>JZKD02S2269503.1:1016124-1056988 GCA_000966675.3 Picea glauca | reverse complement strand
AAAGGGTCGGTGGTTAGGTTTTTGTTGGTGCACTGTTGAAGAGTTGAACCCTGGGTTTGCCCCTGTTCAAACAAATGGTTTTGTTGTTAGGAACTGAAACTATGATTGTTGTGAACTAAAGTAAATAAAAGAGAAGCTCTGTGTGTAGATCTGTTGTTGTAGTGCACAGTACTCTACTAGACTTGCAAATATTTGTGCCAAGAGAGTAAGTTGTTCTAAAGAAAAAAGGTAAGATCTTAAAACAGGTAAAGGTTTGTGCTTTGATAAGAGTAAGATAAGTGAAAATTTTTGTTTCAAAAGCATGAATTTAGGTATGTTTAATAGATTATGTCCTAGTATGAAAGATAGGGCGCAATTGGAAGAAAGAGTTGATCTGAATAAATTTGATAGAAATAAAGAAAAATATGTTATTCCTATGCATAGAAAGAACTTTTGGACTAATAAGTGGATGGAGGAACCTAGACAGAATTGTTGCAAATTGCAGGTCCAACATTGTGATCCTATTGCGTAGTACATGAGAAGTTGGGGAACATACAAGAAAAAGAGAGGATTGGCACTATGTTATAACTACAAAAGACCGAGACATCTTGCTATGGAATTCCTTGGTACAGGTCCTATTTGTCTTTGTTGTAAAACTATGGGTCATGAGGTTGAGGATTGTCCAAGGATGATTGCTAAAGTTGAAAGGATGAACATGAGACAAGAAAAGGAAAGTCTAGAGACTAAGAGCATGTTAGAGAATCATCAAGAGAATGAGTCAGAGAAAGCTCATACTATGTTATCACGGTTGAAAGAAATGATGAATGATCAGAAATATGTCAGTTTACTAGAGATCTTGAAGGTAAAACATCACATAAATGCAAGAATATGAGACTTTGACATAGACTGTGTCTTGGATGAGGAAACACAAGTGAATATTATGACAGAAGGCACTTGGGAAATTTTGGGAAAGCCTATTGTGATACCTTCATTGGGAAGGATAGGCTTGTTTAAAGGAAAGATGATAACCCTGTGTGGAAGAGTTACTAATGTACATGTTATCATCCATGGAACATCGACTGAAGAGGAATTTGAATTCATTAAGTTTGTTGAGAACAACGCTCCGTTCCCACCTTTTTTAGGAAAGAATTGGATTGAAAAAGACCAGATTAGAAGGAAAGCAGAGGAAGAAGCTACAAAAAAGAAAAGGCAAGAACTAAGGGATTTCATAGCTATACAAATAGATCGACTGATAGAAGAACGAGAAGTTAAGTCAAAGAAATAGAACGCAAGAGAAGTTGAAAGAAAACAAGAAGTTTTGAAGGACCTATCCATGCAAGAAAGAAGAATGCCCACCCAGGACTTAATAAGAGAAGAGGTATTAACTTTGAACCCTTTGAGAGCACATCAGCAATGCAAAGTCACTACGCCAGGAGAAGATAAGAATAAGAATGGAAAGAGGAATCTAGAAATAGTTAGAGAGACTCATATCACAAGAAAGAAGACAAGGAAGCTCAGTAAGAAGAAAGTCAAGTTGGAAAAGCTACAGGAAGTTACAAAGAGAAAATGGAAGACTTCGCAGGAGGCAGGTTTGTGGGATTTGAACCTCGCCAGAATAGCAGGACCGCGTAGAATGGGACTTCGCCCCGGTGAATCTATATGACCATTGGAGGTGCCCCGACCATTAGAATGACACTCCAGAACAACTAGGAAATGCATTTATGGGTGGAGGGACCGCGTTTGGGACATCGAGACCGCGCCATAACGCATAGATTCACATTAATGGAAGCATGCTTTCCCATTGGAAGAATCTATTACGACGATCGCTTATTTATCCCGTCGGACATTGCACCAGGACCACCTTTTGCTACCCATGATTATTTGAGACAAGAAGAAAATTGATTGTGTGTCGAGCTATGGTATCAGAAACTAGACTTTGTTGTCCATTTGTCTACCCCACTTATATGTTCGCCTACCCCAACCCGACTGCTTAACAGTAAGAATGTCGGCCTAACGCACTGATTTAGAGAAGTCCGTCGAGGAGGTTCTTAAGAAGTTTATGGCTGATAAAGCTATGTTTGAAGGATTAAAAGCGTCATTGACTAGGGGACTCCAGGCTTCCCCTTCGACTAGACGTCGTTCGAGCCGTGTCAACCCCGCGATTGAGAAACAAAGTAAGCATAACGATGATATGGCTAATGCAAAGTAGATTTTGTCGATCTTACCAGATTATATCTCACCCTTGGTTAGCATGGTTAACCATGAAAACATCCCACAGGACTTCGAGTACACTTTTATCACCGCATACATCCTGAAAGGAATACACGTAGTTGGGAGTCAGTTGGGATAGATCCCACTACTGAAGAAAAATGACTTCAACCTTGGAGACATAAAGAATTACGCTACGCTTTCGCCCCATAGATACTTGACAGAGACCACTGGGAAGAAGCCTTGCCTGGTCTCCCAACTATGGATTAAGGAGATGGAATAGTCCACGATACTAAACGTAATGAAGATTCCCCATTTTTGTCATCATCAAGAGGTTAACGCTTGCGTTAAACTTCTATTTTCATGCTACTATGGTGGATACATGTGGCTCGATCGACGGATTATTGTGGATCCGACGCTGATCCACTGGATTACAAGATTAAGCATGCAGGGACCCGACCCTCAGCAATTCTACCTAGGGAAGACCTCAGATCGCTCCCTGGCACAGCGTATCAAGGAGGCTTATAGTGAAGTCAAGAAGGGAAAGCGAGGCTACAAGGTAGCCTCTATCCATGATGGCGTAGTGCACCTCGCTTTCCAACTCATAGCTGACAAGATTGTAAGAAAGAATCGCCCCACGCAGGTCATCAGGTTGGTAGTGGACCTTGCAGGAAAATGAGTGGAGGGAATGCAGATGAATTAGGCAATCTACCTCGTCAATGAGCTTGAGAAAGGCTATCGTGAAGCTCAGGATCAGGGATACGAGTTCCACTTTAGCTGGCTGCTTGTATTGATTGCATTTGTCACTTGCCAAATGCCGGAAGGAGCCACCTTCCCGGATATTGAACCTTCGAAGTCGTTGGCCGCTAAGTTCTCTACCTTGTGGTACACCAACGACATGTCGAAGTAATGGTAGTAGAACGATGTGTTCCATGCCTATTATCAACAACTGAAGGTTTCCATCGATTCATTCTCGCACATGATTCCACACACCTTACACCAGTACAGATCGATAACCAGGTTTTGCATAGATCCACATTTTATATAAATCATTGCGTGCATAATGAGAGAAAGGATGAGTTACAATATTATTACAAGTTGACAGAGGAAAACATGGAGCAGATCACAAAGGAATGGTTGGAAGAATTTCAGACAACTAACGCTGATGTCGAACTCTCCGATGCTGACATTATAGGAAGCCCCTTGGTCACCTGGTTCGAGCATGCAGGACAGTCCAATGCAAAGAAGAAGAAGAAAAAGGAATAAGTTCAAAACATAGAGACTGATGAGGAGGATAGAACCTCGGAAGAAAGTGGATCTTGCTCACCCGCAGGAGAAGGAGGAGGAGGAGAAGACCAAGCAGATGGACAAGGAGAAGGGGAAGAAGGAGAAAAGTAAGGAGAAGGCGAAGCCACACCGCCGAAAGATCCCCTTACTGAAATAGAAACATCGCGGAAGAGGAAGGTTTCTCCGCAAAAACCTTCAGCCAAAAAGAAGACCTGCGCCAGTAAGCCCGAGCTAGAGGCCACGCTCATAGAAGATGAGATTAGTCTAGTCCACGGAGTGATGGAGGATGCATCTGAATATCTCTTGCAGAGATATGGAGCGAAGTAAGAAGAGTTGTATGAAAGGGTCGAGAAGGATCTGAAGGAAATACAGCAAGCTATCCGCGTAGTACCTACTGCGCCTTCTTTGTCACAGTTTATAGAATTGGGGGATGAGCCCTGCCAATTAAGAAGACTTGTAGATGTGACAGAGGCTAGACTTCAGAAATTACAAGAAGAAAATGAGAGGGATACAGAAGACATGAAGAAAGAGAAAGAGGAAGTCTTAGAGCAACTACGAGTTGCGCAGTACTATGTAACTACTTATGAAAATGAGAAAGATGAGTTTCTGGCGATGCTCAAGGAAGACAAAGCAAATATATAGAGAGAAAAGGACCAGCTCCTTACAGAGCAGACTACGATCAAAGAAGCAGTGAGAAAAGCACTTCGCTCTGTGCCAGGCTTGGCACAGGAGGAACATGAGTCAGACGAGTTTCAAGTGGTGAAGGTTGTTGAGGCCATCCAGCAGCTTCAAGAGAGGATAAAGGAATTAGAGATTCAAGTAGTACCAAGCACTCTACAAGAGGTGCGCGACTAGAGGGAGGAGGCCACTAAGAACACAGTTGGAAGGATCAAAGCCCTCGCCTTAGAATGAAAACAACTGAGCGATAGAAGTGTGCAGACTTATGAATGCCTCAAACAAGACCCAGAGCTATGGAGATTGGAAGCACAGTTACATGAGGCGCAATAGAAGGCACTGTCAGTACAAGCACAAATGAAGCTACTCATTGCAGTAGAAAGAATGAAGAGATCTCAGGAATAACATGCAATACAACAACAGATTACTGCCATCTAGGGCAGGGTAATGGAAGTCGCACAGAAGCTACAAACTGTGCAAGATGAAGCCTACAAGGTGTTTGAAGAGATTGAAGGACAAGGCTCGCAACTGGACCAAGTGGTTGTAGCAGTGGAACAGTGCCTAGAAGGGTCTGTTACAGATACGATTATCCAAGAACTTACTGAATAGGAGGCTCAGGCAAAGCAACAAGTCGAGGCCACTCGAGTGAAGCTAGAGGCCTTTGAAGCAGCATTTCCTAGACCTGAGTAACTCGGGATGAGTCACAAGTGACTGTTGGGGGCCTGTTGGCCCTCCACCAAGTTTTGAGGAAATCTTGGTCAGGTTTGATCACCTTTTTGGACTTCGATGCAGTGGTCGAGGAAGGAGCACCCAGGCAGATTTGAGATCATGGATCTTGCTTTTTTTTGGTGATTTGTGGACCCAACAAGGGGTTCATTAGGGTTTTTTTAATGGGTTATGGGATGTCGGCCCATGGGTTTACCCATTATTAGGCCTTATTGTAAAAGTATAAATAAGTAATATTGTAAGGTAAGTAGAATAGAAGTGATGTAAGAGACTTAGAAAGTGAATTCTAAGTGGATAAGTGCAAGTAGTTCTAATTTTCTCTATGCAGCAGAACATGTATGTAAGGCTCTATGCTCGATAGAGGAGTTGGCTCTGTGCCTTGACCTAATTTTGGGAAGGAGGATTTGGTGCGCAGCGTGTAGATCTCCTGTCCTCTGCGAAGTTTGGCTCTGTGGATTAGTGCACAGGAGCGAATGAATATAAGAGATTGAAGAATAATAGAGAAGAAGAAATAGTTGGTGGACGTAGCCCCACACTAGGGTGAACCACATATATCATGTGTTTTTGGTTGGCTTTGTGTTGTATTGCTTATGCTATAGATCCTATCAATGTTGTGCTTTTATTATGTATGATGGATAGATCTGATGTTTCTTAGTTATTTACTTGTGCTTTATGAATGGATGTTAGATATAACTCTGTGTTCTGTGCTAAGTGTTTGAAGTGATTACTCTTTTTTGTTACTGTGATGATCCATATTAGGGTTTGTTCTGTGATGTTAATAAATGCTAATGAATTAATGCACGTTATCTTATAAGTGTTATTAAAGTACTTTGCTAAGTGTTATAATCACATATCTATGTCCCAGATTGGTTATAGACACCTGAGTCCTGTAACCCCCCCTGCCTCTACCTCGGGTGAGACTTCGCCTTCTTCGCAGGTGTTGTCGAAAGGGCCAGTAGTTAGGGTTTTGTTGGTGCGTTGTTGAAGCGTTGAAACATGGGTCTGCCCCTGTGCCAACACAATATATGCAATGCAAGTATTTGATGAAAGTGCACAACCCGAAATACATAATTGACAACAAAGTGTTATTTTCATAGCATTTTCCCATCGGGGACGTTACAGTGGCATTAGAGCTTGTGATCCTCCCAGCTTGTGAGGGTATACAAGATTGGCTATGAAACTAAGGAAAAATTGAAGAAAAAATTAGAGGGAAGGAAATTATATTATGTACATGCATGTGTAAGAAAGGATGGGAGTAGGTTTTGCACTCTGGTGGTTAAGCCAGATGGAGGAAGATCCAGAGCCTGTGCTTGAAATATTGATGATGATAGAATTAATTAAAAACATTCCTTACCACTACCAGGAGTATCTAAAATTAAGGGAAGAGATCTGTGCATAATTTCCCTTTAAAAGATTTTACACTCTCTTTTATGGAAGTTTGCTCGAGGATTTGGATGAGAATTATTTTAAAGGCACAGGGAAGGAGGTGGAGAAGGATGAGCACAAAGAACATGTGGAAGAGCATGCATCTAGACATGCATAGGATGTGTGCATAGATGAATACCAAACAAGAGATTTTGATACATAATCA
Organism: Picea glauca; assembly: GCA_000966675.3. Classification (NCBI taxonomy): domain Eukaryota; kingdom Viridiplantae; phylum Streptophyta; class Pinopsida; order Pinales; family Pinaceae; genus Picea; species Picea glauca. Next base: position 1,050,522 of record JZKD02S2269503.1, on the reverse strand, counting down.
GAAATGATCGATGAGGTTGATGACACTAGTGTTCTTGATGGAGAAGATGAGGCTACGACATCTTATGATGACTATGAGGAGATGTTCTGATCAATAGATGTTGAGGACCCAACATCTTTCATGGTGTATGGCACTTATGATGAGGGAGGTCCAAGCATGATATCACCTACACATGATGAGGATTCAATACCTTATATTATTTATGATATATATGATTATGCAGGCATGCTTGTACCATAGCTATGTGTAGAGGATAATGAAGGGGATGATCTGGTTGATAGGAGAAAATTAGAAAAATTGTATGAGGAGGATAGCCCACATTACACGTCATTATATATTCAGACAGTTGATCCCTTATGTGATAACCCACACCATTTTGATGAAATAACATTTGATGAATTGGAGGACCGATTGTTAGTCACATAGGAACAATTCGTACAGGTGTTGACAAGGACAGATGGTGCTCATAAATTCATTGAAGACCTTATGTGGAAAAAGAGATGCAGGATAGGAAAAAAGGAATTATCGGTGGGGTCACTAGTACCCAATTACGCATCATCAAAGAGGCACTATAGCAGATGAAATCTGAGTATTTGCAGTTGTCCATGGATAGGGACCTTTCTCTCAAGTTCATCGAGGACAAGGAAAGGGAGATCGAGGAGCTTTGTTACCACTTAGTTTGGAATTATCTTCATCGTTGACAACAGCAGAGACTCCATCATCTTTGGTAGAAGTGACACATGGGGGTAGGAGTGACACTCATGATCTGAGGGAGGATCTTCTTGTGATGATTCCACATGAGAAGCATTTAGAGTTGCAGGTGTATGAGGATATATTTAACAGAGAGGTTTTTTACAATGCGCCTATTTTGCATTACATGGATAATGAGCCATTTCTTTTGGGTCAAGTATTAGCTATAAATGAGATAGTTGAGCATAGTCCTTGTGGACCAACCAAAGAGGAAGTATATTCACCAGTTGATTAGGGGATTGAGTATAGGACATATGTGGATACATCACTCTAGGATCCAGGTTCAACTGGTATTAGTAGAGTGATTGATACAGTGGTACATATAGGATACAAGGTAGTGCATGATGATACAATGGTGTGCAATAGTCTACAACAATATACAGTGGTGTACGATGGTGTGTAGTGGGTTTTTGAGATGTTTCCCCTAGGGATACCTCTAGAGAGGGACTTTAGACATATCATTGACTTTAGTTCACCCATGATCGATGAGTGTATGGGTGAGTTTCATGGAGAGGAATATTCCTAGAATATTGATCTTATAATAAGATATCACCAGAGAAAGGACACAAAACAGGATACCCGCAGAATTCCTCTCAGGTGTTACCTTGAGTACTTGGTCATGCCATTGGGGTTGACCAAAGCACCTGAAAATTTCCAATCTTGTAGGTAGTGGTAGTGGAATAAATTTCTATTCTATGATGGCAACAATAGATTCAATGGGACATGGAGGGTTCACATGAGTAATTTGGGTGAGGCGGGAAGGATTATAGCCATGTCATAGTTTTTTTTTTTGGGCTACATGGTCGGAGCATAGGAAGGGATTCAAACTGTAATGGATCTATTCATAGATATTTCAGCTGACAGAGTGGTGAATAGAATTATCCACTATGGAGGTCTGATGCAGGAGCATCGCCAACTCATCAAGGAGCATCACCCAAGATAAGCGAGCCAGCAGGAAAGACAACGAACAACTGGACAAAGCCAGCCGAAACTTTTTTTTTGAAATCTCGTTTAAGATGATGCGCCAATGCATAAATGAACCAATTATGGAAAGCACCTTTGTATGTTATAGTGGACCTTGAGCCTTTAAGCTCTCGTCCTTAGGTAGATAAGGCATTTAATAGATTTAATGCAGGTAGATAGGATTTTATTTCCAGATTAGACAGTTTTAGAGTTCGAGAGGGAAACGGATATAGACACCCTCGTTGTATCATTGTAACATTAGCCAACATTCAGGAGAGAAGAGCGAGCAGAGAAATCTGTGAAGAACACCCATGTACAGATATTGAATTAATAGAAGAAAATCTTTGATTCAATTTCATGGTTGGTGTTATTCTCTGTGTAATTGTGATATTATGCTCATGAATGTTGTTCCTGTGATACACTTGCTTTTATATGCTGTGTATGTATTTTCATGATTGAATAGAAATCTGGGAAGGAATGTGAATGAGTTTCAATTGTTTCTCCAATTGAACTAAGAGATTCTTGCAAGGAGTGCAGTGGAATTTTTCCGCAAGGAGTGCATGACTGCAGGGTTCAATTAGAGGAAACTTTTGTTCTCATTCATCTCAGAAGTGCAGATTGGGCACCAGAGCCGTGCAAGGTGTGCGTAGGCTAGACGAAGTCTCGGAGTTGCGATTCTGAGCAAAGAGAATCAAGACTACTGCTGCAAGTCAGTGCGTAGAGACGAAGAACCTCAACACTTAGCAGGCATTGAGAGTTCACCGCAAGGAGTGCGCGTCAAAAAGTTCTCATAAAGACTTGTGAAGTCGAGAACAAGCTCAGGAAGAATAAGCCTACAAGTTCACCGAAGGATAAGGGTAGGCGTTGCTGTGGAAAGCCCGAGAGAAGCATCATCGATTGGCGAGTGGTTGAACAAGTTTTCACGGAGGAAGCATTTGATTCTTCTCGCAGAAAATATCAAAGGAAGGACGGACGATTGAAATCCCCTGGAGAGATTTCACGAGAATCCGAAGACCATTAGATCTTGCAAAGGTGCAAGGAGATTTCAGCGTGAGCCTTTAGAGATTTGGAGCTCAGAAGGAAGTAGAGCCGTCGATCTGGGGTCACAGGGACCGTCAGATCTACCCGCGACATCACCTATCGGCATATCACGAGTGGAAGCACTAAGTCGTTGGAATGGGAGTGGCGATATCGCGAGGAGCGATTTCCTGATAGGCTCAAAACCGTCGATCTTGTAGGACGTGTGTCAGGAGATTCCGAGGAGTCGGGGATCGGAGAATTGGGGTTCTCAATGACGGGGAATGCTTGCATGTTGGATTCTCGATCTGCGATATCCCGACGGTGACGTGGAAGTGTGGGACCACAAGTTCTAGTGGAGTACAGGTGGCATCATATCGAGGATCGGGGAATGACAAGTCCCAAGTCCATCGATATCAGAACTCGTGATCCCGCGAGTCCTGAAATCCCGATAGAAGGATAGAAGGTGGAGGAGTCCAGTCCATATGTGTATTGGGAAATCGGCCCATCGGGGTTCAGAGTTTGGAAATTCAAATTGTTGACATCGTGAGTAGCGATTTCTCGATAGGGAGAGTTCGAATAGAAAGGGGGAGAAAGTCAGCGATTGACCCATATTGGGATTCAGGGAATCGTGAGGCATAAGGCATGTGACTATAGAGTTCGCGAAATCGCGAATTCCGATATCCCGATCGGTAAGGGAGATTAGTAAAGAGTTGTTGTGGGTAAGGAATTCCCAACAGGGAAATAGAGGAGCATTGACGCTCTTCGGGCCGAGGTTAGAGGAAGATCCTGAGGGAGCGACCGTACTCCGAGGAGTGCGGGAGGCATCAGAGTGGTATCAGAGCAGGAATATCTTTTCTTTTTGTAGCAGAGAAAGAGAATTCATCATGCCGCCAAGAAGAGAAAGACAATCACCCGACCCAGAAGACAGGGAGGTGAGAAGAAGATGCAGGCCGATAGGAAATCCAAAGATGGAAAGACAGATACAAGATCTCAGAGTGAGACTCAAGGAAATGGAAATAGCTCAGAGACGCACAACGGGTGCAAGGGATCTTAGTGATTCCGACAATGAGGTTGAAGCTGAACTACAAGGAGAAGTTGCAGCTGAAGATGCCGCCAACGAGCGGTTGATCAAAGCTATCGCCAGGATGAATTCAAAGACCAAAATGGACATTCCAGCTTATGAAGGAAGCCTGGATGCAGAAGAGTTACTGGACTAGATTCGAGCTCTTGACACCTACTTCGATTATGAAGATATCGAAGAGGATAAAAAGGTAAGGCATGCTGTTACCAAATTGAAAGGACATGCCGCATTATGGTGGGATGAGCTACAAGTAGATAGACGTTCCAAAGGTAAACAAAAGATTAAAAGCTGGGATTGAATGATTTCAAAGATGAAAGCGAAGTTCATTCCAAGGGATTATCAGATCACACTATTCAGGCGAATGCAGAACCTGAGGCAGAAGTTGATGACGGTGAAGGAATACACCAAAGAGTTTTACAAGCTCAATATCCGAGCAGGTCATTGGGAGAGCGATGATGAAAAGGTAGCCAGATACCTGAATGGTTTGAGGTATGACATTTAGGATGAATTAAGTATGGCAACCATTAGAACTGTCGAGGATGCTTACCAGATGGCTCTGAAAGCCGAGGAGAAGCTGAGCCGTAAGAAAGGATAGCGAGGGCGAGGCAGAAGTCATCCTAGAGGCAAGGCAGTTGCCTAGGAGAAATATCAGAAGCCCAAGGAGGAATGGACGAAACCTCAAGGAAAGATTGAGAGAGGTGGAACCTCACAACGAGGACAGCAATATGCTGAACAGAGAGGAAAGCATAACGAACCGAGGGGAAATTATGCTGACGCAAACACCATTCCTCATACCAAAGGTAGAGGAAGAGGCTGAGGTGGAGTAATCACATGTTTTACATGTGGAAAAAATGGGCACAAGTCATTTGAGTGTCCAGAGAAAAAGCAAGACGGAGGAGAAGCTCACATCGCTGAGGCGCAGAGGCATGATGTTGAGAATGAAGACACCGGAAGTGGGAGGTCACTGACGATGCACAAAGTTCTCTTAACACCCGAGAAGGAGGTGGAGGACATAGCTCAAAGGACCAGACTTTTCCAAACCATGTGAAAAACCAAGGATAGAAAGTGCAAGGTTATCGTGGATAGCGGAAGCACAGATAATCTCGTTTCGACCGAGATGGTAGAAAAGCTGGAGCTGGATACAACTGATCACCCGAGTCCATACAAAGTTTCATGGCTACAAAAAGGACATCAGGTGAGTGTCACTAAACAGTGTTTAGTTGATATCAAGATAGGAGGATATAATGATAAAGTCTTGTGTGATGTCATTCTTATGGATGTATGTCATTTGTTATTGGGTAGACCATGGCAATATGACCGAAATGTGGTTCATGACGGGAGGATGAACACATATACTTTAGAGAAGGATGGGAGGACACACAGACTACTTCCGATGAAGGATAAAGAAGTGAAACCAGAAGTAAGCAACACGATACTTCTCATGAGTGGGAAGGAGCTTCTCACAGATATGGAGAAGAAGGAAGATCCACAATTCTTTGTGATCAGGAAATCGAGAATTGTCCTGACTAGCACGAGAGTGGATGACTTACCAGTCGAGATTCAGGAACTGCTGGAAGAGTTCGCTGACATCATCGTGGACGAATTACCTCATTTGTTGCCACCGATGAGGAGTGTGAGTCATCACATCGACCTCATACCAGGGGTCAGTTTGCCGAATAAGGCAGCGTATAGATTGACGCCACAGGAAAATGAGGAAGTCAAGAAGCAGGTCCAGGAACTATTGGACAAAGGATTGGTCAGAGAGATCCTGAGTCCGTGTGCTGTTCCAACAATGCTTAGTTCGAAGAAGGATGGAGGTTGGAGAATGTGCACCGATTCAAGAGCGATTAATAAAATTACCATCAGATACAGATTTCCACTGCCGAGAATGGATGATCTAATGGATTTCCTGAGTGGGGCAAATTACTTTTCAAAGATTGATCTGAAGAGCATATATCATCAGATTCATATGAGGGAAGGTGATGAATGGAAGACAGCATTCAAAACAAACGAAGGTTTGTACGAATGGCTGGTCATGCTGTTTGTCTTGACAAACGTGTCGAGCACATTCATGAGGCTGATGAATGAAGTCCTGAGGGAATTCATTGGGAAATTTGTAGTCATATATCTGGATGATATATTGATCTACAGTAAGACGAAGGCTGAACATTTGAGACATTTAGCCATTGTAATGAGGAAGCTACAGTAGGAGAAGTTGTTGATTAATATGAAGAAGTCCTCATTTATGAAGACAGAGCTCATTTATTTGGGTTTTGTTATTTCAGCAAATGAGTTGAAGATGGATCCGAGTAAAGTGGAAGTGATAAAAAATTGGCCATCACCAAGAAATGTTTTCGAGGTGAGAAGTTTCCACGGGTTGGCTAGTCTCTACCGAAAGTTCATCAAGAATTTCAGTGGGATTAGTGCAGCAATGATGGACACGGTGAAGAAGCGACACAAGTCTTTTCATTGGACAGCAGAGGCTGGGAAAAGCTTCAATTTGTTGAAGTGGAAGATAATGGAACGACCAATGTTGGTGTTGTCGGACTTCAAGAAGACATTTCAAGTGAAATGTGATGCAAGCGGATATGCCATAGGAGCGGTCTTGAGTCAGGAGGACAGACCGGTTGCATATTTCAGCGAGAAGATGGATGATGCAAAGCTAAAATACTCCACATATGATAAAGAATTTTATGCCATCATATAGGCATTAAAGAAGTGGAGGCATTACTTGATCCCAAAGGAATTTGTATTGTATAGTGATAATCATGCATTGTAGTTTGTGAGTCAACAGGATAAGTTGAATCAGAAGCATGCAAAATGGGTAGAGTATATGCAGAATTTCACGTTTGTGATCAAACATATTTCAGGAAATGCTAACAAAGTGGTTGATGCTTTGAGCAGGAAATGTTTATTGCTGCAGGAGTTCCGAGTCAAAACATTGGGTTTTGAAAATCTGAAGGACATGTATGCAGGAGATGCAGACTTCGGAGAAGCATATGAAGCAGTTGAGAATCTAGTTCTCAGGGATCGGAGCCCTTGGATAGACTAAATGATCCAGAAGGGATTGTTGTCCAGAGGAAATCAATTATGCATTCCAAATTGCTCCATGAGGGAGAATTTGGTGAAAGAAAAGCATAGTGGAGGCTTGGCAGGTCATTTTAGCCATGACAAAACATTCGCCAAGCTGAGCGAATCGTATTTCTGGCCGAAGATGCGAACAAATGTCAAGAAGTTTGTTGACAGGTGTCGAATTTGTCAACATTCGAAGGGCCAGAAGCAGAATGCGGGTTTTTATCAGCCATTGCCCATACCAGAGAGACCATGGGAGGCGATAAGCATGGATTTTGTATTAGGACTGTCGAGGACGCAGAGAGGTGTTGATTCCATCTTTGTGGTGGTGGACAGGTTTTCGAAGATGGCACATTTCATTCCATGCCAGAAGACCAGCGATGTGACTCATATTGCAAACTTGTTTTTCAAAGAGGTTGTTAGACTTCATGGATTGCCGAGAAGCATAGTCTCGAACAGGGATACAAAATTCATAGGTCATTTTTGGAGGACGCTATGGAAGAAGCTAGGAACTAACTTGGCATTTAGTTCAGCATATCATCCGCAGATGGATGGGCAGACAGAGGTGGTCAACAGAAGTCTTGGAGACTTGTTGAGAAGCTTGGTGACAGAGCACCATAGTAGCTGGGACAACATATTGCCACAGGAAGAGTTTGCATACAACGATTCAGTGAATCGGAGTATAAGCAAAAGTCCATTTCAGATTTTGTATGGGACACAACCAAGGGGAGTTTATGAACTCAGGGAGTCAGAACAGGCTGCGACTAGCAGTGCTAGTGCAGAGGAATTCACTGAAGCGATGAAGGAACTTCACGGCAAGGTGAAGCAGCAACTGATAGACTCAAACTAGGAGTATAAACACAGAGTGGATCAGCATCGGAGACAACTTCAATTCAAAGTTGGGGATCTTGTTCTAGCACATATGAGGAAGGAAAGGTTCCCAAGGGGAACATACAACAAGCTCAAAATGAAAAAAATTGGGCCTTGCAGAGTCCTGAAGAAATTTGGAGAAAATGCTTATGAGACTAAGTTGTCGGATGGCATCGGGATATCTCTGATATTTAATGTTTCGGATTTATACCCATACAGGGCTAGAGAAGTAGAAACTGGAATTGAGCAACCAGTGATGCAGTGGCAGAAGAAATTACCAGTTGCAGGGAAGCCGCAGATAGAGTACATACTGGACAAGCGAGTGGGAAAGAAGACTAGGCGAAAGCAATAATTTGAATATCTGGTGAAATGGAAGAATCATCCAGTGGAAGATGCCAGATGGGAAGACGAAGAAGTGATACAGAAGCATGGATAGACCATGCAGGAGCTCATGGATAGGAGCCCATGAAAGTTTTCAAGCTGAGGAGTATGATGCAGGAGCATCGCCAACTCATCAAGGAGCATCGCCCAAGATAAGCGAGCCAGCAGGAAAGACAACGAACAGCTGGACAAAGCCAGCCGAAACTTTTTTTTTGAAATCTCGTTTAAGATGATGCGCCAATGTATAAATGAACCAATTATGGAAAGTGCCTTTGTATGTTATAGTGGACCTTGAGCCTTTAAGCTCTCGTCCTTAGGTAGATAAGGCATTTAATAGATTTAATGCAGATAGATAGGATTGTATTTCCAGTCTAGACAGTTTTAGAGTTCGAGAGGGAAATGGATATAGACACCCTCGTTGTATCATTGTAACATTAGCTAGCATTCAGGAGAGAAGAGCGAGCAGAGAAATTTGTGAAGAACACCCATGTACAGATATTGAATTAATAGAAGAAAAGCTTTGATTCAATTTCATGGTTGGTGTTATTCTCTGTGTAATTGTGATATTATGCTCATGAATGTTGTTCTTGTGATACACTTGCTTTTATATGTTGTGTATGTATTTTCATGATTGAATAGAAATCTGGGAAGGAATGTGAATGAGTTTCAATTGTTTCTCCAATTGAACTAAGAGATTCCTGCAAGGAGTGCAGTGGAATTTTTCCGCAAGGAGTGCATGACTGCAGGGTTCAATTAGAGGAAACTTTTGTTCTCATTCATCTCAGAAGTGAAGATTGGGCACCAGAGTCATGCAAGGCATGCGTAGGCTAGACGAAGTCTCGGAGTTGCGATTCTGAGCAAAGATAATCAAGACTACTGTTGCAGGTCAGTGCGCAGAGACGAAGAGCCTCAACACTTAGCAGGCATTGAGAGTTCGTCGCAAGGAGTGCGCGTCAGAAATTTCTCATAAGGACTTGTGAAGTCGAGAACAAGCTCAGGAGGAATAAGCCTACAAGTTCATCGAAGGATAAGGACAGGCATTGCTATGGAAATCCCGAGAGAAGCATCACCAATTGGCGAGTGGTTGAACAAGTTTTCACGGAGGAAGCATTTGATTCTTCTCGCATAAAATATCAAAGGAAGGACGGATGGTTGAAATCTTCTGGAGAGATTTCACGAGAATCCGAGGACCATTAGATCTTGAAAAGGTGCAATGAGATTTCAGCGCGAGCCTTTAGAGGTTCAGAGCTCAGAAGGAAGTAGAGCCGTCGATCTGGGGTCACAGGGACCGTCAGATCTACCCGCGACATCACCTATCGACATATCGCGAGTGGAAGCACTAAGTCGTTGGAACGGGAGTGGTGATATCGCGAGGAGCGATTTCCTAATAGGCTCAGAACCGTTGATCTTGTAGGACGCGTGTCAGGAGATTCCGGGGAGTCGGGGATCAGAGAATCAAGGTTCTCAATGACAGGGAATGCTTGCATGTTGGATTCATGATCTGCGATATCCCGATGGTGACGTGGCAGTGTGGGACCACAGGTGCTGGTGGAGTACAGGTGGCATCATATCAGGGATCAGGGAACGACGAGTCTCGAGTCCATCGATATCAGAACTCGCGATCCTGCGAGTCCCGAAATCCCGATAGAAGGATAGAAGGTGGAGGAATCTAGTCCATATGTGTATCGGGAAATCAGCCCATTGGGGTTCGGAGTTTGGAAATTCAAATTGTTGACATCACGAGTAGCGATTTCCTGATAGGGAGAGCTCCAATAGAAAGGGGGAGAAAGTCAGCGATTGACCCGTATCGGGATTCGGGGAATCGTGAGGCATAAGGCATGTGACTACAGAGTTCGCGAAATCATGAATTCTGATATCCCGATCGGTAAGGGAGATCAGTAAAGAGTTGTTGTGGGTAAGGAATTCCTGACAGGGAAATAGAGGAGCATTGACGCTCTTCGGGCCGAGGTTAGAGGAAGATCCTAAGGGAGCGACCGTACTCCGAGGAGTGTGGGAGGCATCAAGGTCACACACATGTAGTCCCTCAATCCACACTTAGGGAGAAGATTATGATGACTACACATGATTCACCTTTGGAAGGGAATTTTGGGTACTTGTATGAATATGAGGTATTGTGGGTGACAGAAATATTTTCCAGGGAGGTGTTTAGACTCCATGGATTACTTGAGTACATTAACGGTGATCGACATAGAAAATTTCCCAGTATGATGGCATACCAGGGACTTGGCTCACTTTGAATCTGATAGTTATCAGGATGGCACAACAACAGTGTTGACCAAAATTTGGTCACCTATATGTTCTCGCTCCTGGAATAATAAAAGAAAGAATGATATTGGAAGATGAACATTTTTGAACTATTATATGTTCATTACATAGCTATTGGTATCAGCTTCTCCATGCATTTTGCGGAATCAAAATTTGAGTCTCCATGACCAAGATATGCATATTTATGTCCAGAAGTCCAACAGAGGTATTACAAGAAAAAATATGAAAAATGTTCTAAGTGGCATGTTCTCTCCTCTCCTTTACCTTCAACTCTATTCATTCTCTCATTTTATACTTATTCATTTTTCCCATTGTCTCATTACTTTCATATTCCCCTTACCATTTTCCACAATTAGTCATTTTTCCTTATTCCTTTCCATGTTCACATTCATTTCCCTTTTTCTTTGTTTTCCCATTTCTCTTTATTTTCCTTTCCATTTTCATTATCCCATTTTTTCATTTATTTCCTTTTCCCTTTTTTCCTTTTCCAAATTTCACCTAATTCTTTTATTTCCCATATATTTATTTTCATTTTTCATATTTTCAATATTTCACGTGACCCATTATATACTTTCTAGACTTAGTCTTATTTACTATGCCTTACCGCGGGTTCGTGGGTTGCTGATATTTCCTAAGAGTATGTTTTATCTCTGCTACCCTCATAATTCACTTTGACTTCCACCACCTTCATAATGCACACAACTCTTTTTACTACTCTTACTATGTAATTCCTCTAACACTTAGCCAAATACATGAGTTACCATGGGTTCACTGGTTCTCGGGTTGGTGATATAATATTTATTTCATATATCATATGCAAGTCCGCCCGATCGATTCTCAAGAGTTAGAATATTTTACAACTATTTACCTCTCCTCTCCACTTCGCCTACACTTAGAATTTTTCACACTCATTCCTTACAATGTATTACCGCGGGTCCGCGGTGATTTCCTCACCTACCTCTGCATTTACCTAAACTCGTGAACCCGTCATATTATTTTAATAATACTTTTCCTATCCTAAGTTCTATGAGGAAAATCTCCAAGTGACACATGGAACTTTATTAACCAATGTGATATATCCACATGGAAGTTAGATGGACGGTGCCACATGGGAACTAATTGATGGAGACATGTGGCAACATACAAAAAGTGACACATGGCATGATTTTATTAGATGACATATGGCATATTCTTATTGGAAGATTGTTGGCCTACCGAGTGATGAATGTGGAATCATTTGGCTGGGTGACTCATCATTGCTGACTAGGCATATTGGTGGTTGACTAGGCATGCAAAATTATTTTTATATTCGACAATTTTACAAGGGTCAAATCCTCCAAGCTCCATAGTCTCCTCTCTTCTTTATTTCTTGTCAAGTGTATGTTACACTTAAAATTATATACCACTAATAATCTTTTATTCTCGTACATGTGGGATAATAATAATGAAGAAAAGTCGAAATTCAACAAAGGAGGATGAAATTAAATCAAGGGTCCACATTTACCAATCAAACTTGATCAACGATGGATGAGTCATGATCTTGCAAAGGATATATGTTGAGCTCCAAACCTCTGTTTGCAGCAAAATTTATACAGTTTGAAAGGTATTTTGAAATAGAAGATGGTAGTACAGGTTTCAAGTGCTAAAAGTTGATACATTTTTCTCATAAATCAAAATGTCAATCAACTTCATTTTTTAATGGGCATGCGTCACAACTCAACTTCACGAGCTCATATCTTGATATCCAGGTGGCGGATTTGGACAAATTTTACATTGTTGGAAATATAAGATGACGAAGATCACATATTAAATTATATACATGGATAAAAAGTTTATTATAATTCCAAAATAATTAAAACACAATCATCCTCTTTTAAAGGGAAATTAATTAAATTTCAAAAAATAAAAGTTTAATTAAAACTTTTATTAAAAATAGGAGAGGGATCCAATTTCAATATAATTGTATTAATGATGTGAATTCATTAATGAGGATTTAATGAGGTAGTAATTAAAAGAATTTTTTCAAGAAGAAACTTGTACGGGAATTTCTAGAAGGGAAAGAAACAATTGAGAAAGTTCATGTAACCATCAATGAAGACAATAAAAGGACAACAACAAGCAAATAAAAACAAGGAGAGACCATCATAGTAAGTTTACGCTGATCACATTGTTTCTTTATTTATCAAGTCCTTCATCCAGTTATTCAACCTCTTTCACTAAAAAGGTTTAACTGAAGACTATAACTTCTCTTTTCTTCTTACCAGGTCTTGTTGTTCTTTTACCACCCACCATATTCCTTCTACAAGCTTAATTCTTGTGTATATTTTCTTTATGGTCTATGGGAGACCCAATCCCATTCTTTAAAACAAATACATTTTAAATTTCAAATAACATGTAACAAACTACATATTTTTTAGAAATTTCAAGAGAGCTATTTTAGGAACAATCTCGACTGTACTTTGTAAACCAGAGTTTTGAATACAAAGTATTTGAGGTTGATCTATCATTATCTTTATTTGAGCTTCCCATGTTCACTTTGTTAAAGTTATCTTATGCATGTAGACCATATTTTTATTTTTATGTGACCAGGAATATTTATTTTAAACTATGATGGATGTGAGGAAGTTTTTCTTGTCTCTCACAAAATGTTATTGTACATCAATGTGCTTAGTATTAGAATGATAAGTTGGGTTCTTTGCCAAGAATATTGTTCTTTTATTGTCGCAATTTATCTTTATAGCTTTCTTCTCAAACCTGATTCCTGAACACAACCTTTGCGACCATACTACTTCTTTACTACCATGAGTGGCTACCATGTATTCAGCTTCTATTGTTGACAAGGCTACAACCACCTGTCACTTATTCATCCATCTGATTTCTCCACTTAACATCTTGAACACATATCCACTGGTCAACCTTCATTGATCCATATCTCCATCCTAGTCAGCATTGACAAATCCATGTACATTTACTTCACTGTCATCTTTATATTTTCCTTGGTAGCATATAGCATAATATTTTGTGCCACACAAATACCTAAATACTCTTTGACAATTTTCAAGTGCTCCTTCCCAGGTGTCGACATGTATCTACTCAAAACTCCCACTAAATGGGAAATGTATGGTTGATTCCATGCCATCACATACATTATACTACCAATAACACTTGCATAGGGAACATGTGGCATGTCCTCTATTTCCTCTTATGTCCTTGGAAATTGTTCAGCAGTTAGCCTTGCTCCCACAAGAATTGGCACCTTCACAGGTTTACAATCATGCAAGTTGAAACGCTTCAAGACTGTTTGAATATACTTAGATTATGGTTGAACTAGAGATTTCTAGATGCTTTATCTCTCTTGATATCCATTCTTAGAATGAAGTTCGTTGCACTGATATATTTCATGTCGAACTTGGAGGGTAGCTTATTCTTCACCTCATTTATTATGCTCATGTCGTTTCCAATCATCAACATGTCGTCGACATACAATGCCACATATATGAAACACCCAACTTCTTCTTTTGAATATATGCAATGATTAACTTTGCTTCTCACAAACCCCAAACTAAGGATGTATGTGTCGAAATTTTGGTACCACATCCTTGGTGATTGCTTTAGACCATAGAGGGATCTTTTCAGTTTGCACACCAAATATTTCTTTCCCTTTACTTCAAATCCTTCAGGTTGTTTCATGTAGATTTCTTCTTCAATACCCTTGTGTAGGAACATTGTCTTTACATCCATCTATTCTATTTTTAGATAAAATGTTGCAGCCAAATACATTAGTACTCTAATGGAGGTTAATTTTGCAATAGGGGAGAAAATATCACTGAAGTCAACTCCTTCGACTTGAGAATATCCTTTCACTACCATTCAAGATTTGAATTTATTGAATTGACCTACTGCATTCATCTTCTTCTTGAATAGCCATTTACTACTGACAATATTTCTTCCACTGGGTAATTTGACTAAGTCCCACATCTCATTCTTCTGCAAGGATTCCATCTCTTCGACCATGGCATCCTTCTATATTTTTCCCTCTACTAAGTCGACTACCTCCGTGACCGAATTAGGCTCATCGTCGATGGAAGTTAACACAAATGCGGAACAAAAGATAGGCATACGATACCTTTTGACTGGTTTTCTTACTCATTGTGACCTCCTTACAACCGAGTTCAGTTGTTCCACCTCTTCTTTTGATTTAGTTGATTCATCTGAATCATGCTCTTCATTCCTCAGTTCAAACCACACTTTCTCTAGATTATTCTTTGTTTGAACCATTTCTTTAGGCTTGGACTTCCTTTCGACTTCTCTGAAGACCACATATCGACTGTACATTATTTTCCTTTATGTAGGATCCCATAGCTTATATCCTTTCATTCCTTCTTTGTATCCAATGAAAATACACTTGACTACCTTCTTGTCCAACTTGCTCCTAGTTTCCTTGGGAACATGCATAAATTCATCACAGCCAAATACTTTGAGATGTGAGACCGAAGGATTCTTACCATACCATACCTCATGTGGAGTGATGTTGACTAGCACCAACAAAGGAGACATATTCAAGAGATATTTTGCAGTGTCAACTACCTCCACTCAAAATTCTTGTGTGAGCCCAACACCACTGAGCGTGATCCTTGACTTGTCCATCAATATTCTATTCATTATTTCAGAAACTCCATTTTGTTGTGGGGTATATGGTGTCGTATTTTGGCGTTCTATGCCACAGTTCTTGTAGAACGGATCAAATTCCTTTCCACAGAATTCACCACCGTTGTCAGTTCTCAACACCTTAATCTTCTTATCTGTCTGGTTTTCTACAAGAGATCTAAACTCTTTGAATTTCTCGAAAACCTATGATTTCTTCCTCCAGAAATATATCCATGTCTTCCTGGAAAAATCATCTATGAAGGAGAAATAATACAGGGATCCACCAAGTGAAGGAACTAAAATAGGGCCAAACACATCACTTGAACAAACTATAGAATATCGTTTTCCCTTGTTGCTCCAAATGGAAACCTCTCCCGACTTTGTTTTCCATATATGAAATGTTCACAAAAGTCTACCTCTAAATTACATTCAGGAAAATCTTCGAACATACCTTTTTTATGCATAGCTCGAAGTCCTTTTTCTCCAATATGTCCCATCCTCTCATACCATCGCATGGTTAGGTCAACTTTATGATGACTTGTCGAGTATGTTTTAATTGACTCAAACCAAGTTGAGTCGAGTCGAGTTGAAGTCAAGTCGACTTCAGGAACAATGATGTTGTTGCATCCATTCGATTCAAAATTCCCTAATAACTTGTAAAGGGTTCCGATTTGAACTCTTTTCATTAATTCCATTGCACCTCTGACCATCTTGCATGTATCCTTATGAAATAGAGTGTGCACCCCTACATCACTCATCTTTCTGACATATATTAGGTTTATTTCCAAACTTGGAATGTGTAGCACACCTGGAAGGGTTCTACTCCTCCCATCTTGTAGTATCATTCAAACTCTTCCCCATCCGACAATTTTGGTTGTGAAGTCATCCCATAAGAACACATCTCCTCCTTCATATCGTTTATATTTTCAAAACCATTTTCTATGTGGTGTCATATGATAGGATGCTCCTGATTCGATCAACCAAACATCTTGATCTGATTGTGTATTGGTCAACGCCAGGTAAACATCGCCTCCCTTATCTAGAGTCATCTTTCTCTTATTTGATTGCTTCTCTTGGATCCTATACTAACTCCCATTAACTTTGACTTGTAGTCCCTTTTTTAATTCCTATCTTTACCACATTTCCAACATCTTCTCGTCGACTGAAAATGGGATTCATATCTACCCTTCGACTTAGACTTTCTATCGGAGAATTTTCCTTTATATCTATCAAGCACTCAACCTCTCACCACTAATGCATCTTTGATTGATCCTTCCATGTTCTTCCTTCTCATTTCTTATGGCTGTGGAGATGAAACCTTGTCTTCTAGAACTATAGTGGTTGAATTTCTCCCTATAGCCACGACTAAGCTATCATAGGAGTCTGGCAAAGAACATAATAGGCTAACACATTTCTCCTTCTCAATGATTTTAATATCCACAGAAGATAATTGGCTTATAATGATATTAAACACATTTCAATGCTCAATCACTGAAATTCCCTCACTCATCCTCAGAAGATATAGTTTCTTTCTGAGAAACAACTTATTTACTAGGGATTTCTACTGGTACAAGCTCCCCAACTTCTCCCACAATTTCTTAACTAAATCTTCACCTGAGACATTCAACAATACCAAATCTACAACAAAAAGTCAAATCATACTCCTTTCCCTTCTCTCGAGTTTCTCCCATTCTTCCATCGACATACCTATCAGAATGGAACCTAAATAGGTTGCTCCCCACTGTTCTCTATCTACAAGGATATCTTCAATTTTATGCTTCCAAAGCTCAAAATTATGGCTATTGAATTTTTCAATCTCTATTCTCGAGCTGCTCACCATTATTTAACACAGTCTTCAAATATTTTTGAGTTATGACTCTTATTGAACCTAGGGTTTAGCTCATATCCAAGATTGTTAAACCAATCTATGATACCACATGTTAGGAAATGAGGAACACTTCCACACTAAACCTAGAAGAAGAGAGGATTAAATATTTAAACTTGTTCGACAACACAGGTATTCCAAGAGAGGACAAACACCTTCAGTAGCCACTCACACAACCAGATCAAAGATCAACACACCAATGTTTTGACGTGTTAAAACCCCTACGGGGAAACATCCGCGGCCCCAACCAATGCGGCCACTTGGAGTAGTTTATTAATGAAAAAGAAAAATATTATAGAGTTATTTTACAAGAGAGTTTCTCACAATCGATCATTGACAAATGACCCTCCATGCTCTTTAAATAGAGATCATGGACCAATCAAGTGTTAAGCCACAGATCAATGTCCATTAAGATCGAGGAGAATATGAATCATCGGATCACTCTATGTCGGGAACATATCATGACTACCAAGTTTCCTAACTACAAATGCATACTAATGCATATTAAAGAAACACACTTTTACCTAATGACACATTAGAGCAAGTGGATCTTAACTAACTCCTAAGTGTCTAAATATCCTAACATCCCCCCTTAAGAACAACTTGGGATAGGATTTAAGTATTTACAATAGTGACACAATAGGAGAAGGAAGGAGGAATTAGAGCCTATCCCCCCTTAATGACAACTTCCTGAACTCCTAACATAGATCGAAGTTAGGAAAACTTCGATTCTGTAAGAGACTTTGTGAAAATGTTTGCAACTTGATCTTCTGTAGGGAAAAAGAACACTTCAATAAATTGATCATGAATGAGCTTTCTAATGAAGTGCATGTGTAGCTCGATGTGCTTGTTGCGTTGATGTTTAAATGGGTCTTTGGCGAGCTTGATGGAACTCTCATTGTCGCACCAAATGTTGGTCAAATGTTGCTACTAAAATCTAAACTCTGAAAGGATCTATCGAATCCACAAGGCTTCCTAACTTGCATTTACTGATGCTCGGTACTTTTCTTCTGCTGAAGAAAGTGCAATAGTCTGTTGTTTCTTACAGGCCCAAGTGACAGGTCCTGAACCAAGGTTTAAAACATAACCTACAATAGACTTCCGATCATAAGGGTCGTCGACCCAATCTAAATCAGTGAAACCAACCAATAAAGGAGTCCCCCCTGAACTATAATGTATCCTGAATTGAAGTGTACCACAGACATAGAGAAGTATCCTTTTAGCTGATTTCCAATGGCTTTCATGGGGTGTTTTCATATATCGGGCAACAAGACCAACAACAAAGGAAATATCAGGATGGGTATGAGTCAAGTATAAGAGGCTACCAACTAACTGACGGTACAGAGTGGCATCAACTTTAGGAGAAGTACAAGTGGTGCTAAGCTTAACTCCAGACTGGAAGGGAGAAGGGGATGATTTAAATCATCCACGTAAAAGTGACGAAGAAGGTCACAAACATACTTAGACTGGGAAAGAAAAATTCCTTCATTGGTTTGCAAATCTTGGAGGCCAAGGAAATAGTGCAAAAAAACTAAGTCTATCATTTCAAATTTCTTCTTAAGGCTGGTTTTCACATGGTTTAAAAGTTTTGAGTCAGTACCAGTAAGGATAACATCATCAACATAAAGGACAAGGATTATGATATGGCTTCCTACTTTCTTGGTATAGACATTAGGATCAGAATGGCATCTAGAGAATCCGGTGTCAATAATAAAGTTGTCCATTTTGGCATACCAAGCTCGGGGAGCTTGCTTAAGACCATAAAGATATTTCTTAAGGTGAAAAACAAGGCTAGAGTCATTCTGGACATATCCAGGAGGTTGTTCCATGTAGATTTCTTCTTGCAAATCTCTGTGCAAGAAGACAAATTTAACATCCATCTAATGGAACTCCCATTTATGTGAGGCAGCAAGGGAAAGAACAAGGTAGGTGGAATTCATTTTGGCTATAGGGGAAAAGGTTTCATTATAGTAAATTACTTCAACTTGGGAAAATCCTTTAGCAACTAACCGAGCTTTGTGTCTTTCAACACTTCCATCTGATGCATACTTAGTTCTATAGACCCATTTACATCTGAAAAGTTTTCTTCATTTTGGAAGAGGTACAAGATCCCAAGTATCGTTGTCCATTAAAGAACGATACTCTTCACTCATTGTTGTATCCCAATCTGGATGACCTGAAGCTTCTGCAAATGTCTCTGGATCATGATTCTCTGAAACTTGAGCCAAAAGAAAAGAGGCTCGCTGGAACTGTGAATGTGTCCAATGTTGATATGAAGGATCACCGACAAGATCACCAATTGCTTCTTGTGTTGAATGGATCCATCTAGTAAGTTGTGGAGTTGGTGCTGGTTCAGGTTCAAAGGAATCATCTCGAGGAAGGTGAGCAGGTGGAGGTGGATTTTCATCCTCACTGTCATCATCTGAACAAGAAACCAGAATAGGAACAGAAGAAGGCACAAATGCAGAAGATGGATTGCAGGCCGAAGAAGGCACAATCATCGAATTAGGCTCACATGCCAAGAGATTTTCATCAAATTTAACATATCTTCTAATAATAATTTCATTACAATGTAGTTGAAGAAGTATATAACCTTTGACATCTTCAGAATAACCAACAAATATACACTTCTCACTTTTAGGCGGTTCCTTTTCTCATCATGAATGTGAGCCCATGCTATACTGCCAAATACACAGAAGTGACTTACATCTGGTTTAATTTTAGTCAAAGATTCTTCCGATGTTATATTTTTAAGAGCCTTTGTGGGAGTGTGATTTACTATGTGATTTGCACAGTTGATTGCTTCCTCCCAATACTTTAGAATTAATCCCTTAGATTGGATCATACAATTAGCCATTTCTTTTAATGTGCGGTTCTTTCTCTCAGCAGCACCATTTTGTTGTGGTGTATATGGAATAGTGTGTTGCATTTGGATGCCCTGTGTAGTGTAGTAACTTGTAAAATTATTGTTCATATATTCGCCTCTATTACATGTTCTTAACTTTTGAATTTGATGTCCATATTTCTTTTCTACAAGGGCCTTATAGGCCAAAAACTTTTTAAAAACTTTTCTCTTAAGTTTTAAGAAGTAAACCCAAGTATGTCTAGAAAAGTCATCAATGAAAGTTAAGAAATACTTGCACCCATAAAAAAAAGGAGAAGAAAGTGGACCACACAAATCACTATGAACAAGATGCAAAGGGCCCGAGGCGTGCTAAGAGGCACATTTGTCAAAATTGTCCCGATGATGTTTGTCAATAACACAACCAACATAAACACCATCTCTGCATGAAACAAGAGGAAGACCAGTCACCATCTGTTGATTACATAGTTGTTGTAATGAGCGATAGTTTAGATGACCAAAACACTCATGCCAAAGTTTGCTCAAGTCATCGCTATGCGCAATAAAAACTGATGAAAAATATGATGACCCAAAGTTTTCAAACTTGTACAACTTGGTAATATCATCAGCAATTTCAGATGCAAGAACATGCTTAGGATCTTTTAGATATTTGATTACAACTTGGTGAGGTGAACACTCTATGGTTTTACCTTCACCTGAATGAGTGATTTGATATATTGATAGAAGGTTACAAGAAAGACTCGGAACACATAATACATCATTGAAATGATCGTTTTCTACTTGAATTGTTCCAGATCCTTCAACACTAAGAGATCTATCATCACCAACAAATATTTTCTTGGTGTTACATTCATTTAGAGCAAAAAATATGTCTCTATCCTTAGCCATATGATAAGATTCTCTAAAATCAATAAGCCACTCATCAGAAGAAGAAGTAGAAGTTGTATTGAAGGAGAAACCAGAAGCAGAAAGTGCATGTCCATGAGAAAAACAAGAAGAAGTAGAATCAATATTGATGTTGTGGTTCTTCATCACTGCTTCTAAAGATGACGTCTTCTTGAAACATTTTGACTCATCATTACGATATTTATCACAAAAGTTTCAATGTTTGTCAGTCTTCTTACTTTTATATTTTGTTCCTTTGTCACCATTAGGAGTGAAAGCTGTCTGAGTGGGCTTGGGACCCTTATATTGCTTGTTGTTGTGGAAATGATATTGCTTCTTGGGATTCTTGGGTTTATATTTCTGATGGACGACTAAGGCTTTGTTGGAGGTACCTGAAGTGTTGATCACTCCAAGTTGTAAAAGTTTATCTTGCTCTCTAATCAAAGCATCACAAAAGTTCTCAAGACTGGGTTTTTTATAAGTTATCCCTAGAGCCTCTTGCATGGCATAAAAGGTAGATACAAACACATAATATGCACTACCTAGCTTAGACAAGATAATATAGATGCAACGATCTTCTTCTATCTTTATATTACATTCTTCAAATAAAGTTCTAAGTGTTTTAAACTTAGATAGATAGTCTTCAATGCTAGAAAAATCATTTGGACTTAAAGTCAATACTTGATTTTCTAACTGTTGTGTTTGAATAATATTTTGTTTACCAAACACAGATTCAATCTTATCCCAAGCTTCTTTAGGTTGATCAATTGATTGAAGGTGGAACCTTAAATCATGAGAGATGGACATTCTAATTAATCCATGTGCTTCGTCATTCCTATTATCCCATTTGACTTTCTTATCAGCATTAGTGGGTGTTGTTTCCTTTCCCAAGGTAATCTGGTACAAGCCTTTACTTCTTAATAAATCCTCCATATTGTATTTCCATTGGAAGTAGTTGGTGTTGTAAGCAAGAGATTACTAGTAGAAGCCATATTAAATATGCATATAATATGGAAAGATCTTGAAAATTTAGGCGGTTTAAAAAAAACGGCACTGAAAACGGACTTTGGATGTGAGAGTTATGCCCCTTTTAAAAAAAGGCATAAACGATAACCAAAGGACCACATGGTGCTGTAAGTTGCTTTATGAAGTGACCCACTTTTATAAAGAGAAGTGGGGATCACTTTTACAATGAAGTTACTTTATAAAAGAAAAGCTACATGCAAAATAAATAACTCTAAAATACATTATTAAAGCTACTTATAGTGATTCACTTTTATACTTGTAGTGAAATACACTTTACAATTTTAGCATGAACTTTTTCAAAAAAAAGTAACAAAAGAGAGACTTCAACTCAAGACCTCTTACTTAATAAGACAACTTTTAACCAAATTGTCTAGCAAAACATATTGTATTGTTCAGCAAGGGGATTGGGGTGGTTGTTGTTGTTGTTGAGCGTGCTAAAAAGAAACTCTTTTCACACAAGAAAAAAATGTCGCTTCTCGATGACAACAAGGGTTAGATCTCGGTTAGCTTACCTGGAAGATGCACATTTTCCTATTTGTTTATGATTTTCCGAGATTGCATAGGGCACAGGGAAAAGAGCATACACGGATCTAAAAGAGTAGCAACCCGGAAATAAATAATATAAAACCAAAATAATACTCCACAAAAAATTTTAAAATGTGTAGTCATGCTTTATACCTCCGGATCTGAGTCAAATGGTCGTATATTAGGAAAAATAAAACCTTTTCGAGTGAAACAAAAAGTGTTCCTGACTGAAACAAGCGCTGCAGATGCAATGGAATAGTTCTCTCAGCGTAGAAATATATGAAATGACAGAAAATGGAGATGAGGAAACTCAGCTTCACGATCTCGATCTACAACAAGAGCGAGTCTTCAAACAAGATTTGATACCATGTTCGACAACACAGATATTCCAACAGAGGACAAACACCTTCAGTAACCTAGTTCTGGTTTCAGGAAGGATAGGCTTCTAAGCTAGTAAGGATAAGCTTCTAAGCTGGTTCAGACCATTGACCCAACCAACTTTGGATGGACACAATAGGATCTCCCCAACACAAACCATTTCGTTTTGAAATTTTTTGGTTAAGTCACCCAAAATACCAAGAGAATGCTCCCACCTAGTGGAAAAATGTTGAAGCATCCCATGGTACCCTCATGTACACATTCCGACAGAAATTGAAAATTTTCAAGCAACATCTTAAAGTCTAGAACAAAATGGTTTTTGGGAACATCTTTCAGGCACATAATGAATTGGAGCAAAGAATGTAAGAAATTAAAAAACAAATAATTTTAAATGAAAACTATGATAAAATCCAAGTAGAAGAAGTCACTCTTCAAAAAAAGTGGATGAACACTATGCAAAGGAAGAAACACTCTGGCATCAGAAATCCCATGTGCGATATTGGCTTCTAGAAAGAGAGAAGAATACATAATTTTTCCACTAGTCAATGATTCAAAGATATCACATCAATAGAATTACTAGCTTGGAGAATGAACAAGGACAATCCATCTTGGACCATGCAAGTATAGAGCAAGAGCTGATCAATTATTACAAAAATTTACTCACTGAGCCCTGTCCCAACCACTCTATAGCCATTCATAAATTCATTAGACGTATCCCAACAATAATCAATGGAGACCCAAACATAGCTCTCCTATGACCGATCTCCATTGAAGAAGTGTATCAAGCAATGAAGGAGACATCTAATGGGAAAGCTCCAGGCTCAGAAGGTTTCACCATTGAATTTTTTCATCACTACTGACCGATGGTCTAAGAAGAGGCTTGGCAACTAGTTGAGGATTCACGTTGTTCTCAGGAAATCCTCTCAGCTCTCAATGCCACCTTCCTAACTCTCATCCAAAAATAATAACATGTCTCCCATATCATGAAGTTTAGGCCCATTACCCTCTACAATGTCATCTATAGCTCATAAACAATGAAATTGCTCTCTGACTAAATCAAATCCTTCCTTTTATTATTTTGAATGAGAAATATGACTATGTTGAAGGCAAACAAATTTTAGATAGTGTAATTCTTTCTCATGAAGCAATACATACTCGCACACCTGACATGCTTATTAAATTAGACTTCACAAAATCCTTCAATACCATAAGCTGGAAATACATGAGAAAAATCCTTATTTCCTTCGGCTTCAATATCGAATGGGTTAATTGGATCCTACAACTAACCTCTACTCCTTGTTTCTCCATCCTCATTAATGGTGCTCCTTCAAAAACCTTTTCCCCCTCAGGAGGCATTCGAAAGGGAGACCCAATCTCTCCTTTCATGTTGATAATCATGGCTAAAGGCCTCAGTCGTTATATCAAGTCTCATACTACCAACGACACTCTATAGGGTGATCTCAATATTTCTATCACTCACCCACCTATATATCATAGCCAATTTGTAGATGAAACTATGATGATGGGCTATGCTATAGCCAAAGAAGCATCTACCATTCAAAAAATCCTCAATGACTTTAGTGAAGCATATGGCATTTATTAACTCCAGAAAGTCCTAGGTTTTTTTCTTTAATACAACGGAATCAATCCAATCCCATCTCTCCAATATCCTTGGTTACCCTAAGAGTTCCCTTCTTTCCAAATATTTAGGTGTTCCTCTAATTGATAACTCCTTACACAACAATTCATGGGAATCTCTCATTGATGAATCCTTGAAGCATCGCCTCAATTCATGGACTTTTAGAACCCTCAATTTAGATAGTCATCTCACTCTTCTAAAATTTTTTCTACAAGCCATCCTTATCTACCTTTTTTCAGCCTTAGCAGCTCCAAAATCCATCCTAAACTCCATCCGCTCCATCCAAAGAAAATTTCTCTGGCAAGGTACTCAAGAAGGATGAAAATGGGCCCTTGTGAAATGGGATGACTTGTGCAAGCCTAAACGCTCAAAAGACCTTGGTTTGCGAGATCCATGCACCCTAAAAAATGTCATGGGAGCCAAGATTTGGTGGAGATGGCTCACACATCCAACATACCTATGGGATAAATTGTGGAGACATAAATACGCTCCAGGAATTGAAGAAAATAGATTAATCTGCCTCAATAATCCGCACTTTGGTTCATCAATCTGGAACACTGCTTGGAACAATCGCACACTTTTATAGGATCATGCTTTATGGGAAGTAAGAAATGGTCAAACAACTATTTTCTGGTCTGATTCATGGCAACAAATTCTCCCTATGCTATCCAAGGACAATATGCAAGACATCTTTCAAAACATGCAAAACAAAGCACACCCAACAATCCACAATTTTTGGAAGGAGTGATCTTCTCATCCCTTTGGAGAGAGTGGAAAGTCAGTCATCAAGAATTGAGCTTACCACCAGATTGCAACATAGCACCTTGGCAAGAGGAAGTGAGAACAAGAAAAATATGAATTCACATTGATCCAGACATTCTCCATTGGGGTGACACTACGAAAAGAGTCTTCACTATTAACAAAGCTTACACTCTCAAATCCAAGCATCACCTTTTGGAAAAAGAGGAGATCTAGAATAAAATCTGGAGAGCCAACCTATGGCCCAAATTAAGTACTTCCCTCTAGATGTTAGTCCAAAATCAAATTATCACGTGGGAAAATATTCTCAGGAGAGGATTTACAGGTCCTTCCATTTGCCCACTTTGCCATAATCAAGAGGAAACTACATAACACCTTCTAAATCAATGTATTTTCAGTTTTTATGTCTGGGAATAGGTGGCTCAATCCATGCATACTTCTGATCAAAACTCAACCAACATTAAAACCATTATTGAATGATGGAGGAATCAGGCCTTCAAAATTACACTACTCAACCGAATTTGGAAATTGCTACCTGGTTTCGTTGCATGGAAATTGTGGAAAGAGAGAAACTAATGGATCTTTCAATCAACTCTCCACTATGGAGATAAAGTCTGGTCCAAAATTCGGGAGTGCATCCAGGAAACATTATGCACCCAATCCTGGGCTTCTAAATACCTTAATTATAACCCAAATGAAAAAGAAATCCCCATCAGTTGGAATATCATTCCTACCACTATTCCTACCTCTATCCCCAATTTCCCCCTCACTGTCAATAGTCCCACTTACTGGAGCACACCTACTGTAGGATTTTTAAAATTTAATTTCGATGGAGCTTCTAAAGGCTACCCTGGCCCTGCGGGTTATGGGATGGTTTTTAGAGATGATCAAGGAGCTATTCTTCTTACTTTGGATGGAAGTCTATGAAATGATATGAATAATGCAGCGAAATTATGGGATCTTATCCAAATTCCTCAAGTTTTCGCACACCGAGGTTTTCATAAACTAATAATTGAGGGAGACTCTCAAATCATCCTAGGCCTTTTCTCAAAGCTCCTCACTGGCTCAAATCCTGCCAAAATTCCCCTAGTTGGAGACTGATTAGCATCCTTGAGCTTCTCAAATCCTTTATTCTTCCCAACTTTATCCTAGTTCTCTCCCATGTTTGTTGAGAAGCAAATCAAGTAGCGGACAAGATAGAAAATGCAGGAGTGGACCTTCATGATCATGACCTTATCTGCTCCGCCACCCAGTCCCCTAAACATCCACCTTTTGTTAAATGTTCAAAATTAGCTTTGCATGAGAACTCCACCCTGGATGGGGTGCCACATAGTTACGCTGCCATCGAGACAATGGGTCACGTCGAAGTTGTTCCTATATGCCTCGAGAATGACGACCGCCAATGCTCATTAAAATCATACATGCCTTCCTCCTTGGCTAACCTTCCACCTGGTCCTGGCGCTATTTCTCTCTCTTGCAAAGGGAATGGGTTTCAAGATCCTCTGGTATTATAAGATTGACGTTTTGATTATGATGGCTACATCAAATTTGACTTATCCCGCTCTATGTTCTTTTTGGTCATTCCCAGCTTTCAATTTCTCTCCTCCCTGTCTCTCGTTTTGTCTCCTGATTGCGCTCCTTCAAAGCGCCATGTCCAGACTCCATAGATGCAAACCCTGGTTTTTTTGCTTGCATCGGGAGTGAGGTTGGTCGAAATGAGCTAGTGGCAGTCACTTGAATCTCTGGGGTCATGGTCATAGTGTTTATCACTCATTCAATTTTGGTTGTGGTTGTTCCTGCCATTCAACAATGGAGTCACGATCAACTCTTCCTACCTCTAATGATGAATATGTAAAACCAAATCTCACCTTGCCTCCATCCTCCATTCCCACCATCCATGTTCCCAACCCATATAATGCCTCTAGCTCACATTCTCCTCCACCTCCCAATCTAGGTTTCACTGAGGCGCAACGCGAGATCATTCGGGAACTTCGTCGGGACAATGATGAACAAAAAATTAGGAAAGATTTGATGGAGAAATGATTGGACTGGACATTGGACTTGGGAGTGGAAGACCCACATGAACGACGCAATGATGAGGAGTTACTTCAAGCTATAATGGCTCCTAAATGGTTGGAATCATCTAGGCATGATTTTCCTTACAATCATCTTAGTAAATAAATTTCCATGGCCTGCAATGTTTTGGTCTTTCTAGTTTTTGCATGGTCTGTTAGATTGCAGAACCAACTTTTTTGGTATGGCCATATACCCAGGCCAATTTATGACAACTCAAACTCTGTAACTATGTCTCTATTTAGCTGTCACAATACTATTTTATGGAACTTTCACATATGGTGGTGGGGTTGGTTTCCTTTGTTGGTAGCCTCAACACTAGTGTCATTGACTTATTTTGTAATTTCATTTTATGAAAGGTAATACAAAGTGCTAGCTTACAAAAAAAAAAAATCTCCCCCCACTTGTTTTGGATAATATCTCCCCCTACCCCCACCCTCATAACAAGTTTTGCATAATATCTTCCCCCACCCCCACTCTCATAAGGGTGAGGGTTTTGCATAATATCTCTCCCCAGCCCCACCTTCACCCTCATGTTTTGTTTTTCATAATATCTCCCCCCACCCATGTTTTCCATAATATCTCTCTCCACCCCCACTCTCATGTTTTGCACAATATCTCCCCTCACCCCCACCCTCATGAGGGTGAGGAGGGTGGGGGAGATATTATGCAAAACACCCACCCTCATAAGGGTGAGGGTGAGGGTGGGGGTGAGGGGGGAATATTATCGACATTGATAACATGAGCCTAACCCTAGACTTACATTCAAAACTATGGGCAAATCCACCACATCTTAAATCTTTGGGCACTTACTATCAAAGGATTATTGTGAAATTGTACAAGCCAAGAAAGAGATCCCACATCGAGATGATAATCCAAGCTAAATCTAAATGGTCTTTGAGATCAACGATGTGTTACAAAAATGCCATAGAATGAAATATTCTTTAAGGTCTCTTTGGAGATTTTGTTTGAAATATGAGCGAGCTATAATTGGATTTGTAAGCTCCTTCATAATCTGAAAGATATATAGAGAAATTTCCTAAGGACTAGAGGTCATAGAACTAGCCATTTCAACGTTATTACTATTATAATTCTTGACTTTGGGAATGACAATGCTAGAGTCATGATTTTGTGGCTATTGTGAGCTAAGAGGCTTTCTCTTGTGATAATATATATCTTGGTCTTTGTAGCAATCGAATTTTGACAACAAAGGTGAGATGCACCTAGTGTGTTTCTTTGGCCTATCTAATTCTCACAACAAAATTGAGATGCACTTAATGTGTTTCTTTGACCTATTTAATTAGGTTCTTGCAACAAGGGTAATTGGGTTCTTGCAACAAGGGTGAGATGTACCTACTGTGTTTCTTTGACTTATCATGCACTTGGGAATTACCACTTGGTTCATTCTCCACCATATCATCTTCATTTTCAAATTAAAACAAATACATCTAATTAAATCAAATTCCAAGATTTAAACATCAAATGGTGGATGATGTCATTTCAAGAGTGTACATTACAAATGTATTAAACTTACGCATAATATTAAATAACATAAGAAACTTATGCATAATATTAAATCGAATATAATTTGAGATGTGATGAATTTTGTTTTATCTCAACCGTTAAAATCTTAACAAAATAACTTAGTCATGTCAAATCATAAACAAATAATATTTGAGATAATTTATAATTTTTATTTAAAAATATTAATTTAAAAAATTTAACAAAAATAAATCAACCATGTCCAATCATATCAACAAACACAATATACAGTATAACAAACACAGTATATAGTATATAAGATAATTCATAATTTTGAATAAAAAAATATTATTTTTTAAATAATTTTAAAGTTAATTTTAATAATAATAATAATATAAATGAGATGATATCATTACAAGAATCATATCAACAAACTGTATTTAAGATAATTTATTTAAAAAAAATATGAATTTTTAAATAATGATAAAATTAATTTTAATTTTAATAATAAATATAAATATAAATGGAATGATGTCATTACAATTATGTACATAACCAATGTATTAAATTTATACATAATATTAAATAAAATTTGAGACGTGATGAATTATTTTTTATTTCAACCTTTAAAAACTTAACAAAATAAATTAATCAGGTCAAATCATAAGCAAATAATATTTGAGATAATTCATAATTTTTATTAAAAAATATTAATTATAAAAAACTTAACAAAAAGGATGATGTCAGTACAAGAGTGTACATGACAAATGTATTAAATTTATGCATAATATTAAACAAAATTTGAGATGTGATGAATTATTTTTTATTTCAACCTTTAAAAACTTAAAACAAAATAAATTAGTCATGTCGAATCATAAACAAATAATAATTGAGATAATTCATAATTTTTATTTAAAAATATTAATTATAAAAATCTTAGCAAACATAAATTAGTAAGATAAAATTATATCATCACATAGTATTTAAAATAATTCATAATTTTTATTTAAAAATATTAATTTTTAAACAATTTTAAAATCCATTTTAATAATTCATCATATATATAAATAAACAATTTTAATAATTCATATTATATATATATGTAAAAAATTAATTAAATAATATATTTTTAAAATTAAAATTTAATTTTTAAAATATTATAATTAATAATAATAATAATTTATTTTTAAAATTAAAAATTAAATTGATAATTTTTTTATTAATAAAAGATCTATATAAAATAAAGTGATGGTTAGTTGTTCTACGAAATGGTATTTTTTTGCCGAATTAAACAATATAAATTTACATAAATTATTATTTTACAAAAATAATCACTTGAACTTATAAATCCAATAATTTTTAACCAAATTTAAAACAAATATAAAAAAAAAATATAGCAAAATTTCAAATAAAAAAAAAGATATTTATTTGTAAAAACCATTAAACAATTCCTAATTTTATCCCATTCTAAATCAACTTATATAAAAATTTACCCCCATTCTACATCAACCTATATATCAAAAATTTACCCCATTCTACATCAACCTATATATCAAAATTTATTTTACATCAACCTATATATCAAAAATTTACCCCATTCTACATCAACCTATATATCAAAATTTATATCAAGTTTAATAACAATGAATTTTATCCCATTCTAAATCAACTTATATAAAATTTTACCCCATTCTAAATCAACCCATATATCAAAAATTATATCAAATTTGATAACGAATGAAACTCTATAACCAAAGCTCCCATTGCTCATCGTTCTCCGTGCATGTCGCACATGGCGTCCATACCCAGCGCGGCCGTCCGTACGATATCCCATTGCCCTCGATTGACATATAAGTGGTCTTCATAGTTTGAATGTTACCGACTGTTTTCCAATAGAATCCGGAAAGCTTTTGCCAAACAGATTCCACTCCATTCAATCTGCTGTACAAATTCTCAGATGGAACTTCGGATTCTGCAACTCTTTTCTTTCTTTTTCGCCCGTCGTTTGTCTGAGAATATCGATCGAATTATTTGGGTTTCTTGCTTTGAGTTTTAGTGAAGCTTGAAACAGTATACATGGAATCGTTTGAAGAGGACATGGCGCAAAGAAAGCTCATCGCTGAGAAGGATCAATGGCTGGATCTCAGAGTATTCTATGTGCGATTGAGCTCATGCCCATTTGAAAAATCGCCTCAGTTTTTAACTCTCTGCCACATTCCCAGAGATTTTACCGTTGGACTCGAAATGAATGGCAAGCGCATTGCTCCTTCTGAGACTACTTCTTCCGTTCTGCGCAGAGAGAGGGTTGATAAGCAACTCGCAGAAGTTACTTATGTCGGTACAGACAGTGTTCGCATAACAGGGGCCGTGATATTTGAGGTTTATGATAAGGATGTCTTGTTGGTCTGTGGAAAGCTGCAAAGATTGGATAATACCTTTAAATGGACGATGGATTGCTGTGCGGGATTGGTGGGCTCTCTGTTCTTGGGAGGAGGAAAGACTGAGCAGAGATCTTGGAGTGTTTGTGGTCCTGCCATGGAGGTCTGTGTTGCTGGTTGTTGTTCCGGGTTTCCTGTGATTTGGACAAAGAAATTTCAGTTTGTTTGTGGGAGAAAGTCTGTGAGAGGACTCTGCCTTGATACCATTCCAGAAGACGAGAAAACTATGAAGCTCTGGAAGAACAGAGAACAGAGTGATAGCCTATTTCAGGTATGGTGTGGCGTTGAATATGCTGGTGGTTTTGGTTTTGGTTTTTGTAACTTCTCATCCATGCAATTGCCCAATTGCTTTTTGAGGTTGAATGTATGTCTTATTTTCTGTAATTGGAACAGAGAGAACCACTGCATTTCCTAGCCTCACAAGAGATAGGAACCCAAGCTCTTGACTGCAGGGCATGTTCATGTTCTGCATTAGAGCATTAAGGCTTTATATGCTCTGTGCCATCGAAATGCCTTATGTGATCTTGACATTGTAACCAATGATCATAATTTCGAATTTGGCTTGCCAGTCTCAAAGCTTGTACGCAACTCTACTTTCTATGCTTGTTAGCTACCCATGTTCTCACTGTATGTTTTCAGAGGCCATTTACAATTTTTTGTCATGAAAGTCGATGCGTTTGTATAGAGTCCAAGTGACTTGGGGCACTCTCCAAATGACCCTTTGCAGAAAGATCCAAGAAGGCAGCTCCAGATAGGGTAGGGGAATGAATAGTAGAAGTCCATTAGCATGCTTTACATGGCCAGAAGAGAGCGCAGACCACCCTGCCAAAGATATCCAAAGCAGCTGCTCCAGGGGGTAGGGTAGCTCATTGGTGAATGGAAAAGAACTCATAACTCTAGCAATGCCCTGTTCTTAACCAGTAAATGTAACTCAACTCCTCACATGTTCAATGGAATTTGAGGTCCCTCTTTGATATTTGTCTGGAACCTTGAGTTTACTGATCTACGTTATTAAGGGCATGTCTAACCAGATGTGTATATCTACATGGTACACCAGTGTGAGACAAACATGGGTTGAACAGTAAAAGCCTATTAATATGCCTGTACATGGCCTGAATCGAGGGTAGGCCTTACCAGATATGGGTGTTGGGCTCATTGGTGAATGGAGAAGCCCATTACTCTGCCACTGCCTTGTTCTTACACAGTAAAGTTAACTCAGCTCCTGGCATGTCCGATGAAATTTGAGGTGCGTTTTTTATATTTATTTAGGAACCTTGAGATTATTGATCTAGGTTATTAAGGGCCAGTTTATTGATATTTATCTGGAAACCTTGAGTTTATTTTTATATCTAAACAAGCATGATTCTGTGACAATGGCCTTAACGGCCTAGTAGGGCATAGTTTCTGTTTGTTACATCAAATGTCATTTTTGTTTTATATGTGAAAGTTTAAACCCCAAGTATGCTTTTTTCTGAAAACAAAAATTTGATATCGACTGGCTTTATATTTTATATTTTATTGGACCATTGCTATGAACTTAAATCAGGTTATATATTAATAATATTAATAGGATTATCAAGTAATTATGGGCTGTGTAAGGGTTTGGTTATGGTTCATGGAGGTAACTATATTAGTTGGTTTTAGCATGTCTTATTTGTTAAGAGTAATCATGATTAATTCTTTTTTGGATTAATGCAAACACAATTGGTTAGCGCCACTTTTGGTGGTTTCCTACATTCCCTATCCTTTGATGCATGTTCTCCTTGTCTTATGTGCATTCTAATAAGTTCCCTATAAATAAAAGGGCTAACATTTTTGCATGGGATAGAGAGATATCTAGAAAAAAGTGATAAATATTCAAATCACATTTAGGATCGTGTATGACACAAATTAGATTTTAATTTGTATATTATTTTTATTGATCTATGCTTCAAGGGTTCAGAATTGCACCAATGACATACATATATGCATAAAAAGTCTTTGCTAGGAGAAGTTGTTGCAGGTTAGCAAAATTTTACTATAATTCCAATCCTATTACATTCACAATATCCGGTTCTTGACCTAAATTAATGTCTTCTTTCTAGTCATTGTTCACACATGTGAATACCTTAGGTTAATCCTTAGATAACTACTAGTATAGTGAATTGATCTAGTATGTTTAGTTGGTTGGAGGCTACAACATTCATGTCATATGTTTGAGGATATCCTTCAATTCTCATTTTAAATGCATTTTCTATATTTTTTCAGGTCAATTACTTCTTGTTATTTTGTGTTTTTGTTTCATTTCATTTCAATTTTTGGCATTTGCTTTGATTGATAGATTTGTTTTTATTCAAAGCCCAATAAACCTTAGAGTATATAATTTCCATTCAAATCATTATTCATTTTATGAAACATTTAGAACATTTTAACACTTTTGAAGACAAATATGCTGAAAATTAATATCATCCTACAATACTAGGAAAACATTAAGAATTATGTTCTATTGTTGAAAACATTATGCATTATATTCCATTGTCTATTTGTTTTAGTATTTTCCTTATTGATCTGCATTTAGGATTCAAACAACAAAATACCTTAGTCTCGAATGTGTACCCAAAACAAACTGAAGCTCCTACATATCCATAGACTAGCATGCATACATTTCTATTTAAGAAAGATTGTTTTATACACCATGATTGGAAGGCTGGAAGCCTATTGCAATTGCTTATTCAAGGCCGCAATTCCTTTGATAAATTTGAATGATACATAATCAATGCCAGGGTACAGTGCATAACCAGACTAAAGCAAATGAGCAATCATACTATTGCTTCTAAAATTGTCTCTATTTGCTACCTGCCAACTAGTTATTTATACTGATAACTCATAGAAGTTGCATTGTATTGCTCTTCATGCTGATACAGATTTCTCAACAAATTGCGAATGTAAGAGATTGGATTGGAATTTGGATATAACGGAAACCACCATGCTTTTATGTTCTTAAAGAGGTTATATCATGGCAATTTAAAAAATGGTTTAGCCTTGATGGATGCTGGTTGTCTTTTTATTAAAAATCATTAATCTCAGGTATTTTGGTAGTTATGCAAAATATATCAAAACATAATGTTGGCCTTTTCTCTGTTTTTACACTTGACTATATATGAATTTACTTGATTCTATGAATTTATAAAACATAAAAGGGAGATGCAAATCCCTTGTAGACATATTTCCTTATTGTTTTTTTTTGTCTTTCAACTATTTACTATTACTTGTTTTCTGCTGTGACAGCTATCTGATGACAGTTATACCAAAGACCAAGATGAAATGGGTGGACCTAGTGTTAACAGGTTTTATCCAGAAAGTGGATACATTGAAGAAGAAGGAGGAGAACTATCC
>JZKD02S2269503.1:982244-1001810 GCA_000966675.3 Picea glauca | reverse complement strand
AGGAAAAAAAATATCTCATGTTAACAAAAGTGTGTGCACTCTCCCGTTTCTAATAATTCATGTGCACTTAAATGTGTGTGTTCCTAAAACACAGGTGCGTTATTTTATTTCAATTTTTTTTTGGAACACACACATGTTTCTAAGAAACGCACACGGATTCTTGGGAATGTGCCTACATGAATTGTTGAGTGGAGGTTCGGGGTTTTTCGAACCTTTCATATTAGGAACACGTGCGCGTTCCTAGAAATGCGCACATGTTCCTGTGAGTGTGAATTCCTACTCACTTCATTGCCACTTTTTCGTCCACAAAATTTGTGCACTCACCCATGTATCTATGTAGAGCCCCACAGTATTTTAGAACCAAATGCCACTCAGAATATTTGATACCCAACTTGGTTCACAAGGTATGGAAAGTATTGGTTAACTCTGACAGTACCTAGCCCCTCTCTTGATGCAGCGTGATCTATCTCATGTACTGGTCTTCATAGTTTCCAACATGGTAGTATTGTTCCTTGACGACATCTATGAAAGATTACCAAGTGGGTTTGGCCTCAAACATTCAAGACTCCTCTGTGGAAATTTTCTCACAGTAACTTTCCCACTAATGTTTGACATGGGGGAGAGCCTTAAGGAGCACGAAGGTGATATTTTCCCTGTCGAAAAAATTGTGCATAGAGAAATAACCTTCTATCATATTTAACCATTTTTCCAGAGCATCCACATCTATATGGCCTTGAAATATGGGAATATCAAAATTATCTTGTACCTTGAAAGGAGAGGTGCCTCCAAAGTGGCTTCTTGATGAAGATGCATCTGTTGTTATCGACAAATGTTGAAGGATTTTGGGAAAATTCTCCATCATTTTGTCCCTCTGTCGCGTGAGAGATTGCTCCAACAACAGATTAATAGAATATTCTACTCTGTCGTTTCTCTTTTCTTCTGCTATGGAGGGTTTCTTGGGCATGAAAGAGTGATTATCTTCAAGAGAGACAATATTGAGACCCAACTTTCTATACTCATACCTTGTCTGAGACATTCACTGAAAAACAACTAAGAGCATCCTACTCTGATACCACTGATCCAGATTATTTTGAGCACAAAATGAGAGTGGATATATAATAAAGAAATATACCGAGATATTGCAAGATATCTAATAATATAAAAGAGATATATCAGATATATATAATAAGAAGCACAAATATACAGTAATACACAATTTCTATTAATGAGTGAAATGCATATAACTGTAAAATTACAGAATGAAAGATCGCTAGAATGGTGGCAACTTATCTCTGAGAAGAGATGTGATGGCTATGCTCATTCGCAAGAAAATGATGATTATCATTACAATGAGGCTCCAAAGGCCTTTTTAACATAATGGAAATCCAAAACCCTAACCCTGGAAGATGAAAGGCCAAAAGGTTTGCGGCCCCAATGGGGGTAGTTCATACGTCAACTTCTCGAGGGCGTAACTTTTGCATACGATTTTCGTTTGAGGTGTTTAATACCTCATCAGAAAGGTCTATCTGAGAAGTACAATTTCGATAAGGGGTCAATGTGTTTTGTTAATTATCCAAGCCCCGCCCCACTCCCCCCCAAAAAATCCAAAATATGTCATTTAGGGCCTCAAAATGGCCCCAAAAGTTTGGGACTCGAAAAACTTTAAAAAAATGCCAAAATGGAAAATTATTCTTTGAGCTAGTGGAATAGGTGGGAGGCCATTGATATCCATTGATCAAGGGATGACCTATAAATTTGATTTAAGTATGCTAGTGTCTTACCTAGAATGCATATAATGCAATGACCATAATCAACATATGTAATTTAATTGAAAATAAATGGCAAAAGAGTTGTGGTGTTCTTGGTGGTTATAGTTGTTAATATGTACAACAACAAAATGACTAGTAGATGAATGGAATATGCCAGCATAGAGAGAAAATTATATTGTTTTATACAAGACATATACAATATGGGTTGGGAAAAGGAAACCAAGTATAAAGGTTGCAGAGCATGAAAGGAATAATATTTGCATAAGAAAAGGGCCACTAAAAGGATTAGATGGTAGGAGAGATATACCAAGATGAAGAGGGAAAGTAACTCATGCATGAGATGGGTGAACCATATTATTGGGTAACCTTTTTGTATGGTAGGAAGAATTGTAGGATATGAACCAACAAATTATGTGTAAAGAATACAAAGAAGATGATGAACTTCCATCCACTTGGGGGCTGCTATTAAGGGAGTGAAGTAATCCATTATGTGGAATTATGATATTGTGAGATAGAGTATGACATGAAGTGGAGCTTGGTTGATAATTTCCCAAGGATTGTAGATAAATTTCAAATCTAGATAAGGATTGAAGGCAATTTTAGAAGAGGTAATGTCAAGAGGGGTATTGAGATCATTTCCCGTTTCTAGGTTTTTCCTTCCTTGATCTATTTTCCCAACTTCTTTTTTCCATTTGTTTTCCCTCTTCTACACCTCCCCTTATTTACCTCTTTCTTATATCCTTTCTTCTATCCCTTTCTAGTTACCATACTTAGTCATATTTTAGTATTCGGCGGGTTCACCGGTTGGCGTACCTTCATCTCCATCCACTTTTCCATGTCATAAGTATGCTACTACATTACACTTAGCCACTTTTCAATTGTGCGGGTTCATGGGTTCAAGTCCTCGTCCTCCAAGTTATGTAACCTCACTTTTCACCTGAGGTTCCGTGATCTACATTTTGACCTTATTTCTACCCTTAACATATTTTTGATCATCCATAACCGTGGGTTTGCAGGTTCCCGGGTTGGCGGGTTCATGAAAATCTCCATATTCAAACTTTCTCTCATTTGTCTCTACCATTCTCTTGATTTTCCCAATATGCATTAAGTGATTTTTAATGCCAACAAATATTGTGCAGGCTCCAAAAATATCGTCATTAATAGTGAAAGGCTCAAGGAATTCTCATTAAATTTCATTAATTCTCCATTTTCCAAGGGATTATATTATCGTCATCTCTTTGAAAATATTTATTTGAAGTCATTATCCGGCTGAATAAATACTCTCGTCAACCTATGGAAACATCATCTAGACAACAATTTTGTGGTGATACTTTAAATATCTTTGGTCGTGAAGACTAGAACTTTTAGTGGTCAAGAGCGTATTCATATTACTCCTCTCCTCATGCATAGAAAGACGTAATTTGGGCATATGGAATCGCTCCTACCGGGTGTGTTCCTGAGGTTTTTGACTATAAATAAATTGTTGCATGGTCTGTCGAGAAGTATGTGCCAAGCCATAGAATTATACAACTCCAAGATCATTCTCTGATTTCCCTCTCACTGCAATTTTTTTGCAAGATGTTGAAGCTCCCAGAGTCGATGCTTACCTTCAAAGGAGAAGATTGCAAAGATTTTTTGAAGAAACATAACAATGGGATTCACCTCCTTCCTGAATATTTGGAGAATCCTACGTCTATTCCATAATAAATAACCAAGATATAGGTTGAGTATTTCAAAAACCCATATCGATAAATTGCGTGGTTGTTTATCAGGTTGACAGGTCAAGAAAGAATTGCTACTATTTCTCACATGATTTTATATATTCTATATTTTGCAGTGAAATAACATACCATATTTGACTGGGGAAAAATAATTTCTATTGAAATTTTGTCCTAGTTATCACACTACAAAAATGACAAAAAATTCTTTATGGATTCCTATCTAATATTTTCCATTGTGTATTGTTGTCAATTTCCAAACTGGTGTTGGCATGTTTACAAGAAGAATGTGCTTGTCATTGATGGCAATAACAAAAACGATGATGGTATGTTTACAAGCAAGAAAAACAACAATGAGGAAAGCGACAATGATGGAAAACAAGGAATCAAAGCTCAGAAGGAATCAAAGCTCAGGAGGAATAGCATGAGTTTGCAGAAGGAATCAAAGCTCAAGAGGAATAACGCAGAGTTTCACGTGGAGCACACAGAAGAGGAGAACATATCTTAGTAGTTGGATCTGAGCATGAAGGATCAACAGTCGTTGGATCTAGATGTTAGCACCAGAAGTCCCCTCTGGATTGCGACAGAGGTAAGCCTGATACCCATTAGTTTGTATGTCACAAAGGATAAATTTAAATGCAGTCTAATGGACGCAGACTCGAGATGGTATCATTCTAACTCAAAAAACTGGGTTGGAAAGCACAAGCAGGTGAGGTCTTGTTCTAACTTCAGTCAGTAAGTTTGGTATAGTGGTGAGTAGGGGGAAGAACTTGAGGAGAGTGAAGAGGTTTGCTATGGACATTCGGTCTTCTAGCAGCCTAAGGAGGAAAAGCTTCAAATACAAGATCCTCTTGAATTTGTGACTTCAAGAAACTGAAAACACTATAACAGTACTGCAATCAAACATTCATTGCAATACAGTCACAATAATCCGACTGGATCATCCATGTCCAAGCTCTTAGTATCAGATGGAAAAGAGAACACAAGGAACTGATTAAAACTGGTTGCAATGTCACTATGATCAAACCTACATCACAAAAATATAACCACCCTCGACTGGATCATCCATGCTTGAGTGTTCTAACACAGCTGTTACAGAGAGATGAAATGAAACTGACTTACATTAAACAAGAAGTCTCAAATGCGTATACATAACCAGAGAACTAGAGTGTTCATTAAAACTTTACAAATCAAGATCTTAGCTCAACCATATACCCTAACAAAATATCAAAACTGAGTATTTATACTCAAAACAAATTTCTCCCTTCAACAACACACTCTAGTCATTTCATTCAAGGCTTTCCATTTGCATCTTCTTCTGTCAGGATGCACTCACATTCTTTTTTCAGATGCAAGATCAGATCGGTATGGGCTTCATAAGAAAATCCATGACTAGGAACTTTCGGCTGACAGTCTGCCCTCCATGGCCAGATTTTCCATGCTTTCCATTTATGTGGTGAAAATAGGTTTCAACCACCTTCCCCAACTTCATTAACTACTTCTATTGGGATTAGGACAAAGCCTGACACCCATGAACATTCCAGGCGAGCTCACGACTCCTTCGAGTCAATTCTGGCGCCTCGAGGCCACATGGATCTTTCTCTGTGGCCAACTCGAGCGCTTTGATTATTTGTGTAGCTCCTTTTCCTTTGCCCCATGAAACCACGGTCCGTGACCTCATGCTTATCCATCTGAAATCTTGGGATTTCACATTTCGGGAGTTTTCACTCTTGATTTCAAAAATCTTGATGCCCGCTCCCACGAAATGGCCCATTTGGATCAATGGTTGGATTTTCCTTGAATCCAATGACCAAGATCATTTCCTCGAACAACTTCAGTCACTCGCTGCTCAAAAGACGCCTTCCTTTTATTTATGGCTCCGCTCCCATGCGACCCTGGGTCATGATCATGGGCCTAAATCGCAGGTGCATCGTGATTTTTCATTTCGTGAACTCATGGTGTGCTCTATGCTCAAAACTCTGAGTCACAAAATCGTGATCCCTTGGATCAGATGATATGTGTCCCTCTGAAATGGATGGCCTAGATTGTATCGACATTTCTAGACCTCATGCCATCGACACTTCTCACCTCAGCTTTCTCGAAAGACTTTCTTCGCATTTCAGATCCTGTGCCACATGTTCTTCTAGAATGGATGACCCTGATCATTTCATGACCTTGTGTTTCATGAGTCCTCATGACTTTGACCTTTGAATGCTCCATTGTGCGAGTTAGTGAAATGTTGATCCTACGCCACGTGTTCTTCCCAGGATCGACGACCATGATGACATCGCAATTTCACAACTCTACCTAGTGCTATTCTTCGTGCAATTGTATGGTCCCGATCACCTGATGGTCGTCGATCCGATTTATCTGATGGATCTCCACCGTTGAAAATTGATCTTTATCACTCTCTTGATTTGAGTCCATATCATACCACTCTAATTGTTGCGCTTGGTGCTCACGACTGCGACCTATGAACAATTACTCAGATGATTGGTTGGGGGCTCGGGAAAACAAAAGGATCAACGACAAGGTAAAGAGAGAAGTGATCGACCTTAGGGAAAACATAAAGGCTAAGGGTTGATATTTCTCAGGCAAGATGCTAAGGAAAAATAGGTATATCAAACGGGTGAAGACAAACAACAAAAACTAGAAGCCGAGAGGAAAACTTGCGATCAGGTCCGTAGAAGGAGGAAGAATAGGAAAAAATTACATACCTAGGTAGAAACCACAACACAAGACTTTGACAGGTTTATGTGCTA
The DNA here is from genome assembly GCA_000966675.3 of Picea glauca. Taxonomy (NCBI): domain Eukaryota; kingdom Viridiplantae; phylum Streptophyta; class Pinopsida; order Pinales; family Pinaceae; genus Picea; species Picea glauca. The sequence goes on along the minus strand of JZKD02S2269503.1, from coordinate 995,561 downwards.
ACATTTGTCTCCACAGGGGATGGCATGCTCCCTATGAGCTGCCAAGAATGTGCAGCTTCAATGATTTTGCTTTGGGTTATGGAGTCTCCTATTAAAAAAAAAATAAACATAAAATAGAGATGGTATTTACAATGGTGGGACGCTGATTGCATATTTAAACAAAAAACTTTTTGAGGAAGTGCCCATTTACAGGGCCACCAAAAACTTCATCTCCCTCCAACTTCTGCAACCTGTAAGTATTATTTTGCAATACCTCATAAATCTTGAAGGGATCAATCCAAAGGGCTTCGAATTTACCATTCTTTCCCTTGTATTGTCTGGATGCATCCCATTTGAACACTAGATATCCCAGCTGGAAATCCTCTTTTCTTAATTTCTTGTCAAAATCCTCCTTGATCATTCGCTAATAGTCGTGTGCTTTTTTCGTCATCTTCTCTCTAGTCTATTGCACCTCTACCAACTAATGTATCCTCCTTATCATGTTATCAGGCTCTTTTTGGCAGTCTTGGAAGAACTTCTCCACCGGAAAGGCGATTTGAGAAGGAAAAACTGCTTCGATCCCATATATAAGTTGGAAAGGAGAAATGCCCAAGGATCGCTTTGTTGCCACTCTATCAACCCACATAGAAAATTTGATCTTTCAATCCCATGCTTTCTTGTTATCCTCTAGCAATCTTTTGATGATCTTTATCAGGCTTTTGTTAGAGGATTCTGCTAATCCATTTCCTTGGGGGTAGTAGGGGGTAGACTGGATCAACGCAATCACGAACTTCTCACAAAACTTGATCAGTGGTTCAGCCTTAAAGGATGTAGCATTGTCAGTGGCAATTCTAGTCGAGCAACCAAACCTTACTATAATATCCTCTAGAAAACCAATGATCACCTTATGAGAAGCATTCCTTGTGGGGATAACCTTTATCCTCTTGGTAAAATAATATGTGGCGGTTAAGATCCACCTGTGCTGACCACTTGATAGAGGGTAAATCTCCCCAACAAAATCTAGGCCCCACTGTTGAAAGGGACCTGAAGCTACTACAGGCTTAAGTGGAAGAGACTTGAGCTGCTATTTCCTGGAGAATTTATGGCATTTGATGCAAGCCCTGATTTTTTCACAGACATCAATGAATAGAGTAGGCCAGTAGTAACCAGCCCTACGAATTTTGTAGGCCATGGTTTTCCAGAAATGATGTCCCCCACATAGGCTGCTATGAAAATCAAACATAATCCTTTGGACCTCCTGTGGGTCTAGACATCTCAGAAGCACTCCTAAAGGGTCTTTCCAATACAAGACTAGATCAATAAGGCAATATCTGATTGATTTGAGCTTTAAATATCTTTCCTTTCTCCTTCCCATACCATCTGGAGTCCTTAAATCTTGCAGGAAATATATAATGTCTGTATCCCAGGCGCATTGTGCTAACGGAGGGTTGTCCCGAGAACTTCTGTCCGACAACTCAGCCTGTTGATTTTCTGAGCAAGTGTCGATGAAGTTAACCCCCACAGATTTACAATTAGATTCAACCAACAACTTGGCTAAACCTTGGCCTTTAACTAGCTTGGTGGGTTTTATTTCTAGATCAAATTCAAGGATTTTGGCAATCCACTTGCTCTTTCTCCCATCTATGTCAGGCTGAATGAGAATGTCCTTCACAGAAGATGAAGGAACATATGCAATGATTTTCGAATGCAAAAAATAGACTCTGAAATATTTGAGAGCTTTTACCAAGGCATAGGTCTACCTCTCCATGATGTCATATATGATCTCTACATCCCTCAATGCTTTTCTGAAAAAGGAGATAGGTTACTCCAACCCTTCAACATTCTTTTGCAATAAAACAACTGCCACTCTATCAAAAGAAGCAAAGGAAAAAATCAGAAAATCCTTGAAATAATCGGGACTGATTAGCACAAGTGCCTCATTCAGTGCCTTCTTGATTTGGTTGAAGTATTCTTTGGACTCAATAGTCCATTTTACTTCGTTCCCCTTCCTGAGCATGGTTATGATATGCTTCACTAATTCAACAAATTTGAAACAAACCTTCTTAAGAAATTGATATTGTCTAAGAACGACTAAATTTCTTTCTTAGATCTAGGAAGTGATAAGGCTTGAATAGATTCTACCTGGATTGAATCAATCCTGACCCCCTCAGCTAATACAATGTGTCCCAATAATTTTCCTTCCTCCATGGAAAATAAAGACTTCTTGGGATTTAGGGAGAGACCAAACCTTCTGCATTTTGAGAAGACTTTCCTTAGATGTTGAAAATGTTATTTATCAGATTTGGAGAGTACTGCTATGTCATCTAGATAAATGACCACGAATTTATTTCTTTCTGCAATGAAGGTGATGTCCATGGCTCGTTGAAAGGTTGCTCCTGCGTTCATCAATCCAAATGGCATTTTGGCATACATGAATGTGCCCCAAGGAGTGGTGAAGGTTGTCTTTTCTCTGTCTTCAGGTGGGACAGAGATTTGATTGTAGCCGAAAAATCCATCATTCATGGAAATCCTGGATGCACCTGTCACTCTCTACAATATGTGTTCCATCTTTGGCAAAGGGTAATTGTCCTTCTTGGAGATTTTTTTTCAGGTTCCTAAGATCAACACAGAGTTTGATTTCTCCAATTTTTTTCCTCACCAGGACCAGGTTGGCCACCCATTCAGAATATCTCAAAGGGACAATGATCTGGGCATCCAACAACTTCTTTACCTCTCTCTCCATAATAGGCAACAACATAGGATTTATTTGCCTTAATTTCTGCCTAAATGGTTTGGCCTCCTCCTTCAATGAGATCTTATTCTCAATAATGTTAGTTTCGTACATTATGAGGTCTTCACAGGTATAGGAAAACACATCAGTGAATTATTTTAATAACTCAACATACTCGTCCCTCTGCTCCCTTGACAGGTTTCTTGACAGCTTGACAAAATTTGGATTCTACTCCATGCCAATATTACACTCGGCCACATTAGCATCCTCATTTGAAACCTTACCTTTTACTGCCACATCATTCCCATCAAATAATCTCTCTAAAGGAACTAGTCCCTTTGGGATGTGATTGCTGGGAAACTGAACAATGTGATGGTCAACAATTTTGTTCCAAAAAACATTGGCATGAGGCTCTATTTCAAAATCGAGATCTTGATCAATGTGTAATGCTAAAAACTCACCAACAATCTCCAGGAATCTTTTAATCTCAAGATCATCCTCAAACACTTTCCAATGCTTGACATTGTCAGGTATGGAGGGTTTATATTTCACTTCCATGTCATACTTGAGTTTAGGTGGTAGAGGGACTCTGAAATGGCTCGCTGAGACAGCCAGAGAATCGGCCATGGCATTTTCTTCTCTGGAAACAAATGAAATGTTGAAAGCCAAGAAAAAGATATCAACCAAATCCCACACTTCATTTCTGTAACTCCTGAGCCGAGGGTGTTTGGTCTGATAAGCATTTCTGATCTGCTGGACAATCAACTCAGCATCCCTAAACGTTGATATCTCCTTAATTCCCATGTCCTTTGCAGCCCTTAAGCCCAAACCAAGAGCTTCATACTTTTCCACATTATTGGTAATTTCAAATTCTAATTTGTATGACATAGATATGGTTTCCTGAGCAGGGGAAACACAGACTAATCTAGCACCAACACCTTCTCTAGAAGAGGCTCCATCGAAAAAACTTTTCCACACAGAGGTAATTGGAGAAGAATCTACATGGAACTCAATGGGCTTTCTGATTTCAAGAGGAGATTCAGGGGCATCGGTGAGCTGCAATAAGATGGATCCCAAATCAGTATCAAGGGAAAATATAGGATGATTGGTGGGGTCTGCTTTATCACTGATAATGTAGACCAACTGAGATTCTCTGTATAGTCTTCTATTCTCCCCTCCGAACACTGGAATGGTAGAATATGTGAGGTCCATATGCAACGTTCCTCTGAGTATTTTTATCCAAGATCTTAACATTAGCATTCCAAACTTGGGAGGAACATTAGCTACCACAATATCCATGATGACACTTTTCATGGGTAGCTGGAATAAAGTCACGACCATATCTTTGATGACCCCAAGACATTGCACCCTCCTCGAATCAAATGAATATAAATCATGATAGGATTTAGTGATTTCTAATCCGAGTTCTTCCATGACAGTTTTGGGGATGATATTATGAGATGCCCCCGATTCCATTAGACAGTTATGCAACACCTTATCATGTATGTTCAGTGATGTGTAGAAAGGAGGGGATGAATCATCTCTATCTTCTACCATAGGGACTAACATGACTGTTGGATTTTCATCTTGGAGATTCACTGAGTCTGTGGAATGGCAGGATGGCTTGGACTGCAACAGTTTATAGAGGGACCTTTTGAAGTCTTCATGCTTGACTAGCTCTGAAAGGGGGATAGGGATTCTAATCTTCTGAATTTCATGCTCAAATTTAAAGGGGGAAGGGAGCTTCAGAATTTCTCTCACCTCTGGGACAGGGTCTTTGGCTATTGATGGGGGGTTCTGAGCTTTCTTTTCCTTGTTGTTTTCTGATGTGTCTTTAGCAGGATTCTCTGCTCTGGGCACTGGATCAGGAATGCCAGACTTCCCTTGTTTCTTCTTAGCATGGAGGTTGTATTTGCTGGGACCACTATTTGTCTTCTCACCCTTACTTAGCTCATTTATTTGACTGTTCATGAGGGATTCATCGTATGTAGATTAAGTCAAATGAGGAAAAGGGGAGGTATCTTCAATACAATGAATTTCATAGTCAAGATCTCCTTCTTCCCTTTCCTCATCAATAACAAGGTTGTTTTGAAGAAGAGTTTGGATTTTTTGATCATTTCTATATCTGTCCCTTTGTTCCCTTTGCATAATTTGGGTAGCATTGTTATTCGGTCTCCTGAAGTTGCCTCTGTTATCAACATTTTGAGGATTTCTTTATGTCAGCTTCCCCTCTACTTCCAATATTTCCATTCTAGTTGAAAGTGATTTTAGTAACTTGGTTACTTCATCCATTTGAGGGGGGCAACCAGAGGAACCAGAGGTCGAGGCTTCATATCTCTTCCTTGGTATGTCTCTATCAGCCTTATTCTTGAGTCGATTGGCTGCCAATACATTAGAATCCACTTCTAGGGCTGCGTCTTGCATATTAGCCAAGGAAGTAGCTCTTCTCTCTCTGAGCAGGAGGCAAAAATTAGGGTCAAAAGCACTAGCATAAGTGATTTTGGCAGAGGCTTATGTAGGCTTTATCTCAGCAGGGATATTATTGTACATTGTATTGAATCTTTTGGAGAAGTCAGAGATAGATTCTCCCTCTTTCCTCTTTAGTGACCCAAACTCCGTGATATAATACATAAAATCTTTTTTATCCCTCCACTGCCTCAAGAAAAAACCATCTAGAGCTTCAATCCCAACAATAGATCCAGGGGTCAATCCCCTAAACCATTTCCTAACCTCGCCATCAAGGCTCTAGACAAAGACTCTCATCTAGACATCTTCATTTTCAATGTTTAGATTGTCTGCATAACTGTAGAAGGCAACAAGGTGTTCTTTGACAGTAATGTCTTCCTCTCCAGTGAATTTGGGCATAAAATTTAGGTAATCTCTAGCAGGGAGAGCATTCATTGACCGAGGTAGGACTAGAGGGGCATATCTTGCAACCACTATGGCATCCATTTTGTTTCTAGGAGGATAGGCACATGCCATAGGGATGATAGGTAGAGGAGAATTAGGAGGGGAAGGGGTTTGAAAAGGGGAGACAGGAATTGATCTTTCGGGAGGAAAGGGAAACAACAAAGGATTTCAAGAAAAGGCTACAGGGCTCAAAGGAAAAGAGGTTTCCCCTTATGCAAAATTAGTAACTCTAACAGGAGGAGGAGTAATAAAACTTGGAGTGGGAAAATCTTCTGAGGTACTGGGTCGAGACCAAGGTACAACCTCAAGGGAGAGGGGAGTGACGCGGATTTCTCCCTCGAATCGCAGACCAGGACGAGAAAACTCAACAGGAACACTCCCAAAATTTAAAATTCGGGAAACTCCAACAGACGTTGTGATAGGAAAATGAGAAGCAACTATCGAAGTTTCTAAAGGAGGATAGTAAAAATCATCAGAAATACCTAGTTCAGCAGTAGAAGTACTTTCTCGAAGGGCCTTCCCCTTTGTGACATTTTTTTCTGGGTCATTTTTAGGTGTAGCTAAAGGCAACTGCGGAGTGGACCTCGTGTGTTTTCCTCTAGAAGCCACAATTGAAACAGTGGAGTTTCCAGTGGATTCACATTGATGGAGTCACCATAGTGGAGTCTCCAGGTGCATGGTTGCAATCTTTGATGTACTAAGTTTTGATGCACCTTCAGAACTAGTAAGCTTTGTCGTTCAATCCCAGGGAAAATATTCAATTTCGTCCACAACAACGATGCCATAAATGTTAGCACCAAAAGTCACCTATGGATTGTAGTAGAGGTAAGATTGATACCCATCAGTTTGTATGTCACAAAGGATAAATTTAAATGTGGTCTAATGGATGCAGACTCATGATGGTATCGTTCTAACTCAAAAAATTGGGTTGGAAAGCACAAGCAGGTTAGGTCTTAGTCTAACTTCATTCAGTAAGTTTGGTATAGTGGTGAGTAGGGGGAAGAACTTGAGGAGAGTGAAGAGGTATGCTATGGACATCCGGTCTTCCAGTAGCCTAAGGAGGAAAATTTTCAAATACAAGATCCTCTTGAATTCGCGAATTCAAGAAACTGAAAACACTATAACAGTACTGCAATCAAACATTCATTACAATATAGTCACAACAACCAAACTGGATCATCCATGCTAGCGATCTCAGTATCAGAGGGAAAAGAGAACACAAGGAACTGATTAAAACTGGTTGCAATGTCACTGTGATCAAACCTACATCACAAAAACATAACCACCCTGGACTGGATCATCCATACCCGAGTGTTCTAACACAACTGTTATAGAGAGATGAAAGGAAACTGATTTACATTAAACAAGAAGTCTCAAATGCATATACATAACCAGAGAACCATAGTGTTCATTAAAACTTTACAAATCAATATCTTAGCTCAACCATCAACCCTAACAAAATATCAAAACTGAGTATTTATACTCAAAACAACTTGTTCCCTTCAGCAACACACTCTGGTATTTTCATTCAAGTCTTGTCGTCTGCATATTCTTCTGTTAGGATGCACCCGCATTCTTCTGTCAGATGCAAGATCAGATCAGTATGGGCTTCAAAAGAAATCCATGACTGGGAACTTTCAGATGATAGTCTGCCCTCCACGGCTAGATTTTCCATGCTTTTCATTTATGTGGTGAAACAAGGTTTCAACCACCTTCCCCAACTTCATTAACTACTTCCATTGGGATTAGGACGAAGCCTCACACCCATGAATGTTACAGGTGAGTTCATGACTCCTTCGAGTCAATTCTGGTGCCTCGAGGATCTTTCTCTATGGCCAACTCGGGTACTTTGATTATTTGTGCTACTCATTTTACTTTTCCCCATGCGACCGCGGCTGTGACCTCATGCTTATCCATCTGAAATCTTGGGATTTCGCATTTTGGGAGTTTTCACTCCCCTTGATTTCAAAAATCCCGATGCCTGCTCCTGTGAAATAGCCCATTTGGATCAACGACTGGATTTGCCTTGAATCTGATGGCCAAGATCATTTCCTCAAACAGATTCAGTCACCCACTGCTCGACATACACCTTCCTTTTCTTTATGGATCTGCTCCCATATGACCCTGAGCCATGATCATGGGTCTAAATCCCAAGCTCATCATGATTTCGCGTTTCGTGAACTCATGGTGTGCTCTGTGCTCAAAAATTCGAGTCACGAAATTGCGATCCCTCAGATCAGATGACACGCGTCACTCTGAAATGGATGGCCTAGATTATATCGACATTTCGGGACCTTGGGCCATCGACACTTCTCACCTTAGCTTTCCCGAAAGACTTTCTCTACGGTTCAGATCCTGTGCCATGTGTTCTTCTAGAATGGACGATCTTGATCATTTCGAGACCTCGTGTTTCGTGAGTCCTCATCACTATGCCCTTTGACTGCTTCATTTTGTGAGTCAGCGAAATGTTGATCCTGTACCACGTGTTCTTCCCAGGATCGATGGCCAGGATGACATCGCGATTTCACAACTCTGCCTGGTGCTATTCTTCGTGCAATTGTATGGTCCCGATCACCCGATGGTCATCAATCTGATTTATCTAATGGATCTTCGCTGCTAAAAAATGATCTTGCTCACTCACTTGATTTGAGTCCATATCATACCTCTCTAAGTGTTTTTCTTGGTGCTCATGACTGTGGCTTGTGAAAAATTACTCAAATCACTGGCTGAGGGCTCGGGAAAAAAAAAGGATCAGCAAAAAGGAATAGAGAGAAGTGATTGACCTTAGGGAAGGAAAGCTGCTAAGGAAAAACAGGTATATCAAATGGGTGAAGAAAAATAACAAAAACTACAAGACAAGAGGAAAACTTGTGATCAAGTCTGCAGAAGGAGGAAGAACAGGAAAAAATTACAGACCTAGGTAGAAAACACAACTCACAGGACTTTGATAGGTTTATGTGCTAACACCAAAGATAAATGCATGAAGGTTAAGTCTTTGATAAGCTAGCAAAGATGCATCGCAGAAAGATCAAGCCGTCGATCTAAGATCCTGATCGAATGAACAACATTCACTTCGGATATAAATATGCGAGGAGGTTACGCTTCTGAAAGTTTGAGATTTGAAATCCCCGGAATGCGAAGTTCCGTCAGCTGTCAGATCAGTTTCAAGTGGAAGGATAGGATAATCTAGCAAATCTGCATCGCATAAAGATTGAGCCATCGATCCAAGATCCTGATCAAGTGAACAACATTCACTTTGGATATAGATATGCGAGGAGGTTACGCTCCTGAAAGTTTGAGATTTGAAAAACCCAAAGCCCGAAAATCTGAAATGAATAAGGACCGTCAGATTTGGAGATCAGACAATGACTGTTAGATTAGGGAGATCTACGTCAGTAGATTACATCAGCAAATCTCATCCTCAAGGACATGTGGTAGACCACATCAGCAAGGACATGTAGCAGACCACGTTAGTAAGGACAAGCGGTGAAATCGGAGAATGACAAGTGTCAAGTTGATTTGACATTTCAAGTACGTGGAAATCACAAATCTGAGTGACACGTGGTAGTTTCTCGGCTCGTGACACATCATCGAGTGACACAAGAGTTATGTCACTCTGGGAGTTTTACCACCAGTACCCCCCCAAAGACTCGAAGTCCCTAATGCCGAAGACCCGAAGTGGATACGAGTCATCCGATCTGAAGAACACTTCGGATGTATTATTGATCGTTGATCATGTAGTAGGATATGTGTCAATGGATCCTGAACTCTGGGCGAAACTTCTCCAGGAAAAAACAAAGGAGAAAGGTTTGAGATTGTTGAAGGTTGAAGTCCCAGAGCAGAGGATAGCCGTTGGATTAGAGAGGACACACGTCAGTAGATTGTCAAATCCGAGAAAAACCAAAGGAATGATGAAAGAAAGTTGAGAGCTGAGATCACCGAACCTCGAATACTCGAAGGGATTGTGACCATCGGTCCAAAAGGGACACACGTCGTTGGATCGTGGAATCTAGGTGAAAATCTCTGGGAACCAGCGGACTTTGAGAATCGAAACACTCGAAGCCCGAAAGGAAAAATCGATCTCATCCGTTGGTTTGGAGGGACACATGTCATTTGGTCGTTGAGACCAAGGATTGCGCATGGACAAAGGAAATAAGGTAGAGCCGTTGATTAAAGAGGAAAGATGTCAACAAATCTTCCATTCCGGAATATATCCAGTCAATAGAAACAACGTTTGAGATTTGAAACTCCCGGAGCCCAGATCATGAAGGAAACCTCAACCATTGATGGAGGAAGGAGAGATATAGTCCACAGACTTGAGAGGACAGATTTGAACCGTCCATTTAGGAGCACTGTCAAGATCGTGAGATTGATGGTCGTGCTCCATTGCGGGGCCAGAATATTCTCGGGCCTTAATTTTTTTGTAATCGGTCTATAATTGAAACCACGATTTTGGAGAAAGGACGCCTGGAGGCTTGTAGTGAATTGCGGGGAGAAAACCCTCAAACTGCTTATGGATGCACCCGTAATCACGTGGTCACATGAATCTCATAGCCCAAGGTCATATCGTGAAACAAAGCCAACAGTCACTAGACAGAAATCGGGAAGTGCCTTTTGAATAAGCTCTTGGTCACCACCAGTGGTCACGCGAAGGAAGGGGCTTAGAAGCCAAAGAAGCCATAGTTGACTAGCTGTAATTGACAGAGAAGACGAAGAGTCTCAACTTCTGGAGAAGATAATGAATCTTAGCATAATTCCCACTGATGATGAATGCATTGAACTAACCTCCAGGGATGACGAAGACTTGCCATGATGATTAGGCAGAGGACTCGATGTGAGAAAATGATGAAGAACAAAGAAGTGAAGGAATTCTTCTAGTTAGCCATGCAGTCGTGAGGAAGATACGTAGTGAAAAACCTGTAGGGAAGAACAATGATGTAGTGAAGAGAATACAAAGGCATAGCGCATAGTACACAGTTGGTGCATAGAGAATATAAAAACGTAGAACATAGAAGAGATGCAGGCTGTTATTGAAAGTGATTCATGAGAGAAGGGAGACACTGATGCAGGAAAAGAAGAGCAATGTAGAAGAACAATGATGAGACTGGTAAGCGATAAATAAATGTTGTATCACTATGATAAATTCATGAAAAGCAAAGATTTATATTTCAGGGTACTAGGGAGGTGCTAGGGAGGACTGGTGTCCTCAGAGTTTCAAGTGGGTGCTTGAACACAGGGAGTTGTAGCTTCCATCTGGTTGCATCCAGAAAAACCATGGTGGCAGGGTGGTGCAAGGGAGAACTATTGTTCTCTGCTATACAGGTTGGTGCCTATGTGACTGGAAGTTGGTGCTGGAACACTTAAGGAGTTGGTTCTAGAGAAACCATAGAGTTGGTGCTCTTAGCAAGTTGTTGCTTGTAAAATAGATGTTGTAGCCTCAAGAGGAGTTGGAGCTCATAAGAATGATAATGTAAAGAAAATAAAGATTACTTATCATATCAATAAGAAGAGGTTTTTCCCTTTATGGGTTTCCTCGGAAAATATCTATCTCTGTATATTTCATGTGTGTGATTGTTGTTTAATATTCTCTTTCTTACTTCCCTGCATCATTGTGATCATCATTGAGTGTTCTGTAAAGAGTTTAAAATGGGCATAATTTTTTAAGCACAGTAACAACTGATTCAACCCACCATCTGAGTTGTCCAACAATTGGTATCATAGCTGGTTCCTTTTATCTAAGAGTAGATCCTAGAGCTTAAACATGACTAGCCATGAATGAACTTCAACCAATAAGGCCCCCCTGTTCAATGGAACAAACTTTGCCTTCTGGAAAGTTAGAATGAGAACCTACATAATGGCTTTAGGTGAAAATGTCTGGGATGTGGTAGAGACTGGTTATGTAAAGCCAGTTGTACTAGCCTCTAAGGATGACAAGCTAGAATTCAACTTCAACGCTAAGGCTACGAATGTTATTCTGAGTGGGCTTGCAAAAGAAGAATTTGTAAAATTTATGCACTTAGAATCTACCAAAGAAATGTGGGACAAACTCATTAGCAGTTATGAAGGTAATGAGAAGGTAAAGGATGCCAAGCTTCAAACCTACAAATTACAGTTTGAACAACTAAAGGTGAAAGAGGATGAAACTATTAGGAAGTACTTTCTGAGAGTTGAAGAACTAGTAAATGCCATGAAGAGTCTTGGTTATAAGTTTGAAGACGTAGTTTTAGTCCATAATATTTTAAGATCTTTGTCATATAGATTCAACCCAAACGTCTCTTCTATAGAAGAACTTAATGATCTAAAAACTCTCCCTTTTGATCAACTTCTAGGAACATTGACTGCATATGAAATGAGGATAGGTAAAGATAAATCCACCTCTAGAGAAACATCATTTAAATAAGATAAGAATGAGGATTCTGAGCCTGATGAAATTGAAGCAAAATTTGTGAGAAGACTAAAAAAAGGATCAGGCAAGTACCAAGGAAAATTGCCCTTCAAATTTTTTAACTGTGGAAATATAGGTCACTTTGCATCTAAGTGTCCACACAAGAAGCAGGATCATAATTCTAAAGGTGAAAAGAAGTTCAAACCCAATATTTTTGGTAAAAAGAAAAGTTTATGTGTAAACAATGATGACTCTTTAGAAGACACATATAGTGACTCTTCCTATGAAGATAAGGTTAATGAATTTATGCTTATGGGAAAAGAGGATTATGATAATAAAAGAACATGAAGTAATGTTGACAATGAAGAAGCTGTGGTTGACTTGGAAGGAGAACTGATCAGTGCTCTAGAAGAAATTGCTAGACTCAGATCTAAGAAGAAAAAGCAAAAGCAATTGTTGATACAGTTTGAGAAAGACAATAAAGAACCTAATGAAGAATTTTCTCCGCTAAAAGTGGAATTAGAAGAGGCATAGAAAATAGAGGAAATTATGAAACAATAGTTATCAAAAAAGAAGGCAAGATGTGAAGCCTTGGAAGAAGAGGTAGTAAAAACCAGAAAAGAGATGGAGAAGTTTAAAACATTGTATCTTCAAAACCTTCCAAGCATTAAAGGCACACCAAAACTAAATGACATTCTGAGCAAACAAATATCTCCGTTGTTGAAGACTGGTTTAGGTTATGTAAATGGTTCAATCAACAAACAACCAGAAAAAAAAGAGCCAGTAAAGATGATCAAGTTACAATTCAACAGACAATCAAACCATGAGAGTACTATGTCACCTAAAGCTAATAAAGACAAGATGATCCCTGATAAAAAAAAAAGAGATCAGAAGATGGAGAAGCAAATGCCAAGAAGAAGGCCATCCTTCAGGTACCAAAATTTCTTTCATGGCTACTATTTTTACTGTTCTAATTTTGGTCATAAGATTGTAAATTTTCAAATTAAGTTTAGAGACATGCAACTCAGGAGGTTAAGAATTAAACAATCTTTACAACATAGAACTAAGTAGCCAATGAATAGACAACGTAGCACCAATCACTTTGACCTACCGAACAATGAGCTCAAATGTTATAACTGTCATAACTTTGGCCACAAAGATGCAAACTGTCATTTGAAGAAGTACAAGGCAGATCCAAGGATGTTATGAACATAAAATATACATAAATAAATATTCATAACATAATAATAGTTAATAAATAATAATTATTAATAATGAAAGGTCATGTCTCAAAGGACATGACTATTGGTAA
>JZKD02S2269503.1:960535-979705 GCA_000966675.3 Picea glauca | reverse complement strand
CAGGCCCTCATTTCTCAATTGTAATCATCTCATTATCTCATTATATCTATCTTATATCTTATTATTCATTCTTATTACATATATATTTGTCCATATGGATTTGGTTACTATATTCTAGATATTTTGGGATTAATCTTGTGTGAGCGAACTTTGTTCGTCTCAAAGGATAAATCCTTTAGCTAGAAATGCCAACACATGGAAAAAGAAATATAGTGAAAAATGTGGTCTAGTACTTTCAACTTAAAAACAAAAAGACCTCTGGTATATAGATAGTGGATGTTCCAAGCACATGACTGGAGACAAGGATAAGTTTATGTCTATAAGTAAAAGCAAAATAGGAAATGTAACCTTTGGAAATGATGAACCAGGTAAAATCAAGGGTAAAGGGATGGTGAGTTTGAGTAATGGTAAAGGAAAAGCCCAGGATGTTCTGCTTGTAGATGGGCTGAAACATAATTTGCCCAGTGTAAGTCAAATGTGTGACAGAGGATGTGAAGTGGTGTTCACTTCCAAGGATTGTAAGATAAAGTCTGTAAACTCAGGACAAGTGGTGGCTAAAGGCATACGGACAGAAAATAATGTATATGTGTTGAAAGAAGATAAAAAAGAGTGTCAACTAAGAAAACATGATGAAAGTTGGTTATGGAATAGGAGACTTGGACATATAAACTTTGACCACTTAATCAAGCTCAAAAATCTTGAGGCAGTAAAAGATCTTCCAAGAATATCAAACCCACAAGACTCTATGTGTAAACCCTGCCAAGTAGGAAAGCTAACCAAGACACAGTTTAAATCCAAGAGCTTTACTTCAACAGAGAAACCACTCCAATTACTTCATATGGATTTATGTGGACCATCAAGACAGGAAGGCACATGGAAGGAAAACTACTTTATGTTGATCATTGATGATTACTCCAGACTTACTTGGGTTGCTTTTCTCAAAGAAAAAGCTGAAGCATTTGAGAAATTTAAAATATTTAAGGCTTTAATTGAGAATCAAACAGGCAAGAGGTTAAAGGCAGTAATATCGGACAAAGGAGGAGAATTTATTTCAAGTGATTTCAAGGAATTATGTGATAAACATGAGATCAAGAGAGAATACACAATCCCAAGAACTCCATAACAAAATGGAGTAGTAGAGAGGAAAAACAGAACAATTCAACAAATGGCTAGGTCAATGATGAATGAGAAGAACATTGGTCAAACTTACTGGGTAGAAGAAATACACACAATAATCCATATTCTTAACAAGGCCCACCTCAAACCACATAGTGACAAGACACCTTATGAACTATGGTATGAAAGACTTGCTTCAATCAAACACTTCAAAGTATTTGGGAGTAAGTGCTACATAAAGAATAATAATGAAAACCTTGGCAAATATGATGAAAGGGTTGATGAAGGCATCTTATTAGGATATGCTACCAATAGTAAAGGATATAGATGATTTAATAAAATATTGCATAAATTAGTTGATTGCATTGATTTAAAGGTTGATGAAGGAGTCCTAGAAAGAGAGGTGAGCAATATTGAGTCTACTACAAATGAAACAGCTGAAATTAAAGATGAACGGGTCCAAGAATCAGATGGAGTAGAGACACCCAGACAAGAAGAGTCATGACAACAATCAACATCAAATCCTTCCTCCAGAATTACTCAAAAGAATCATCCCGAAATTCAGATAATTGGTGAGAAAGACAAAGGTGTACAAACCAGGAGAAGGATAATCAAAGACACCGAGCAATCACATATGGCCTTCATATCCATGGTGTAACCCAATAACTTCAATGAAGCCAGTGAAGATGTAAATTGGTTAAAATCAATGAATGAGGAACTGGACCAGATTGAAAAGAATGACACTTGGGAACTCGTTCCTAGGCCAACAAATAAAAATGTAATAGGATCTAAATGGTTCTACAAAAAAAAGATGAATGAGCAAAGAAATATTGTAAGAAATAAGGCTAGATTGGTCTTCAAAGGATATGCTCAAATAGAAGGACTGGACTTTGGTGAAACATTTGCGTCTGTAGCAAGATTAGAAGCTATTAGAATGTTTCTTGCCTATGCTTGTCAAAAACAGTTTAAAGTCTACCAAATGGATGTCAAGTCAGTTTTTCTAAATGGAGATATAAAAGAAGAAGTTTATATGGAACAACGAGAGGTTTTCCAACTATCAGATAACCCTGACTGTCTGCAAGCTAAAGAAAGACTTATATGGGTTGAAATAAGCTCCTCATGCCTGGTATCACAGACTGGATACATATCTACAAGACAAAGGGTTGAAGAGAGGAACAACTGACAACAATCTATATATCAAAACAAAGGGTAATGATATGCTCATTGTGTTGGTCTATGTATATGACATCATCTCTGGTAGTAATAATGCTTCATCGGTAAAATGGTTTGCTTCTGCCATGCAGTTTGAATTTGAAATGTCTATGATAGGGGAACTGTCACTTTTTCTTGGCCTACAAATTACTCATAGGTCTAAAGGAATATTTCTTTCTCAAGAAAAATATCTAAGGGGAATGTTGAAAGGGTTTCAAATGGAAGATTCTAAACCTATGAGTACACGTATGGTCATTGGATGTAAGTTAAGCAAGGATGATGATTCACTTGATGTTGATCAGAGTTCATATAGGTCTATGATAGGCAGTCTGTTGTACATCATAGCATCCCGTCCAGACATAATGCATGTTATTGGAATGGTAGGAAGGTATCAGGTCGCACATAAACAAAGTCATTTGTTAGTTGTCAAAATAATATTCAGATACTTGAAAGGAACAATGGACTATGGCCTATGGTATCCTAGGAATCATAATTTTCAACTATCAGTCTATTCAGATGCTAATTGGGCTAACTACATGGATGAAAGGAAAAACACGAGTGGAGGTGCATTCTTCTTAGAAGATTCCCTTGTATCATGGTCGAGAAAGAAGCAAGGTTCCATTTCCTTATCAACTATAGAAGCTGAATACATTACAGTTGCCACATATTGCACCCAAGTATTGTGGATGATTCAAACACTTGCAGACTTGAAGGTAAAATATACTGCACCGATCCCAATTCATTGTGATAATACCAGTGCAATCAGTCTATCAAAGAACCCTGTGTTTCACTCCAAGGCCAAGCATATATCCATCAAGTATCACTTCTTGAGGGAACAGGTGACCAACACTATTTTTTCTTTGCATTATATTCCATCCAAAGATCAAATAGCTAATATCTTCACTAAACCGCTTGCAAAATCTCAGTTTGAGTATCTACACCAGAAGTTGGGCGTGACCACATTATCAACCTAAGAGGGTCCATCCTGTCAGGGGGAGTATGTATTGGTTGAATATCTGATACCTCCGACAAGTACTCCAATAGCTTAGGGGGAGCATGTTTTCTTTGACATTGATTTCAAAGGGGGGAAAATGAGTGGTCTGAATGCTATAGTTGGAGGTCCAAATAGAATAGCGCAGTCTTTCAGGGTTTCCATCAATGCCAAAGGGGGAGATTGTTGGCATGTTTACAGGTAGAATGTGCTTGTCATTGATGGCAAGAACAACAATGATGATGGTATGTTTACAGGAAAGAAAAACAACAATGAGGAAAAAAGAAATGATGTCAAACAAGGAATGAAATCTCAAAAGGAATCAAAGCTCAGAAGGAATAGCGTGAGTTTGTATAAGGAATCAAAGCTCAGGAGGAATAGCACAGAGTTGCACATGGAGCGCATAGAAGAGGAGAACAGATCTTAGTAGTTGGATCTGAGCGCGAAGGATCAACAGTCGTTGGATCTAGAGATAAATGCATGAAGGTTAAGTCTTTGATAAGCTAGAAAAGATACATCGCAGAAAGATCGAGCTGTAAATCTAAGATACGGATCAAACGAACAACAGTCACTTCGGATATAAAGATGCGAGGAGGTTACGCTCCTGAAAGTTTGAGATTTGAAATCCCCGAAATGTGAAGTTTCGTCAGCCGTCGGATCAATTTTGAGTTTAAGGATAGGATAAGCTAGCAAAGTTGCATCGCAGAAAGATTGAGCTGTCGATCCAAGATCCTGATTGAACGAAAAACATTCACTTCAGATATAGAGATGCGAGGAGGTTACGCTCCTGAAAGTTTGAGATTTGAAAAACTCGAAGCCTGGAAATCCGAAATGGATAAGGACCGTTGGATCTTGAGATCAGACAATGACTGTTAGATCAGGGAGATCTACGTCAGTAGATTACATTAGAAAATATTGTCCTCAAGGACATGTGGCAGACCATGTTAGCAAGGGCACGTGGCAGACCACGTTAGCAAGGACATGTGGTGCAATCAGACAATGACAAGTGTCAAGTTGATTTGGCATTTCAGGTACTTGGAAATAAAAAATCCGAGTGACACGTGGAAACTTCTCAGCTCGTGACATGTCATCGAGTGACACAAGAGTTATCTCACTCTGGGAGTTTTTCTTCAAAAGTTTTACCACCAGTACTCCCCCAAAGACCCGAAATCCTGAATGCCGAAGACCCGATGTGGATACGAGTCATCCGATCTGAAGATCACTTCGGGTGTATTATCGATCATTGATCATGTAGTAGGATATGTGTCAACGGATCGTGAACTCCAGGAGAAAATTCTTTGGGAAAACACAAAGGAGAAAGGTTTGAGATTGTTGAAGGAAAAAGTCCCGGAGTGGAGGATAGTCATTGGATTAAAGAGGACACGCGTCAGTAGATTGTCAACTCCAGGAAAAAGAAAAAGAAGGATGAAAGAAAGTTGAGAGTTGAGATTGCTGAACCCCGAATACCCGAAGGGATTGTGACCGTCGATACAAAAGGGACATGTGTCGTTGGATCGTGGACTCCAGGTGAAATGCTTCGGGAGCAAGCAGAGTTTGAGAATCGAAACTCCTGAAGCCCGAAAGGCGAAATCAATCTCATCCATTGGTTTGGAAGGACACACGTCATCTGATTGTTGAGAACAAGGATTGCGCATGGACAAAGGAAAGAAGGAAGAGCTGTCGATTGAAGAGGACAAATGTCAGCAGATATTCCATTCCGAAAGATATCCAGTCAGTAGCAACAGGGTTTGATATTTGAAACTCCTGGAGCCCGGATCACGAAGGAAACCTCAGTCGTTGATGCAGGAAGGACAGATCTAGTCCACAGTTTTGAGAGGACAGATCTGAACCATCCTTTTAGGAGCACCGTCAATATCATGAGATCGATGGTTGTGTTCCATTACGGGGCCAGAACATGCTCGAGCCTTATTTTTTCGTAAGCGGGCTGTAATCGAAACCACGGTTTTGGAGAAAGGATGCGTGGAGGCTCGTAGTGAATTGTGGGGCGAAAAGAGGGTTTCCCTCAAACCGCTTATGGACGTGCCCACAATTGCATGGTCACATGAAGCTCATAGCCCAGTGTCATATCGTGAGATGGAGCCAACGCTCACTAGACAAAAATCAGGAAGCGCCTTTTGAATAAGTGCTTGGTCACCGTCAGTGGTCACGTGAAGGAAGGGGCTTAGAAGATAAAGAAGCCATAGTTGACTAGCTGTAACTGATAGAGAAGACGAAGAGTCTCGACTACCAAAGAAGCTAAGGAATGTCAACATAACGCCCACTGATGATGAATGCATTGAGCTAACCGCTAGGGATGAAGAAGAGTTGCCATGATGATCAGGAAGAGGACTCGACGTGAGAAAATGATGAAGAACAGAGAAGTGAAGGCATTCTTCTAGTTAGCCATGCAGTCGTGAGAAAGAGACGTAGTGAAAAACTTGTAGGGAAAAACAATGATGTAGTGAAGAGCATGTAGAGGCATAACACAGAGTACACAATTGGTGCAAGGAGAATATAAAAACACAGAACAGAGAAGAGATGTGGGTTGTTGTTGAGAGTGATTCATGCGAGCAGAGAGACACTGATGCAGGCAGAGTAGAGCAGTGTAGCAGGACAATGATGAGACTGGTAAGCCATAGATAAACTCTATATCACTGTGATAAATTCATGAAAAGAAAATATTTATATTTTAGGGTGCTAGGGAGGACTGGTGTCCTCAGAGTTTCAAGTGGGTGCTTGAACATAGGGTGTTGTAGCTTCCATATGGTTGCATCTAGAAAAACCAGGGTGGCAGGGTGGTGTAAGGGAGAACTATTGTTCTCTGTTATAAAGGTTGGTGCCTGTGTGACTGGAAGTTGGTGCTTCCATCCAGTTGGTGCTGGATTACTCATGGAGTTGGTGCTTCCTTTCAGTGTGTGCTAGAGAAACCAGAGAGTTGGTGCTCTCAACAAGTTTCTTCTTGTAAAACAGAGGTTGTAGCCTCAAGAGGAGTTGGAGCTCATAAGAATGATAATGTAAAGAAAATAAAGATTACTTATCATATCAACAAGAAGAGGTTTTTCCCTTTATGGGTTTCCTCAGGAAATATCTGTCTTCGTTTATTTCATGTGTGTGATTTTTGTTTAATATTCTATTGCTTACTGCCCTGCATCATTGTGATCGTCATTGAGTGTTCTGTAAAGAGTTTAAAATGGGCATAATTGTTTAAGCACATTAACAATTGATTCACCCCCCCTCTCAGTTGTCCAACAACTGGACCATAAGTAAGAGGGTGAATCGTGAAATAGATCCAGTTACCTTCTGGTATCAGGTATCAGTCACTATGGAAACATAAGACCCCTCTATGTTTTTATGAAGTTTATAACGATTTTGTCTCAATCTTCAAAAGGTTGTTGTTGGGAGAAAATACTTCAAGAATATCTAACAGGATAACAAATTCTTAGAGAAAAAAGGAACGATAGAAAGATTAGAGAATCACAATGTCATAAGGATATTATGTTCCAAAGAAAATCCTTTTTTTCTCCCGTATCATGTTTCTGAAAAATTATTCATTACAGAGGTGGCAAGACAATACAACTTCTGGCTACATTTTTTCCATGAAAAAAGGAAAAAAAAAATTATCTCCTTGCCATGGAAGATTGGAGATTTCATGTTCAGAAACATAAATAAAATTGACGAGTTTGCAAATCATTTCAACAATGTGAATTTAAAGTATGTTGAAAATATAAAGGGCTTTGATCCTAACAAAATATTTGTAGAACAAATGATTTTAGTGGGATCTAGTAACTTGTTCATCCAAACTATCTTGAATGAAGAAGAAGAAGGTAACAACCAAAGTGCTCATGTACACGATATTGTTAGCCTAGAAACAATACTCAGTACTAATGATTTTTATAAGAAAAATGGAAAGGTCTCAGTGAAAGGAGCATTCAATCTCTAGTTGTTACTCCCAAGAATACCACATCCTGGATCAATGCTCCAATGGCTCACCCAGTTAGAAAGGTTGTCAACAATAGTTCAAGTGGAGGGGGAGAGAAGAATCCTCCCCCTGGGAAAATCGAGAGTTCACATAAGCTCCATGTGAGAAAGAAAATGAATAATTTAGTGCAAGAGGAAGAGGATAATCTTATAGAAAATGACATCCAAAGCTTTTCTCTGGAGGACATGGAGCTAGAGGTAGATATTGAGAAAATATTTTCCGCAATGGAACAACCAGAAAATATGGTTCTTAAAAATTATTTATTGGAATTCGTTGCAAATGAGACCTTTGGTGAAGATGAATCCTTTACTTTTCAAAGTGTTTTTTTTTTATAAGGAGTTTAAAAAGTTGATTGTAGAAAGAGGTGACCAAAAGAGTAAAAAGAGAAAATATCACTCAGAGGTTGACCTAAAGGACACGTGACCATCCCAAATTTCTAAAATCCATAGGGCAACCGGGGATGCTCTTGACAATTCTATTGATGGTCTGGAAGCTGAAAATTCTAATTTAAAAGAAAGGATCAAAGAATTGGAAAATGCCTTAATGCCTCTTCCAATCCTGGAAAGTCATTTTTCAATGGCTAAACCAACTACACCCACCATTAAGTTAAAAGGATCTTCTATTTTACTCACAAAAATACGAAGTTCTGTAGAAAAAACATTAAAAAGTGAATGTCACTGATAACAGAAGCATGGAAGGTATAAAAAAATATTGTTTTTTCGGCTCAAAGGAACACGTTTTTCATGAGTATCTGCAAGCTGATTTTAAAAATGAAGAAGGTTTCTACGCTGATGGTGTCTTTCCATTTGGAATAAAATTATCAATTATGACATAATTAAAAATAAGAGAAGAGGATTTGCATTCTCCAAGTTAGATTAAACAACTAAATTCATGTTGGAAGGAAAAGATCAAGAATTTGAATAACATTGTCCAAGCATGCAATGAACCCATACTAAAAAGAGAAGAATTGTTCAAAAGACTTACGGAAATAGATCTAGCAGGAAGCACTGATGAGATACAAGACCCTAAGTTAATTCTCAATTCAATGTTTATGACAAAGCAACAATTTGATGAACAAGTTGAGATATTAAAAGAGTTATCAACTGAGAAATTTTATGGTATAATTGAATATAATGAAGAAGAAATAGATAATTAGCTGGTTGATTATTCCGTGAAAAATAAAGATATTGAGGAGGCAATACATGACATTTCTCATGACTTAAGAATCTTGTAAGTTGAATTATTCAATATTAAAACTAGGCAGGGAATGAATGTTGCACACATTGAAGATTGGTTTAAAAAGAAAATTAATAAATTAACCAAAAAAGGCCAAGAAGCAACAATTGAGACAGTTCCTATAATTGTCAATGAAGACAATAAAAAGACAACAACAAGCAAGTGAATGCGAGAGACCATCATAGTAAGTTTATGTTGATCACATATTTCTTTCTTTATCAAATTTTCATCTAGTTACTCCACTTCATTGACTAGAAAGGTTTAACCGAAATCTGATAATTTCTTCCTGTCTACTTTCCAGGTCTTGCTACTATGTCATATCCCACCATCTTCTTTCCACAACTTACATCTTGTTTATATTTTCTTTATGGTCCACGTGAGCCCCAATCTAATTCCTAAGGACAAACACATTTAAATTTCAAGGCTTTGTAATAGACTTTATATTTTTTAGAAATCCCAAGAGAACTATTTCGGGATCAATTTTGACTATATTTTATAACTCTGAGTTTTGAGCATAAAATATTTGATATTGATCTATCATTATCTTTATTTGAACTCCACATGTGTTTACTCTATTAAAGTTCTCTTATGGGTACATACCATTTTTTTTATTTTTTATGTGATCATAAATATTTAGTTTAATTATGATGGATGTGAGGAAATTTTTCTTATCTTGTTCAAATATGTGATGTGTGAGGTTCCTCATCACAAATTCTCTAAATAAAACAACTTTTTTTTACTTTTCTTGCAATCTTTACATTTCTTTGAATTTCACAACCTATATTATTTTGAAAATCTAAAATTCTAATAAAATCTTGAAATAAAGAGGAGTACCACCTCTATAAAAATGCATGGGGATTTGTATCCCCATGAAATTGTCATTTCTATCCTAACGGATTCTCGTGAACAAGGAGCTTGGTTGGAATTGCTTAAAAAAAATTGAGCAGTAAATCTTAAAAATGGATAGAATGTAAATGCAACCCCTAACATTCAAAGGACATTGTATACATACCAAGAATTGATTGTAGTAATAAATGTTGTATGTGGTCAATAACACATATAAATAATTGTTTGGATGGATTAGGACCATAGACTTTTGGGACGTTGTGCACTCTAGTAAATAAGAGAAGAGTGAATGGAATATGTCTAGTATTTCAACGAGATCGAATCCTAGGGGTTGCTCCAAAAACTCTAGAGCTCTGGCTTTGTATGACCAACCAATCAAGTTCGGCCAACATAGGGAGCCAGTCTCTTGAGAGGAATATCAAAAATAAAAATCAGCATCCATCAACGGTGAAAAAAGGGACGTGGGGGCTCTTTTGTCCTTCAAAAAGGCCATCACATTTGATCCAACTGGATCGCTGTCCAACTGAACGAATGACAATTCAGAGAACGTATGTCAGTGGATTGGGATTTTGTGCAGAAATAAAACAAAAAAGAGTGGTTGCCATAATCCTTTTTGGATTACAATTGGAAGGTACCCTTTCCCCATCTCTAGGTAGTAAAGAGAACTTTGAATCCTTCTAATAATCCTCTTACAGGAAGAATTCCAATAGAAATTGGGCAACTTAAAGTGCTGCAAATACTTGACGTGTCGAAGACAATTGGGATTACTTGACAGATCCCAGAAACTCTCAGGAATTGCACTCAACTATGGACCATTGACTTTACTTCCAACAAATTGAGCGAAAGAATTCCTCTGGAACTTGGCTTGCTGCACGAATTAAAGTACCTGAATCTACAAGGCAACAAGTTGGAGAATACCATTCTGGCATCTCTCGGAAACTGCAGCAAGCTTGTGCACTTGGATTTAAGCTTGAACATGCTCAATGGTTCCTTATCGGTGAGTTTATTTTGATTTCCCCTTTACTTCTTATCCCTTTAGAGTAATAGATTGTCAAGGTCCTTGACGAAAGCCATTTATAATCTGAGTCAGTTGACCTACCTAAATCTTGCTCTAAATGGATTTACTTTGAGCATATCCGAAGCCATTGGCAATTTGAGTTCTCTAATGTCCTTAATTCTTGGTTCTTATAGCTTATTTTCATATTGGACCACATCACTTACCCAGGTACCACCAAATATTTCAAACGGTTTCACAGAGCAGATACTTGAATCCATTGCTAAATTGAGTAAATTGGCATTCGTAGACCTTGAATTCAATGGTCTCAGAGGGAGGATACCTGAATCCATTACCAAATTGAGAAAATTGACCTCCCTAGATCTTGGTGGAAATAACCTCACTGGTAGCATACCTGAATCCTTTAGCAATTTGACTTATTTGTCTATTTTAAATCTTCCTTCCATTGGTTTCACAGGGAAGATCCATGAATCCATTAGCAACTTAAGTCACTTGACTGACTTAGATCTTAGTTACAATGGATTCATCGGCAGCTTATCTGAGGCCATTATCTGAGGCCATTGGCCATTTGAGCAATCTTGATTCCTTATCTCTCTCTTCAAATAGAATCGCGGGGAAAATAACTGAATCCATTATCAATTTGAGTCGACTGAATGTTTTATATCTTGCTGAAAACAACCTGACCGAGAGCTTACCTCAAGCAATTGGAAATTTGAGTAGGAGTAATCTAAAATGTTCTACCTTTTGGAGGGTATGTTCTATTTTTTTGGAGGGTTTTTGGCAACTTTTTTCATTTGATTTTGTCTGAAATCCGGTGATGAATGATTGGATCTGCAGATTTAAAAGTTTGTATAATCTAAGTGTTCCAGGGGTTTTTTATCACTCTGAATAAATATGAATGATTGGATCTTGATGCCGCATGCAACCCTCCTCACCCGCAGGTCAGAAGGTCCACGCACACAGGATCTTTTCCCTTTCTCTGGCCCAAAGAGCTTTCGACAATCCCTTTCAAGAAATCTGCACCCACAACTCACTTCAAGAAGTTCCCCCTTGTACTTCAGGACATCGGACTTCGCACCTTCGCGAGTCTAGTGGTCAAGCGCTTTGTCCCTCAATCTTTGAAAACCCAAAACATTCCATGCTTGAACTTTTCTCTCTTTCACTTTTGGATTTCTTCTTATCGCGATTTTGGCGGTCATGATGTCAAACAACTTGTTCCCACGATTCCCGAAACCTGATTTGCTGAAACTTCGATGCGCTCGCAAGCTTTGACTTTTCAGCGGCCTCTCTATTTGTCGGGACTTCGGACTTCGCGATATCGCGAATCCTAATGTAAGGAATTCAAAACTTCACTCCACGAAACCCTAAAATGGTCAATGGAGTTTGAATCTGTGTCGATAGTGCGCCACCTGTCCACCCTGCCGATTCCTGTGGCCCACACGATCCTTTCAGCCTCTCGGGACTTCATGTTTCATGAACTTTGATACTAATTTTTCGACCCTTCCACTCGCGACAACCCAAAATAAAAGTTCATGGGTAAATCCAGTGGCTCTTGTGGCTTGGATCTATGGATCTACTCCTCCTGAGATTAGAACCTTTAGGAATACTCGTGGTAAATCCCCTGCTCCTTTGTGAGATCTGACGACTCACGGGACTTCACGGATTCTCCACAGAGAATTCCGACCATAAGTCTCTTTCCTTGAGAACTCGCCCTCCTGTGGTCCGATGTTGCTATGCCTTCCTTCCAACTTTCAACGTACTTGGTCTCTCACCTCCCTTCGGCTCCTTCGAAGGTTCAAATCCTTATGAGCTTCCCCATGACTTTGAGTCTTCCAGAAAACCCCTGCTCGCACTACTTGCAGCAACCCTTCAAACACTTCCAAGTGGTTGACTTCCTTCGACTCTGTGCACACCCTGTAGCAACAGTCTTTCAATACTTCGCTCAGATTCACAACTCTGAGAATTTACTCGGCTTGCGCACTCCTTGCATGGCTCCTGTGCATAACTGCACTTTTGAGGGAATGAGGACAAAAGCTATCTAGTTTGAGCTTTCAGAGACAAACCTCTGAACCCTTCGTCAACGCACTCCTTGCGGATGATTCGACTGCACTCCTTCCAGGAACTCTTTCTCAGATAGAGAAACAATTGAAACTCATTTCTCTTACTCTCTCTCTCTCTCATATTTCAAACATTCAACAAGAAATCACTCATACATAGCATAAAAGAAATTGAATGATAGAAAGAGTAAAACATTCATGAGAATAACATTCAAAGATGCATACACAGAGAATATATGAACACCATGAGTCTGAATCGCAGCTTTCTTGTATTAATTCAGAACTTTTGTACATGGAGTATGCTACACAGCTCTCTCTGCTTCTCCTCTATGCTCTTGCTAATGTTACAATACACAATGAGGGTGTCTATATCCCATTTCCCTCTTGCGCTCTAAAACTGTCTAATCTACACATTCAATTCTACCTACTTGTATTAACTACCATAATTGCCTTCTACCTACTAAGGACGAGAGAAAGTCACTCAAGGTCCGTTTACATTTTACAAGTGCGCCTTCATTTAATTGTTTCATTTAAGGTTCTAAAACATTCTCAAAAAATGCACTGGGTGCTTTTCCAGCTGTCTTTTGGTCTCCGCGCTAGCTCGCTTGAGATGCTCCTGCATCATACTCCCTCGCTTGAAAATTTTCATGGGCTCTTGTTCATGAGCTCGTGCATGGTATGTCCATGCTTCTGGATCTCTGCTTCATTCTCCTAGCTGGCATATTCGATTGGATGGTTCTTCCATTTGACCAGATATTCAAAGTATTGCTTCCGCCTGGTCTTCTTACTCACTCTTTTGTCCAGTATGTGATCCATCTACGGATTTTCTGCAATTGGCATCTGTTTTTTCCACTGGATCATTGGCTGCTCATTTCTTGTCCTTGCTTCCTCAACTTTATATGGGTACAAATCTGAGATATTGAATATCGGAGAAATTTCGATCCCATCGGGTAGTTCAATCTCGTAAGCATTTGCACCAAATTTCTTTAAGACCTTACATGGTCTGATTTTCTTCATATTCAGTTTATTATATGTTCCTTTCGGGAACCTTTCCTTCCTCAAATGTGCTAGAATAAAATCACCAACCTAAAATTGAAGTTGTCTCCTATACTGATCTGCTCTGCGCTTATATTTCTGGCTCGAATTCTGCAATCTCTTCTTCACCTGGCCATGAAGTTCCTTCATCGCCTCTGCGAAATCTTCTGCACTAGCACTCCTAGTCGCAGTTTGTTCTGAATCCCTCAGTTCAGAAATTCCTCTCGGCTGCATGCCATAGACAATCTGAAATGGAATTTGCCCTGTGCTTCTGTTAATTGAGTCGTTATAAGCAAATTCTACCTGTGGTAATATGTTGTCCCACTGGCTGTGGTGTTCTTCCACTAGGCTTCTCAGTAAGTCTCCTAGACTTCTGTTGACCACTTCCATCTGTCCATCCGGCTGAGGATGATAAGCCAAACTAAAAGACAAGTTAGTCCCCAAATTCTTCCATAACGTCCTCCAAAAGTGTCCTATGAACTTGTGTCTCGATCCAAAACTATGCTCCTTGGCAATCCGTGAAGTCGAATGACTTCTTTGAAAAACAAGTTCGCAATGTGAGTTGCGTCACTGGTCTTCTGACATGTAATGAAGTGTTCCATATTGGAAATCTATCAACCACCACAAATATTGAGTCAAAACCTCTTTGTGTTTTTGGCAACCCCAATATAAAATCCATGCTCATTGCATCCATGGCCTCTCAGGTATGGGAAATGGTTGATAAAACCCTGCATTCTGTTTCCTTCCCTTCAAATGCTGGCAAATTCTACATCTGTCCATGAATCTCTTGACGTCTGCTTGCATTCCCAGCCAAAAGTATGACTCATTCAACTTTGTGAACGTCTTGTCCTGACCAAAGTGCCCGACCAATCCTCCACTGTGTTTCTCTTTCAACAAGTTCTCCCTCATGGAGCATTTCAGAATATAGAGCTGATTACCTTTAAACAATAATCCTTCCTGGATCATGTATTCGGTCCATTTGCCTCTATCTCTAAGAATCGGATTCTCAGTTGCTTCATACACCTCCTTAAATCTGGATCATCTCTGTACATGTCCCTGAGATCATCAAAACCCAATGTTTTGACTTTGAACTCCTACAATAGAAAACACTTCCTGCTCAAAGCATCAACAACTTTGTTAGCAGTACCAGAAATATGTTTAATCAAAAAAGTGAAATTTTGCATATATTCAACCCATTTAACATGTCTCTGATTCAACTTCTCCTATTGAGTCACAAACTGCAATGCCTGATTGTCACTGTATAAGTCAAACTTCTTTGGGATCAAGTAATGCCTCCATTTTTTCAATCCCTGTATGATAGCATATAACTCCTTGTCATAAGTGGAGTACTTCACTTTCACTTCATTCAACTTCTCGCTGAAGTATCCTATCGGCCTGTTCTCTTGACTCAAGACTGCCCCTATTGCAAACCCACTTGCATCGCATTTCACTTGAAAGATCTTTTGGAAATTCGGCAACACCAAAACTGGTTGTTCCGTGATCTTCCTCTTCAACAAATTAAAACTCTTTTCAGCCTCTTCTGTCCAATGAAAAGACTGATGTCTCTTCTTCACTATGTCCATCATAGGTGCACTAATTCCACTGAAATTTTTAATGATTTTTTGGTAGAAACTAGCCAATCCGTGAAAACTTCTCACCTCAAAGATGTTTTTTGGTGATGGCCAATTCTTGATTACCTCCACCTTATCTGGATCCATCCTCAAGTCATCTGCAGAAATAACAAACCTCAGATAAATGAGCTCTGTCTTCATGAATGAGGACTTCTTCATGTTTATCAAAAACTTCTCCTGCTGTAGTCTCTGCATCACTGTAGCCAAATGTTTTAGATGCTCTGCCACTGTTTTACTGAAAATCAGTATGTCATCCAAATACACAATGAAAAATTTCCTGATGAACTCCCTTAGGACTTCGTTCATCAACCTCATGAAGGTACTCGGTGCATTTGTTAATCCAAATGACATAATAAGCCATTCATACAACCCTTCGTTGGTTTTGAAGGCTGTCTTCCACTCATCACCTTCTCTCATGCAGATTTGATGATAATCGCTTTTCAAATCAATATTTAAAAATAATTTTGCTCCACTCAAGAAATCCATTAGATCATCCATCCTTGGCAATGGAAATCTGCACCTAATGGTTATCTTGTTAATCACCCTCGAGTCAGTACACATCCTCCAGCCTCCGTATTTCTTCGGACTAAGTACTGTTGGAACAACAAACAGACTCAAGCTTTCTCTGACCAAACCTTTGTCCAAAAAATATTGGACTTGTCTTTTGACCTCTTCATTCTCCTGCGGCGTCAATCTATACGTGGTTTTGTTTGGAAAACTGGCTCCAGGTATGAGATCAATATGATGACTCACACTTCTAATCGGTGGCAACGAACGAGGTAGTTCGTCCACTACTATGTCAGCGAACTCTTCCAGTAGTTTCTGAATCTCTTCTGGTAAATCATCCACTCTTGTGCTGGTCAAAACAATCCTTGGTTTCTTGACCACAATAAATTGCGGTTCTTCCTTCTTCTTAACCTCGGTAAGAAGTTCCTTCCCACTCATGAGAAGTATAGTGTTGTTTACTTCTGGCTTCACCTCCTTATCCTTGATTGGAAGCAACATGTGAGTCCTCCCATTCTTCTCTAAGGTGTATGTGTTCATTCTCCCATCATGTATCACATTCCTATCATATTGCCACAGTCTACCCACCAATAGATGACAAAAATCCATAGGAATGACATCACAAAGTATCTTATCATTATATCCTCCTATCTTAAATTCAACTAAACACTGTTTAGTGACCGTTACCTGATGTCCTTTTTGTAGCCACGAAAATCTGTATGGGCTTGGATGATCAATCGTCTCTAGCTCCAGCTTTTCCACCATCCCCATAGAATCAAGATTATCCATGCTACCACTGTCCACAATGATCTTGCATACCCTATCCTTGGTCTTGCAAGTAGTCTGGAAAAGTTTGTTTCTTTGGACTGAACTCTCCACCTCCTTCTCTTGTGTAAAATAGCTTTTTGCATCATCATCGATCTTCTGCCTTCAACATCTTCTGCCTCAACATCTCGCCTTTGTGCTTCGGCGATGTGAGTCTCTCCTCCTTCTCTGTTTTTATATGGACATTCATAAGACTTGTGCCCATTTTTTACACATGTGAAGCATGTTATTTCTCCACCTCTTCCTCTTCCTCTACCTCTAGTACGAGGAAAAACATTATTATCAGCATAATCTCTTCTCTATTCAGTATGTTTCCCTCGCTATGGGCTTCCACCTCTCTCAGTTTGAGTATGAGGTTTCTTCCAGTCCTCCTTGGGCTTCTGGCTTTGATCCTGGGCAACTGATTTTCCTTTGGGCTCGATTCTGCTTCAACCTCTTTGACCCTACTTTCGGCTCATCTTCTCTTCAGCCTTTAGAGCCATATGATAAGCATCTTCCACCATTCAGATGGTTACCATGCTCATTTCATCCTGAATGTTGTATCTCAGGCCATTCATGTATCTGGCAACCTTCTCATCATCGCTTTCTCGATGACCTGCCCTGATGTTCACCCTGTAGAATTCTTCAGTGTATTGTTTCACTGTCATCATCTTTTGTCTCAGGTTCTGCATTCTCGGAAACAGAGTAATTTGATAATATCTGGGGATGAATTTTGCCTTCATCTTCACGATCATTCTATCCCAGCTCTTGATCTTTTGCTTGCCTTTGCAGCGTCTGTCAGCTTGTAGTTCATCCCACCAGAATGTTGCATGTCCTTTTAATCTTGTGTAAACATGCTTGACCTTCTTGTCCTCTTCGACATCTTCATTGTCAAAGTATGTGTCCAGGGCTCTAATCCAGTCCAGAAGCTCCTCTGCATCTAGATTTCCCTCATAAACTGGAACGTCCATTTTTTCTCTTGCACCCATTCTTGCAATAGCTCTAATCAAACGTTCATTTGCTGCATCCTTGGCTACAACTTCCTCTTCTTGTTCTACTTCAATTTCACTTTCGGAATCACTAAGATCCCCAACACTGACTATACGCCTCTGTGCTGTCTCCATGTCTTCAAGTTTGGCGCGTAAATCACACATCTCTCTCTCCATGGTTGGATTAGTCATCTGCCTACCTCTTCTTCTCGACATTTCCCTCTCCTCTAGTGGATTGGGTGTTTGCATGTCCCTTCTCCTCGACGACATGGTGAATTCTCCTTTTCTCTGCTTTAGAAAGCAAATAAATTTTTTTGGACTCTGATACCAAATGATGCCGCACGCAACCCTCCTCACCCACAGGTCTGAAGGTCCACGCGCACAGGATCATTTCCCTTTCTCTGGCCCGAAGAGCTTTCGGCAATGGCTCTTCTATTTCCCTTTCGGGAAATCTACACCCACAACTCACTTCGAGAAGTTCCCCCTTGTACTTCGGGAGATCAAACTTCGCACCTTCACGAGTCCAGTGGTCAAGTGCTTTGTCCCTCAATCTTCGAAAACTCGAAACAGTCCATGCTTGACCTTTTCTCTCTTTCACTTTCGGATTTCTTCTTATCGCGATTTCATCAGTCGCGATGTCAAACAACTTGTTCCCACAATTCCCGAAACGCAATATGCCGAAACCCCGATGCCCTTGCAAGGTTTGACTTTTCAGCGGCCTCTCTTTCTGTCGGGACTTTGGACTTCGTGATATCGCGAATCCTAATGTAAGGAATTCAGAACTTCACTCCACGAAACCCTGAAATGGTCAACGGAGTTTGACTCCATGTTGATAGTGCACCACCTATCCACCCTGCCGATTCCTGTGGCCCACACGATCCTTTCGGCCTCTTGGGACTTCATGTTTCATGAACTTTGATACCAAGTTTTCGACTCTTCCACTCGCGAAAACCCGAAATAAAAGTTCACGGGTAAATCCAGCGGCTCCTATGACTTGGATCTATAGCTCTACTCCTCCTGATCTTAGAACCTTTAGGAATACTCGCGGTAACTCCCCTGCTCCTTTGTGAGATCTGATGGCTCACGGGACTTCGCGGATTCTCCATAGAGAATTCCGACCGTCTGTCTCTTTCCTTGAGAACTCGACCTCCTGCGGTCCGACGTCGCTACGCTTTCCTTCCAACTTTCAGGGTACTTGGTCTCTCACCTCCCTTTGGCTCCTTAGAAGGTTCAAATACTTCTAAGCTTCCCCACAAATTTGAGTCTTCCAGAAAACCCCTGCTCGCACTCCTTGCGGAAACCCTTCAAACACTTCCAAGTGGTTGACTTCCTTCGACTCTGCGCACACCCTGCAGTAGCAGTCTTTCAATACTTCGCTCAGATTCGCAACTCTGAGACTTTACTCGACCTGCGCACTCCTTGCACGGCTCCTGTGCCTAATTGCACTTCTAAGGGAATGAGGACAAAAGCTATCTATTTTGAGCTTTCAGAGACAAACCTCTGAACCCTTCATCAATGCACTCCTTGCAGAAGATTCAACTACACTCCTTGCAGGAACTCTTGCTCAGATAGAGAAACAATTGAAACTCATTTCTCTTACTCTCTCTCTCTCTCTCTCTCAGATTTCAAACATTCAACATGAAATCATTCATACATAGCATAAAATAAATTGCATGACAGAAAGAGTAAAACATTCATGAGCATAACATTCAAAGATGCATACACAGAGAATATATGAACACCATGAGTCTGAAT
>JZKD02S2269503.1:899211-914227 GCA_000966675.3 Picea glauca | reverse complement strand
ATAACTCCATAAAAAGGTTGTTGTTTATTCGAGAGCACCACCCAATGTCTAGCTCTCTACCATATGATCATCACAAAAACAATTCTACCATATATTCTACATGTGTGGTTAATCATATATTCTCAATCATGGAAAAACTGTGTGATCAATCATATATTCTCAATCATGGAAAAACTATTTAGGGAATCAGTATACTCTATAAAATGGTTGTTTTTGGGGGCATCACTCAATGCTTAGCTCTCTCCCATGTAGTCATCACAAAAACAACTTCACCAAATTCAATTTCCAGTCCCAACCAATGAGACTTGTTGATCCACTTGACGCAACCATTTGATCTCATTGTAACCTCTGTAGCCCCTTTCATTGATGTCACTTGGTTTTCCTTGCATGGTGGTAAAGGATTTTCACATAGGCACTTGCTCCTTTAATATACATTGACATCCAAAATGTCAACAAACTGAGTTCCAGTTGCAAGTTAAAAGATCCCAACATGGATATTTTAGATAGCTCTTGAGGAATTGTTCCACTCAAGTTGTTTACAGCCAAGTCCAACTCCTCCAAAGTTGATATATCACTGAGAGATGTAGGTATTTTCTCCCACAAAATTATTGCCCGACAAAACAATTATTGTGTTTGTCAACAACACATATGACACAGTATATTGAACTCCTTTCATAATAATGTACATCTCAAAAGTAGTGTATGAGCACTTTGATCTAAAGATGCATTGACTAAAAATCCTCTGAGTCCAAGAACATTGATGGTATTCTTCCATTGTTAGATAAATCCAACATTTGCAAGCTAGTAAGATTTGTAATCCATTAAAGAATAAGCTGGTAAGATTTGTGATCCATTAAAGAATATTACCATGTATATTATTATAACCAATACTTAAAACTTTTAAGTTCAGAAAAATTTAAGTTCAGAAAAATAACAAAATCAAAGAAAATTTACCTGTCAATCCATTTCTTTTTAAATCCAACAACTGAAGTTGGGTACAATTAAATAATGACATTGGTAAAAGCCCCCTGAAAAAATATTTGAATAGGCAGAAAAAATTTGCACAGAAACTGGAAACCCTATATCCAAATTTCCATTAAGCAAATTATCATGCACC
The DNA here is from genome assembly GCA_000966675.3 of Picea glauca. Classification (NCBI taxonomy): domain Eukaryota; kingdom Viridiplantae; phylum Streptophyta; class Pinopsida; order Pinales; family Pinaceae; genus Picea; species Picea glauca. The sequence goes on along the minus strand of JZKD02S2269503.1, from coordinate 913,110 downwards.
CTGAACGACCTTAAGAAGGTGAAATTATTTAAACTTCGGGGTAGTATGCCTAACAAGAAGTTGTTGCTCAATACAAAGACAAAGATAAAATGAAGACGGCCAATACAGTTAGGAATGGATCCTTCCAACCTGTTTCCTGAAAAGTCTAAACCCTCAAGCCAAATTAACTCACAAATACTTTCAGGAATACTTCCAGAAATATTGTTGCTGAAAAGTCTAAACCCTCAAGCCAAATTAACTCACAAATACTTTCAGGAATACTTACAGAAATATTGTTGCTTGATATTGAAAGTGATGAGAGCTGTTTTAGTTTTCCTATTCCTTCAGGGATTAGGCCTGTGAAATTGTTGCTGACTATGGAAATAGCCCGGAGGTTGGTCAAATTGATAATAATTTCAAGTACGTTGTCAGCGAATTGATTTGATTTGAAACAAGTTAGCTAATTTGAAACAAGATTGAGTCCTATCAAGTTATTCAAATGGCGTTGGTTAAATATTTTATTTTTTAGGTTTTTTGGTTGGAATCCGGCGATATAAATTTGGACAAAATTATTATTTTCTGTTATTTAAATTGCACTTCTGAATGTATAAATGAATTCAGAGTGATAAAAACCCCCTGGAACACTAGGATTATACAAACTTTTAAATCTGCAGATCCAATCATTCATATTTATTCAGAGTGATAAAAAACCCCTGGAACACTTGGATTATACAAACTTTCAAATCTACAAATCCAATCATTCATCACCAAATTTTAAACAGAATCAAATGAAAAAAGTTACCAAAAGCCCAAAAAGTAGAACATAACCCTCCAAAAGGTAAAACGTTTTAGACTACTCCTACTCAAATTGCCAATTGCTTGAGGTAAGCTCCCTGTCAGGCTATTGTCAGCAAGATATAAAACGTTCAGTCGACTCAAATTGATAATGGATTCAGTTATTTTCCCCACGATTCTATTTGAAGAGAGAGATAAGGACTCCAGATTGCTCAAATGGCCAATGGCCTCAGATAAGCTGCCGGTGAAGCCATTGTAACTAAGATCTAAGTCGGTCAAGTGACTTAAGTTGCTAATGGATTCAGGGATCTTCCCTGTGAAACCATTGGAAGGAAGATTTAAAATAGACAAATAAGTCAAATTGCTAATGGATTCAGGTATGCTACCAGTGAGGTTATTTCCACCAAGATCTAGGGACGTCAATTTGCTCAATTTGGTAATGGATTCAGGTATCCGCACTCTGAGACCATTGAATTCAAGGTCTACGAATGTCAATTTACTCAATTTAGCAATGGATTCAAGTATCCGCTCTGTGAGACCGTTTGAAATATCTGGTGGTACCTGGGTAAGTGATGTGGTCCAATATGAAAATAAGCTATAAGAACCAAGACTTGAGGACGTTAGAGAACTCAAATTGCCAATGGCTTCAGATATGCTCAGAGTAAAGCCATTTAGAGCAAGATTTAGGTAGGTCAACTGACTCAGATTATAAATGGCTTCCGGCAAGGACCCTGACAATCTATTATTCTGAAGGGATAAGAAGTAAAGGGGAAATCGAAATAAACTCACCGGCAGGGAACCATTGAGCATGTTCAAGCTTAAATCCAAGTGCACAAGCTTGCTGCAGTTTCCGAGAGATGCCGGAATGGTATTCTCCAACTTGTTGCCTTGTAGATTCAGGTACTTTAATTCGTGTAGCAAGCCGAGTTCCAGCGGAATTCTTTCGCTCAATTTGTTGGAAGTAAAGTCAATGGTCCATAGTCGAGTGCAATTCCCGAGAGTTTCTGCGATCTGTCCAGTAATCCCAATTGTCTTCGACAAGTCCAGTATTTGCAGCGCTTTAAGTTGCCCAAATTCTGTCGGAATTCTTCCTGTAAGTGGATTATTAGAAAGATTCAAAGTTCTCTTTACTACCTAGAGATGGGAAAAGGGTACCTTCCAATTGTAATCCAAAAAGGATTATGGCAACCACTCTTTTTGTTTGCTTTCTGCACGAAATCCCAATCCACTGACATACGTTCTCTGCATTCTCAGCCGTTCAGTTGGACAGCGATCCAGTTGGATCGAATGTGATGGCCTTTTTTAAGGACAAAAGAGCCCCCACGTCCCTTTTTTCGCCGACGATGGATGCTGATTTTTATTTTTGATATTCCTCTCAAAAGACTGGCTCCCTATGCTGGCCGGACTTGATTGGTTGGCCATACAAAGCCAGAGCTTCTAGAGTTTTTGGAGCAACCCCTTGGATTCGATCTCGTTGAAATACCAGACATCTTCCATTCACTCCTCTTATTTACCTGAGTGCACAGCGTCCCAAAAGTCCATGGTCCTAATCCATCCATGTGTCCACATTGACAATCATACTATTCCTTTTCATAGGTACTAGCCACTACATGGTTTATTTGCTTGTTACAACATATGCATTGAGAAAACGATTAGCATGCTTGAGATGCAAGAAATTAAAGGAATTTTAATATAATTAAATGAGGTATTTTTTTTTTTTTTTTAAGTTAGTAAGAATATTTTGTTAATAATATAACTATGAAGTATAAGTAGGATAATTTATAATTTACTTTCAACAAAAATAATATTTAAAAGTGAGAAAAGGTATCTCATTTCCTTGTATGTCTTATTGACGACATGCAACATTTATTACAATCAATTATTTATATGTCTTATTGACCACATACAACATTTATTACTACAATCAATTCTTGGTATGTATACAATGTCCTTTGAATGTTAGGGGTTGCATTTACATTCTATCCATTTTTTAGATTTACTGCTCAATTTTTTTAAGCCATTCCAATCAAGCTCTTTGTTCATGAGAATTTGTTAGGACAAAAACGACAATTTCACAGGGATATAAGCATTTTTATAGAGGTGGTATTTCTCTTTATTTCAAGATTTTATTAGAATTTTAGATTTTCAAAATAATATAGGACTTTGAGAAAGTTCGTTGTGAAATTCAAAGAAATGTAAAGATTGCAATAAAAGTAAAAAAAAGTTTTGTTTTATTTAGAGAATTCGTGAGAGATGACGAGGAACCTCACACATCACATATTTGAACAAGATAAGCAAAATTTCCTCACATCCATCATAATTAAACTAAAGATTTATGATCACATAAAAGAAAAAGATGGTATGTACCCATAAGAGAACTTTAATAGAGTAAACACATGTGGAGTTCAAATAAAGATAATGATAGATCAATCTCAAATATTTTATGCTCAAAACTCAGAGTTATAAAATATAGTCAAAATAGATCCCGAAATAGTTCTCTTGGGATTTCTAAAAAATATAAAGTCTGTTACAAAGCCTTGAAATTTAAATTTGTTTGTCCTTAGGAATTGGATTGGGGCTCACGTGGATCATAAAGAAAATATAAACAAGATGTAAGTTGTGGAAAGAAGATGGTGGGATATGACAAAGTAGCAAGACCTGGAAAATAGACAAGAAGAAATTATCAAATTTCGGTTAAACCTTTCTAGTCAATGAAGCGGAGTAACTAGATGAAAAATTGATAAAAAAAAAACAATATGTGATCAACATAAACTTACTATGATGGTCTCTCGCATTCACTTGCTTCTTGTTGTCTTTTTATTGTCTTCATTAACAATTATAGGAACAGTCTCAACTGTTGCTTCTTGGCCTTTTTTGGTTAATTTATCAATTTTCTTTTTAAACCAATCTTCAATGTAATTTTTCATTGGTGCAACATTTATTCCATGCCTGGTTTTAATATTGAATAATTCGTCTTCCAAGCTTCTTAAGTCATGAGAAATGCCATGTATTGCCTCCTCAATATCTTGATTTTTCACGGAATAATCAACCAGATAATTATCTATTTCTTCTTCATTATATTCAATATACCATAAAATTTCTCAGTTGATAACCCTTTTAATATCTCAACTTGTTCATCAAATTGTTTCTTTGTCATAAACATTGAATTGAGAATTAACTTAGGGTTTTGTATCTCATCAGTGCTTCCTACCAGATATATTTCCGTGAGTCTTTTGAACAATTCTTCTCTTTTTAGTATGGGTTCATTGCATGCTTGGACAATGTTATTCAAATTCTTGATCTTTTCCTTCCAACATGCATTTAGTTGTTTAATCTAACTTGGAGAATGCAAATCCTCTTCTCTTATTTTTAATTATGTCATAATTGAGACTTTTATTCCAAATGGAAAGACACCATTAGTGTAGAAACCTTCTTCATTTTTTAAATCAGCTTGCAGATACTCATGAAAAATGTTTTCCTTTGAGCCGAAAAAAAATATATTTTTTGATACCTTCCATGCTTCTGTTATCAGTGACATTCACTTTTTAATGTTTTTTTCTACAGAACTTCGGACTTTTGTGAGTAAACTAGAAGATCATTTTAACTTAATGGTGGGTGTAGTTGGTTTAGCCATTGAAAAATGACTTTCCAAGATTGGAAGAGGCATTAAGGCATTTTCCAATTCTCTGATCCTTTCTTTTAAAGTAGAATTTTCAGCTTCCAGACCATCAATAGAATCGTCAAGAGCATCCTCGGTTGCCCTATGGATTTTAGAAATTTGGGATGGTCGCGTGTCCTTTAGGTCAACCTCTGAGCAATATTTTCTCTTTTTACTCTTCTGGTCACCTCTTTCTACAATCAACTTTTTAGACTCCTTATAAAAAAAAACACTTTGAAAAGTAAAGGATTCCTCTTCACTAAAGGTCTCATTTGCAACGAATTCCAATAAATAATTTTTTAGAGCCATATTTTCTGGTTGTTCCATTGCGGAAAATATTTTCTCAATATCTACCTCTAGCTCCATGTCCTCTAGAGAAAAGCTTTGGATGTCATTTTCTATAAGATTATCCTCTTCGTCTTGCACTAAATTATTCATTTTCTTTCTCACATGGAGCTTATGTGAACTCTCGATTTTCCCAGGGGGAGGATTCTTCTCTCCCCCTCCACTTGAACTATTGTTGACAACCTTTCTAACTGGGTGAGCCATTGGAGCATTGATCCAGGATGTGGTATTCTTGGGAGTAACAACTAGAGATTGAATGCTCCTTTCACTGAGACCTTTCCATTTTTCTTATAAAAATCATTAGTACTGAGTATTGTTTCTAGGCTAACAATATCGTGTACATGAGCACTTTGGTTGTTACCTTCTTCTTCTTCATTCAAGATAGTTTGGATGAACAAGTTACTGGATCCCACTAAAAGCATATGTTCTACAAATATTTTGTTAGGATCAAAGCCCTTTATATTTTCAACATACTTTAAATTCACATTGTTGAAATGATTTGCAAACTTGTCAATTTTATTTATGTTTCTGAACATGAAATCTCCAATCTTCCATGGCAAGGGGATAAAAAAAAAATTTCCTTTTTTCATGGAAAAAATGTAGCCAAAAGTCATATTGTCTTGCCACCTCTGTAATGAATAATTTGTCAGAAACATGATATGGGAGAAAAGATGGATTTTCTTTGGAACATAATTTCCTTATGACATTATGATTCTCTAATTTTTCTATCGTTCCTTTTTTCTCTAAGAATTTGTTATCCTGGTTAGATATTCTTGAAGTATTTTCTCCCAACAACAACCTTTTGAAGATTGAGACAAAATTGTTATAAACTTCATAAAAATATAGAGGGGTCTTATGTTTCCATAGTGCTTGATACCTGATACCAGAAGGTAACTGGATCTATTTCACGATTCACCCTCTTACTTATGGTCCCATTGTTGGACAACTGAGAGGGGGGGTGAATCAGTTGTTACTGTGCTTAAACAATTATGCCCATTTTAAACTCTTTACAGAACACTCAATGATAATCACAATGATGCAGGGAAGTAAGCAATAGAATATTAAACAACAATCACACACATGAAATATACAGAGACAGATATTTCCTGAGGAAACCCATAAAGGGAAAAACCTCTTCTTATTGATATGATAAGTAATCTTTATTTTCTTTACATTATCATTCTTATGAGCTCCAACTTCTCTTGAGGCTACAACCTCTGTTTTACCAGCAGAAACTTGCTGAGAGCACCAACTCTCTAGTTTCTCTAGCACCCACTAGAAGGAAGCACCAACTCCATGAGTGTTCCAGCACCAACTTGATGGAAGCACCAACTTCCAGTCACACAGGCACCAACCTTTATAACAGAGAACAATAGTTCTCCCTTGCACCACCCTGCCACTCTGGTTTTTCTGGATGCAACCATATGGAAGCTACAACTCCCTGTGTTCAAGCACCCACTTGAAACTCTGAGGACACCAGTCCTCCCTAGCACCTCCCTAGCACCCTAAAACATAAATCTTTGCTTTTGATGAATTTATCACAGTGATACAGTATTTATCTATGGCTTACCAGTCTCATTATTGTTGTGCTACACTGCTCTACTCTGCCTGCATCAGTGTCTCTTTGCTCGCATGAATCACTCTCAACAACAACCCACATCTCTTCTATGTTCTGTGTTTTTATATTCTCCTTGCACCAATTGCGTACTATGCGCTATGCCTCTGCATGCTCTTCACTACGTCATTGTTTTTCCCTACAGGTTGTTCACTACGTCTCTTCCTCATGACTGCATGGCTAACTAGTAGAATGCCTTCACTTCTTTGTTTTTCATCATTTTCTCATGTCGAGTGCCCTGCCCGATCATCATGGCAACTCTTCGTCATCCCTGGCGGTTAGCTCAATGCGTTCATCATCAGTGGGCGTTATGTTGAGATTCATTAGCTTCTCTGGTAGTCGAGACTCTTCATCTTCTCTATCAGTTATAGCTAGTCAACTATGGCTTCTTTGGCTTCTAAGCCCCTTCCTTCACGTTACCACTGGCGATGACCAAGCACTTATTCAAAAGGCGCTTCCTGATTTCTGTCTAGTGAGCACTGGCTCTGTTTCATGATATGACCCTGGGCTATGAGCTTCATGTGACCACGCGATTGCGGGTGCATCCATAAGCGGTTTGAGGGAAACCCTCTTTTCACTCCACAATTCACTACGAGCCTCCACGCGTCCTTTCTCCAAAACCGTGGTTTCGATTATAGCCCGCTTACGAAAAAATTAAGGCTCGAGCATGTTCTGGCCTCGTAATAGAGCACGACCATCGATCTCACGATCTTGATGGTGCTCCTGAAAGGATGGTTCAGATCTGTCCTCTCAAAACTGCGGACCAGATTTGTCCTTCCTCCATCAACAGCGGAGGTTTCCTTCGTGATCCAGGCTCCAGGAGTTTCAAATCTCAAACCCTATTGATGCTAACTGGATATCTTCCAGAATGGAAGATCTGCTGACATCTGTCCTCTTCAATCGACGACTCTTCCTTCTTTCCTTTGTCCACGCGTAATCCTTGGTCTCAACAATCAGATGACGTGTGTCCCTCCAAACCAATGGACGATATCGATTTCACCTTTCAGGCTTCAGGAGTTTTGATTCTCAAACTATGCTTGCTCCTGGAGCATTTCACCTGGAGTCCATGATCCAACGACACATGTCCCTTTTGGATCAATGATCACAATCCCTTCGGGTATTCGGGGTTCGGCAATCTCATCTCTCAACTTTATTTCATCCTTCCTTTTCTTTTTCCCAGAGTTAACAATCTACTGACGCGTGTCCTCTTTAATCCAACGACTATCCTCCACTCTAAGACTTCTGCCTTTGGCAATCTCAAACCTTTCTCCTTCGCATTTTCTTGGAGAAGTTTCTCCCGGAGTTCAGATTCTGTTGACACGTATGCTACTACACGATCAATGATCGATAATACACCCGAAGTGATCTTCAGATCGAACAACTCGTATCCACATCAGGTCTTCGGCATTTGGGACTTTGGGTCTTTGGGGGAGTACTGGTGGTAAAACTCCTGAAGAAAAACTCCTAGAGTGACGTAACTCTTGCGTCACTCGATGACATGTCATGAGCCGAGCAGCTGCCGCGTGTCACTTGGATTTTTGATTTCCACGTACCTAAAATGCCAAATCAACTTGACACTTTTCATTGTCTAATTGCACCACGTGTCCTTGCTAATGTGGTTTGCCACATGTCCTTGCTGACGTGGTCTGCCACATGTCCTCGAGGACAAGATTTGCTTACATAATCTACTGACATAGATCTCCCTGATCTAATGGTCATTGTCTGATCTCAAGATCCGACGGTCCTTATTCATTTCGGAATTTCGGGCTTCGGGTTTTTCAAATATCAAACTTTCAGGAGCATAACCTCCTCACATCTCTATATCCGAAGTGAATTTTTTTCATTCGATCAGGATCTTGGATCGACAGCTCAATCTTTTTGCGATGCAACTTTGCTAGCTTATCCTATCCTTCCACTCAAAATTGATCCGACGGATGACGAAACTTCGCATTTCGGGGATTTCAAATCTCTAACTTTTAGGAGCGTAACCTCCTCACATATTTATATCCAAAGTGAATGTTATTCATTCGATCAGGATCTTAGATCGACGACTCGATCTTTTTGCGATGCAGCTTTGCTAGCTTATCAAAGACTTAACCTTCGTGCATTTATCTCTAGATCCAACAACTATTGATCCTTCATGCTCATATCCAACTACTGAGATATGTTCTCCTCTTCTGTGTGCTCCGTGTCCAACTTTGTGTTATTCCTCCTGAGCTTTGATTCCTTCTGCAAACTCACGCTATTCCTCCTGAGCTTTGATTCCTTCTGAGATTTCATTCCTTGTTTGACATCATTTCCTTTTTCCTCATTGTTATTTTTATTGCCTGTAAACATACCATTGTCGTTGTTGTTCGTTCCATCAATGACAAGCACATTCTACCTATAAACATGCCAACAATATCCCCCTTTGGCATTGATGGCAACCCTGAAAGGTTGCACTATTCTATTTGGACCTCCAACTATAGCATTCGGACCACTCATTTTCTCACCCTTTGAAATCAATGTCAAATAAAACATGCTCCCCCTGAGTTGTTGGAGTACTTGTCGGAGGTATCAGATATTCAACCAATACATACTCTCCCTGACAAGATGGACCCTCTTAGGTTGATAATACGGTCACGCCCAACTTCTGGCGTAAATACTCAAACTGAGCGTTTGCAAGCGGTTTAGTGAAGATATCAGCTATTTGATCTTTGGATGGAATATAATGCAAAGAAAAAATAGTGTTGGTCACCTATTCCCTCAAGAAGTGATACTTGATGGATATATGCTTGGCCTTGGAGTGCCACACAGGGTTCTTTGATAGACTGATTGCACTGGTATTATCACAATGAATTGGGATCAGTGCGGTATATTTTACCTTCAAGTCTGCAAGTGTTTGAATCATCAACAATACTTGGGTACAATATGTGGCAACTGTAATGTATTCATCTTTTGTAGTTGATAAGGAAATGGAACCTTGTTTCTTGCTCAACCATGATACAAGGGAATCTCCTAAGAAGAATGCACCTCCACTCATGTTTTTCCTTTCATCCACGCAATTAGCCTAATTAGCATCTGAATAGACTGATAGTTCAAAATTATGATTCCTAGGATACCATAGGCCATAGTCCATTGTTCCTTTCAAGTATCTGAATATTCTTTTGACAACTAACAAATGAATCTGTTTATGTGCGACTTGATACCTTCCTACCATTCCAACAACATGCATTATGTCTGGATGGGATGCTATGATGTGCAATAGGTTGCCTATCATAGACCTATATGAACTCTAATCAAGATCAGGTGAATCATCATCCTTGCTTAACTTACATCCAGTGACCATAGGTGTACTCATAGGTTTAGAATCTTCCATTTGAAACCTTTTCAACATTCCCCTTAGATATTTTTCTCGAGAAATAAATATTCCTTCAGACCTCTGAGTAATTTGTAGGCCAAGAAAAAGTGACAGATCCCCTATCATAGACAATTCAAATTCAGACTGCATGGCAGAAGCAAACCATTTTACCAATGAAGCATTATTACTACCGAAGATGGTGTCATCTACATAGACCAACACAATGAGCATATTGTTACCCTTTGTTTTGATATATAGATTGTCGTCAACTGTTCCTCTCTTCAACCCTTTGTCTTGTATATACATATCCAGTTTGTGATACCAGGCACGAGGAGCTTGTTTCAACCCATATAAGTCTTTCTTCAGCTTGCAGACAAAGTCAGGGTTATCTGATAGTTGGAAACCATCTCATTGTTCCATATAGACTTCTTCTTTTATATATCCATTTAGAAAAACTGACTTGACATCCATTTGGTAGACTTTAAACTGTTTATGAAAAGCATAAGCAATAAACATTCTAATAGCTTCTAATCTTGCTACAGACGCAAATGTTTCATCAAAGTCCAGTCCTTCTATTTGAGCATATCCTTTGCAGACCAATCTAGCCTTATCACTTACAATATTTCTTTGCTCATTCATCTTATTTTTGTAGACCCATTTGGATCCTATTACATTTTTATTTGCTGGCCTAGGAACGAGTTCCCAAGTGTCATTCTTTTCAATCTGGTCCAATTCGTCATTCATTGATTTTAACCAATTTACATCTTCATTGGATTCATTGAATTTCTTGGGTTACACCATGGATATGAAGGCCATATGTCATTGTTCAGTGTCTTTGATTATCCTTCTCCTGGTTTGTACACCTTTGTCTTTCTCACCAATTATCTAAATTTTAGGATGATTCTTTTGAGTAATTCTGGAGGAAGGATTTGATGTTGATTGTTGTCCTGACTCTTCTTGTCTGGGTGTCTCTTCTCCATATGATTCTTGGACCCGTTCATCTTTAATTTCAGTTTTTTCATTTGTAGTAGACTCAATATTGCTCACCTCTCTTTCTGGGACTCCTTCATCAACCTTTAAATCAATGCAATCAACTAATTTATGCAATCTTTTATTAAAGCATCTATATCCTTTACTATTGGTAGCATATCCTAAGAAGATGCCTTCATCAACCCTTTCATCATATTTTCCAAGGTTTTCATTATTATTCTTTATGTAGCACTTACTCCCAAAGACTTTGAAGTGTTTGATTGAAGCAAGTATTCCATACCATAGTTCATAAGGTGTCTTGTCACTATGTGGTCTGAGGTGGGCCTTGTTAATAATATGGACTGTTGTGTGTATTTCTTCTACCTAGTAAGTTTGACCAATGTTCTTCTCATTCATCATTGACCTGACCATTTGTTGAACTGTTCTGTTTTGCCTCTCTACTACTCCATTTTGTTATGGAGTTCTTGGGATTGTGTATTCTCTCTTGATCCCATGTTTATCACATAATTCCTTGAAATCACTTGAAATAAATTATCCTCCTTTGTCTGATATTACTGTCGTTAACCTCTTGCCTATTTGATTCTCAGTTAAAGCCTTAAATATTTTAAAATTTTCAAATGCTTCAGCTTTTTCTTTGAGAAAAGCAACCCAATTAAGTATGGAGTAATCATCAATGATCAACATAAATTAGTTTTCCTTCCTCGTGCCTTCCTGTCTTGATGGTCCACATAAATCCATATGAAGTAATTGGAGTGGTTTCTCTGTTGAAGTAGAGCTCTTGGATTTAAATTGTGTCCTGGTTAGCTTTCCTACTTGGCAGGGTTTACACACAGACTCTTGTGGGTTTGATATTCTTGGAAGATATTTTACTGCCTCAAGATTTTTTAGCTTGATTAAGTGGTCAAAGTTTAGATGTCCAAGTCTCCTATGCCATAACCAACTTTCATCATGTTTTCTTAGATGACACTCTTTTTTATCTTCTTTCAACACATATACATTATTTTATGTCCTTATGCCTTTAGCCACCACTTGTCCTGAGTTTACAGACTTTATCTTACAATCCTTGGAAGTGAACACCACTTCACATCCTCTGTCACACATTTGACTTACATTGGGAAAATTATGTTTCATCCCATCTACAAGCAGAACATCCTGGGATATTCCTTTACCATTACTCAAACTCACCATCCCTTTACCCTTGATTTTACCTGGTTCATCATTTCCAAAGGTTACATTTCCTGTTTTGCTTTTACTTATAGACATAAACTTATCCTCGTCTCCAGTCATGTGCCTAGAACATCCACTATCTATATACTAGAGGTATTTTTGTTTTTAAGCTAAAAGTACTAGACCACATTTTTCACTATCTTTCTTTTTCCATGTGTTGGCATTTCTAGCTAAAGGATTTATCCTTGGATCTACCTTGTACTTCTTCAAATGGCAATTTGCAGCTTTGTGGCCAAAGTTATGACAATTATAACATTTGAGCTCATTGTTCAGTAGGTCAAAGTGATTGGTGCTATGTTGTCTATTCATTGGATACTTAGTTCTATGTTGTAAAGATTGTTTAATTCTTGACCTCTTGAGTTGCATGTCTCTAAACTTAATTTGACAATTTACAATCTTATGACCAAAATTAGAACAGTAAAAACAATAGCCATGAAATAAATTTTGGTACTTGAAGGATGGCCTTCTTCTTGGCATTTGTTGCTCCATCTTCTGATCTCCTTTTTTTTTATCAGGGATCATCTTGTCTTTATTAGCTTTAGGTGACAAAGTACTCTCATGGTTTGATTGTCTATTGAATTGTAACTTGATCATCTTTATTGGCTCTTTGTTTTCTGGTTGTTTGTTTCTTGAACCATTTACATAACCTAAACCAGTCTTCAACAACGAAGATCTTTGTTTGCTCAGAATGTCGTTTAGTTTTGTTGTGCCTTTAATGCTTGGAAGGTTTTGAAGATACAATGTTTTAAACTTCTCCATCTCTTTTCTGGTTTTTACTACCTCTTCTTCCAAGGCTTCACATCTTGCCTTCTTTTATGATAACTGTTGTTTCAGAATGTCCTCTATTTTCTATGCCTCTTTTAATTCCACTTTTAGAAAAGAAAAGTCTTCATTAGGTTCTTTATTGTCTTTCTCAAACTGTATCAACAATTGTTTTTTCTTTTTCTTCTTAGATCTGAGTCTAGCAATTTCTTCTAGAGAACTGATCAATTCTCCTTCCAAGTCAACCACGGCTTCTTCATTGTCATCATTACTTCATGTGATTTTATTATCATAATCCTCTTTTCCCATAAGCATAAAGTCATTAACCTTATCTTCATAGGAAGAGTCACTATATGTGTCTTCTGAAGAGTCATCATTGTTTACACATAAACTTTTCTTTTTACCAAAAATCTTGGGTTTGAACTTCTTTTCACCTTCATAATTCTGATCCTGCTTCTTGTGTGGACACTTAGATGCAAAGTGACCTATATTTCCACAGTTAAAAAATTTGAAGGACAACTTGCCTTGGTACTTGCTTGATCCTTTTTTTAGTCTTCTCACAAAATTTGCTTCAATTTCATCAGGCTCAGAATCCTCATTCTTATCTTCTTTAAATGATGCTTCTCTAGAGGTGGATTTGTCTTTACCTATCCTCATTTCACATGCAGACAACGTTCCTAGAATTTGATCAAAAGGCAGAGTTTTTAGATCATTAAGTTCTTCTATAGAAGAGACCTTTGGGTTGAACCTATATGGCAAAGATCTTAAAATCTTTTGGACTAAAACTACGTCTTCAAACTTATAACCAAGACTCTTCATGGCATTTACTAGTTCTTCAACTCTTAGAAAGTACTTCCTGTTATCCCCGATATCTAGGGATAACTAGGAGATCATGTCTCGAGGCCCACAGGTCCTAGACATGGAGTACCGAGAACAGGATTGACCTGAGCATGGCCCTGGAGGGCCCATCTTTCTTCTTCTTCGCCAGATTTGTCCTATCAGCAGCAGCAACTTCCATCATCATCGGCTTGGATTTGCATCAGAGAGGACTCTTTCTCCATGAGGTAATTGGTCCGAGGTATCATGGTATGTGTCATGTTTGATCGTTATAAATTTCTTATATATGCATTAGGTTCCTTTCATTTCTGATGACTGCTTGGATCTTACACTAATCCACTTGACCATTGT
>JZKD02S2269503.1:879197-890513 GCA_000966675.3 Picea glauca | reverse complement strand
TCACTTTCAACTAGAATGGAAATATTGGAAGTAGAGGGGAAACTGACATACAAAAATCCTCAAAATGTTGATAACAGAGGCAACTTCAGGAGACCGAATAACAATGCTCCCCAGATTATGCAAAGGGAACAAAGGGACAGAGATAGAAATGATCAAAAAATCCAAACTCCTCTTCAAAACAACCTTGTTATTGATGAGGAAAGGGAAGAAGGAGATCTTGACTCTAAAATTCATTGTATTAGAGATACCTCCCCTTTTCCTCATTTGACTTAATCTGCATACGAGGAATCCCTCATGAACAGTCAAATAAATGAGTTAAGTATGGTTGGGAAGGCAAATAGTGGTCCCAGCAAATACAACCTCCGATCTAAGAAGAAAGAAGGGAAGTATGACATCCCTGATCCAGTGCCTAGAGCAGAGAATCCTGCTAAAGACAAATCAGACAACAACAAGGAAAAGAAAGCTCAGAACGCCCCATCAATAGCCAAAGACCATGTCCCAGAGGTGAGAGAAATTCTGAATCCCCCTTCCTCCTTTAATTTTGAGCATAAAATTCATAAGATTAGACTCCTTGTCCCCCTTTCAGAGCTAGTAAATCATGAAGACTTCAAAAGGTCCCTCTATAAACTGTTGCAGTCTGAGCCATCATGCCATTCCACAGACTCGGTGAATCTCCAAGATGAAAATCCAGCAGTCATGTTAGGCCCTATGGTAGAAGATAGAGATGATTCATCCCCTCCTTTCTACATATCACTGAACATACATGATAAGGTGTTGCATAACTGTGTGATGGAATCGGGGGCATCTCATAATCTCATGCCCAAAACTGTCATGGAAGAACTTGGATTAGAAATCACTAAAGCCTATCATGATTTATATTCATTTGATTCAAGGAGGGTGCAATGTCTTGGGGTGATCAAAGATATGGTCATGACTTTATTCCAGCTACCCATGAAAAGTGTGGTCATGGATATTATGGTAGCTGATGTTCCTCCCAAGTTTGGCATGCTATTGTCAAGATCTTGGATAAAAAGACTCGGAGGAATGTTGAAGATGGACCTCACATATGCTACCATTCCAGTGTTCGGAGGGGAGCATAGAAGACTGTACAGAGAAGCTCAGCTGGCCTACATCCTAAGTGATGAAGCATACCCCACCAATCATCCTATATTTTCCCTTGATACTAATTTGGGATCCAGCTTATTGCAGCTCACCGATGCCTCTAAATCTCCTCTTGAGATCAGAAAGCCCATTGAGTTCCATGCAGATTCTCCTCCAATTACCTCTGTGTGGAAAATGTTTTTCGATGGAGCCTCTTCTAGAGAAGGTACTGGTGTTGGATTACTCTGTGTTTCCCCTGCTCAGGAAACCATATCTATGTCATAAAAATTAGAATTTGAAATTACCAATAATGTGGCAGAGTATGAAGCTTTTGATTTGGGCTTAAGGGCTGCAAAGGACATGGGAATTAAGGAGATATCAACGTTCAAGGATGTTTAGTTGATTATTCAGCAGATCATAAATGCTTATCAGACCAAACACCCTCAGCTCAGGAGTTACATAAATGAAGTGTGGGATTTGGTTGATAGCTTTTTCTTGGATTTCAACATTTCATTTGTTTCCAGAGAATAAAATGCCATGGTTGATTCTTTGGCTGTCTCAGCGAGCCATTTCAGAGTCCCTCTGCCACCTAAACTCAGGTACGACATGGAAGTGAAATACAAACCCTCCATACCTAACAATGTCAAGCATTGGAAAGTGCTTGAGGATGATCTTGAGATCAAAATATTCTTGGAGACTGTTGGTGAGTTTTCAGCATTACACATTGATCAAGATCCTGATTCTGAAATAGAGCCTCATGCCAATGTTTTTGGGAACAAAATTTTTGACCATCACATTGTTCAGTTTCCCAACAATCACATCCCAAAGGGACTAGTTCCTTTAGAGAGATTATTTGATGGGAATGATGTGGCATTAAAAGGTAAGGTTTCAAATGAGGATGTTGATGTGGCTGAGTGTAATATTGGCACGGAGAAGAATCCAAAGTTTGTCAAGCTATCAAGCAACCTGTCAAGGGAGCAGAGGGACAAGTATGTTGAGTTATTAAAATAATTCGCTGATGTGTTTTCCTGGACCTATGAAGACCTCAAAACGTATAACACCAACGTTATTGAGCATAAGATCTCATTGAAGGAGGAGGCCAAACCATTTAGGCAAAAATTAAGGCAAATAAATCCTATGTTGTTGCCTATTATGGAGAGGGAGGTAAAGAAGTTGTTGGATGCCCAAATCATTGCCCTTTTGAGATATTTTGAATGGGTGGCCAACCTGGTCCCGGTGAGGAAAAAAATTGGAGAAATCAGACTCTGTGTCGATTTCAGGAACCTGAACAAAAGCTCCAAGAAGGACAATTACCCTTTGCCAAAGATGGAACACATATTGCAGAGGGTGACAGGTGCATCCAAGATTTCCATGAATGATAGATTTTCTGGCTACAATCAAATATTTTTTCTGCCTGAAGACAAAGAAAAGATAGCTTTCACCCCTCCTTGGGGCACATTCATGTATGCCAAGATGCCATTTGGATTGATGAACGTAGGAGAAACCTTTCAGTGAGCCATGGACATCGCCTTCATTGGTGAAAAAAAAAAAATCGTGGTCATTTATCTAGATGACATAACAGTATTATCCAAATCTAATAAAGAACATTGTCAACATCTAAGGAAAGTCTTCTCGAAATGCAGAAGGTTTGGTCTCTCCCTAAATCCCAAGAAGTCTTTATTTTCCATGGAGGAAGGAAAATTATTGGGACACATTGTATCAGCTGAGGGGGTCGGGATTGATTCAAGCCAGGTGGAAGCTATTCAAGCCTTATCACTTCCCAGATCCAAGAAAGAAATTCAGTCCTTCTTGGGTAAAATCAATTTCTTAAGAAGGTTTGTTTCAAATTCGTTGAATTAGTGAAGCATATCACAACCATGCTCAGGAAGGGGAACGAAGTAAAATGGATTATTGAGTCCAGAGAATACTTCAACCAAATCAAGAAGGCACTGACTGAGGCACCTGTGCTAATCAGTCCCGATTATTTCAAGGATTTTCTGATTTTTTCCTTTGCTTCTTTTGATACAGTGGCAGTTGTTTTATTGCAGAAGCATGCTAAAGGGCTGGAGCAGCCTATCTCCTTTTTTAGCAAAGCATTGAGGGATGCAGAGATCAGATATGACATCATGGATAAGCGGGCCTATGCCTTGGTAAAATCTCTCAAATCTTTCAGAGTCTATGTTCTTCATTCGAAAATCATTGTGTATGTTCCTTTAGCTTCTGTGAAGGACATTCTCATTCAGCCTGACATAGACGGGGGAAGGAGCAAGTGGATTGCCAAATTCCTCGAATTTGATCTGGAAATAAAACCCACCAAGCTAGTTAAAGGCCAAGGTTTAGCCAAGTTGTTGGTTGCATCTAATTATAAATCTTTGGGGGTTAACTTCATCGACACTTGCTCATAAAATCAGCAGGTTGAGTTGTCTGATAGAAGTTCTCAGGATAGCCCTTTGTTAGCACAATGCACCTGGGATACAGACATTATATATTTCCTACAAGAGTTAAGGCCTCTAGATGGTATGGGAAGGAGAAAGGAAAGATATTTAAAGCTGAAATCAATGAGATATTTCCTTATTAATCAAGTCTTGTATTGGAAACACCCTCTAGGAGTGCTTCTGAGATGTCTAGACCCACATGAGGTCCAAAGGATTATGTTTGATTTTCATAGCAACCTATGTGGGGGACATCATTTCTGGAAAACCATGGCCTACAAAATTCTCAGGGCTGGGTACTATTGGCCTACTCTATTCACTGATGTCTGTGCAAAAATCAGGGCTTGCATCAAATGCCATAAATTCTCCACGAAATAGCAGCTCAAGTCTCTTCCACTTAAGCCTATAGTAGCTTCAGGTCCCTTTCAGCAGTGGGGCCTATATTTTATTGGGGATATTTACCCTCCATCAAGTGGTCATCACAGGTGGATCTTAACCACCACATATTATTTTACCAAGAGGATAGAGGTTATCCCCACAAGGAACGCTTCTCATAAGGTGATCATTGGTTTTCTGGAGGATATTATAGTAAGGTTTGGTTTCCCGACCAAAATCGTCACTGACAATACTACATCCTTTAAGGCTGAACCACTGATCAAGTTTTGTGAGTAGTTCAGGATTGAGTTGATCCACTCTACCCCCTACTACCCCCTACTACCCCCAAGGAAATGGATTAACGGAATCCTCTAACAAAATCCTGATAAAGATCATCAAAAGATTGCTAGAGAATAACAAGAAAGCATGGGATTCAAAGATCAAATTTTCTCTGTGGGTTGATAGAGTGGCAATAAAGCGATCCTTGGGCATTTCTCCTTTCCAGCTTATATATGGGATCGAAGTAGTTTTTCCTTCTCAACTCGCCTTTCTGGTGGACAAGTTCTTCCAAGACTGCCAGAAAGAGCCTAATAACATGATAAGGAGGATACATCAATTGGTAGAGGTGCAACAGACTAGAGAGCAAATGACGAACAAAACACATGACCGTCAGAGAATGATCAAGGAGTATTTTTGACAAGAAATTAAGAAAATAGGATTTCCAGCTGGGATATCTAGTGCTCAAATGGGATGCGCCCAGATAGTACAAGGGAAATAATGGTAAATTCGAATCCCTTTGGATCGACCCCTTCAATATTTATGAGGTATTGAAAAATAATACTTATAGGTTGCAGAAGTTGGAGGGAGATGAAGTTTTTGGTGGCCCTGTAAATGGGCACTTCCTCAAAAAGTTTTTTGTTTAAAGACGCAATCGGCGTCCCACCATTGTAAATACCATCTCTATTTTATGTTTATTTTGTTTTTAATAGGAGACTCCATAACCCAAAGAAAAATCATTGAAGTTGCATGTTCTTGGCAGCTCGTAGGGAGCATGTCATCCCCTGTGGAGCCAAATGTTAGCACATAAACCTGTCAAAGTCTTGTGTTGTGGTTTCTACCTAGGTCTATAATTTTTTCCTATTCTTCCTCCTCCTGTGGACCTAATCGCAAGTTTTCCTCTCGGCTTGTAGTTTTTGTTGTTTGTCTTCACTCGTTTGATATACCTATTTTTCCTTAGCATCTTGCCTGAGAAATATCGACCCTTAGCCTTTATGTTTTCCCTAAGGTAGATCACTTCTCTCTTTGCCTTGTCATTCATCCTTTTGTTTTCCCAAGCCCCCAGCCAGTCATCCGAGTAATTGTTCATAGGTCACAGTCGTGAGCACCAAGCGCAACACTTAGAGCAGTCTGATATGGTCTCAAATCAAGAGAGTGAGTAAGATCAATTTTTAGCGACGAAGATCCATCAGATAAATCGGATCGATGACCATCGAGTGATCGAGACCATACAATTGCACGAAGAATAGCACTAGGCAGAGTTGTGAAAGAACGATGTCATCGTGGCCATTGATCCTGGGAAGAACACGTGGCACAGGATCAACATTTCGATGACTCGCACAATGGAGCATTCAAAGGTCAAAGTCATGAGGACTTGTGAAACACGAGGTCGCAAAATGATCAAGGTCATCCATTCTAGAAGAACATGTGGCGCAGGATCCAAACCGTGAAGAAAGTCTTTCGGGAAAGCTGAGGTGAGAAGTGTCGATGGCTCGAGGTCCCGAAATGCCAATACAATATGGGTCGTCCATTTCAGAGGGACACATTTCATCTGATCCGAGGGATCACGATTTCACGACTCGGAGTTTTGAGCATGGAGCACACCATGAGTTTGCAAAGTGAAAAATCACGACGCACCTGCGATTTAGGCCCATGATCATGACCCAGGGTCGCATGGGAGCGGAGCCATAAATAAAAGGAAGGAACCTGTCGAGCAGCAAGTGACTGAATCTATTCGAGGAAATGATCTTGGTCATTGGATTTGAGGCAAATCCAGCCATTGATCCAAATGGGCCATTTCGCAGGAGCGGGCATCGGGATTTTTGAAATCAAGAGGAGTGAAAACTCCCAAAATGCGAAATCTTGAGATTTTAGATGGATAAGCATGAGGTCATGGCCCGCAACCACGTGGGGCAAAGGAAAAGGAGTTGCGCAAAGAATCAAAGTGCCCGAGTTGGCCACAGAGAAAGATCCACGCGGCCTCAAGGCGCCAGAATTGACTCGAAGGAGTCGTGAGATCACCTAGAACGTTCATGGGTGTCAGGCTTCGTCCTAATCCCAATGGAAGTAGTTAATGAAGTTGGTGAAGGTGGTTGAAACCTATTTTCACCACATAAATGGAAAACATGGAAAATCTGGCCGTGGAGGGTAGACTGTCAGCCGAAAGTTCCCAGTCATGGATTTTCTTGTGAAGCCCATACCGATCTGATCTTCCGTCTGACAGAAGAATGTGAGTGCATCCTGACAGAAGACGATGCAGACGGCAAGCCTTGAATGCAATGACTAGAGTGTGTTGTTGAAGGGAGAAATTTGTTTTGAGTATAAATACTCATTTTGATATTTTGTTAGGGTCTATGGTTGAGCTAAGCTCTTGATTTGTAAAGTTTTAATGAACACTCTGGTTCTCTGGTTATGTATATGGATTTGAGACTTCTTGTTTAATGTAAGTCAGTTTCATTTCATCTCTCTATAACAGTTGTGTTAAAACGCTCGAGCATGGATGATCCAATCGAGGGTGGTTATGTTTTTGTGATGTAGGTTTGATCATAGTGACATTGCAACCGGTTTTAATAAGTTCCTTGTGTTCTCTTTTCCCTCTGATATTGAGATCTCGGGCATGGATGATCGAGTCAGATTTCTATGACTGTATTGCAATGAATGTTTGATTGTAGTATTGTTATAGTGTTTTCAGTTTCTTGAAGTCGCGAATTCAAGAGGATCTTGTATTTGAAGCTTTTCCTCCTTAGGCTGCTGGAAGATCGGATGTCCATAGAAGACCTCTTCACTCTCCTCAAGTTATTCCCCCTACTCACCACTATACCAAACTTATTGACTGAAGTTAGAACAAGACCTCACCTACTTGTTCTTTCCAACCCAGTTTTCTGAATTAGAACGATACCATCCCGAGTCTGCGTCCATTAGACCGCATTTAAATTTATCCTTTGTGACATACAAACTGATGGGTATCAGGCTTACCTCTACTGCAATCCACAGGTGACTTCTGGTGCTAACATATGGATCCAATGATTATTGATCCTTTGCGCTCAGATCCAACTACTGAGATATGTTCTCCTCTTTTGTGTGCTCCACGTGCAACTCTGCGTTATTCCTCTTGAGCTTTGATTTCTTCTACAAACTCATGCTATTCCTCCTGAGCTTTGATTCCTTGTTTTCCATCATTGTCACTTTCCTCATTGCTGCTTGTCTTGCCTGTAAACATACCATCATCATTGTTGTTCTTGCCATCAATGACAAGCACATTTTGCCTGCAAACATGCCAACACCAGTTTGGAAATTGACAACAATACATAATGGAAAATATTAGATAGGAATCCATAAATAATTTTTTGTCATTTTTATAGTGCGATAACTAGGACGGAATTTCAATAGAAATCAATTTTCTCTAGTCAAATATGGTATGTTCTTTCACTGCAAAATACAAAATATATAAAATCATGCGAGAAATAGTAGCAATTCTTTCTTGACCTGTCAACCTGATAAACAACCATGCAATTTATCGATATGGGTTTTTGAAATACTCAACCCGGATCTTGGTTATTTCTTATGGAATAGACGCAGGATTCTCCAAATATTCAGGAAGGAGGTGAATCCCATTGTTATGTTTCTTCAAAAAATCTTTGCAATCTTCTCCTTTGAAGGTAAGCATCGGCTCTGGGAGCTTCAACATCTTGCAAAAAAAGTGCAATGAGAGGGAAATCAGAGAATGCTATTGGAGTTGTATAATTCTATGGCTTGGGACATACTTCTAGACAGACCATGCAACAATTTATTTACATTCAAAAACCTCAGGAACACACCCAGTAGGAGCGATTCCATATGCCCAAATTACGTCTTTCTATGCATGAGGAGAGGAGTAATATGAATATGCTCTTGACCACTGAAAGTTATGGTCTTCACGACCAAAGATATTTAAAGTATCACCACAAAATTGTTGTCTAGATGATGTTTTCATAGGTTGACGAGAGTATTTATTCAACTGGATAATGACTTCAAATAAATCTTTTCAGAGAGATGACGATAATATAATCCCTTGGAAAATGGAGAATTAATGAAATTTAATGAGAATTCCTTGAGCCTTTCACTATTAATGACGATATTTTTGGAGCCTGCACAATATTTGTTGGCATTAAAAACACTTAATGCATATTGGTAAAATCAAGAGAATGGTAGAGATGGACGAGAGAAAGTTTGAATATGGAGATTTTCATGAACCCACCAACCCGGGAACCCGCAAACCCACGGTTATGGATGATCAAAAATATGTTAAGGGTAGAAATGAGGTCAAAACGTAGATCACGGAACCTCAGGTGAAAAGTGAGGTTACATAACTTGGAGGATGAGGACTTGAACCCACGAACCCATGCAATTGAAAAGTGGCTAAGTGTAATGTAGCAGCGTACTTATGACATGGAAAAGTGGATGGAGATGAAGGTACACCAACCGACGAACCCGCTGAATACTGAAATATGACTAAGTATGGTAACTAGAAAGGGATAGAAGAAAGGATATAAGAAAGAGGTAAATAAGGGGAGGTGTAGAAGAGGGAAAACAAATGGAAAAAATAAGTTGGGAAAATAGAGCAGGGAAGGAAAAACCTAGAAACGAGAAATGATCTCAATACCCCTCTTGACATTACCTCTTCTAAAATTGCCTTCAATCCTTATCTAGATTTGAAATTTATCTACAATCCTTGGGAAATTATCAACCAAGATCCACTTCATGTCATACTCTATCTCACAATATCATAATTCCACATAATGGAGTACTTCACTCCCTTAATAGCAACCCCCAAGTGGATGGAAGTTCATCATCTTCTTTGTATTCTTTACACATAAGTTGTTGGTTCATATCCTACAATTCTTCCTACCATACAAAAAGGTTACCCAATAATATGGTTCACCCATCTCATGCATGAGGTACTTTCCCTCTTCATCTTGGTATATCTCTCCTACCATATAAGCCTTTTAGTGGCCCTTTTCTTATGCAAATATTATTCCTTTCGTGCTCCGCAACCTTTATACTTGGTTTCCTTTTCCCAACCCATACTATATATGGATTGTATAAAACAATATAACTTTCTCTCTATGTTGGCATATTCCATTCATCTACTAGTCATTTTGTTGTTGTAGATATTAACAACTATAACCACCAAGAACACCACAACTCTTTTTCCATTTATTTTCAATTAAATTACATATGTTGATTATGGTCATTCCATTATATTCATTCTGGGTAAGACACTAGCATCCTTAAATCAAATTTATAGGTCCTCCCTTGATCGATGGATATCAATGGCCACCCACCTATTCCACTAGCTCAAAGAATAATTTTCCATTTTGGCATTTTTTTAAAGTTTTTCGAGTCCCAAACTTATGGGGCCATTTTGAGGCCCTAAAAGACATTTTTTGGACTTTTTTCGGGGGGTGGGGCAGGGCTCAAAAAATTAAAAAAACACATTGACCCTTGATAGAATTTGTACTTCTCAGATAGACCTTTCCGATGAGGTATTGAACACCTCAAACGAAAATCGTATGCAAAAGTTACGCCTTCGAGAAGTTGACGTATCAACTACCCCCATCGGGGCCCGCAAACCTTTTGGCCTTTCATCTTCTAGGGTTAGGGTTTTGGATTTCCATTATGTTAAAAAGGCCTTTGGAGCCTCATTGTAATGATAATCATCATTTTCTTTTGAATGAGCGTAGCCATCACATCTCTTCTTAGAGATAAGTTGCCACCATTCTAACGATCTTTCATTCTGTAATTTTACAGTTATATACATTTCACTCATTAATAGAAATTGTGTATTATTGTATATTTGTGCTTCTTATTATATATATCTGATATATCTCTTTTATATTATCAGATATCTTGCAATATCTCGGTATATTTCTTTATTATATCTCCACTCTCATTTCATGCTCAAAATAATCTGGATCAATGGTATCAGAGTAGGATGCTCTTGGTTGTTTTTCAGTGCATGTCTCAGACAAGGTATGAGTATAGAAAGTTGGGTCTCAAGCTTGTCTCTCTTGAGGACAATCACTCTTTCATGCCCAAGAAACCCTCCATAGTAGAAGAAAAGAGAAACGATGGAGTAGAATATTATATTAATCTGTTGCTGGAGCAATCTCTCACGCAACAGAGAGACAAAATGATGGAGAATTTTCCCCAAATCCTTCAACACTTGTTGATAACAACATATTCATCTTCATCAAGCAGCCACTTTGGAGGAACCTCTCCTTTCAAGGTACAAGATAATTTTGATATTCCCATATTTGAAGGCCAGATAGATGTGGATGCTCTGGAAAAATGGTTAAATATGATAGAAGGTTATTTCTCTGTGCACAATTTTTCCGACAGGGAAAATATCACCTTCGTGATCCTTAAGGCTCTCCCCCATGTCAAACATTCGTGGGAAACTTACTGTGATAAAATTTCCACAGAGGAGTCTTGAATGTTTGAGGCCAAACCCACTTGGTAATCTTTCGTAGATGTCGTCAAGGAACAATACTACCATGTTGGAAACTATGAAGACCAGTACATGAGATGGATCACGCTGCATCAAGAGAGGGGCCAGGTACTGTCATAGTTAATCAATACCTTCCATACCTTGTGCACCAAGTTGGGTATCAAATATTCTGAGTGGCATTTGGTTCTGAAATACTGTGGGGTACATGGGTGAGTGCACAAATTTTGTGGATGAAAAAGTGGCAATGAAGTGAGTAGGAATTCACACTCACAGGAACATGTGTGCATTTCTAGGAATGCACACGTGTTCCTAATATGAAAGGTTTGGAAAACCGCGAACCTCCACTCAACAATCCATGTAGGCACATTCCCAATAATGTGTGTGTGTTTCTTAGAAACATGTGTGTGTTCCAAAAAAAAATTGAAATAAAATAACGCACCTGTGTTTTAGGAACGTGCGCGTTTAAGCACACATGAATTATTAGAAACGAGAGAGTGCACACACTTTTGTTAACATGAGATATTTGATTTCCTTGACCCACTCTCTATCCCTCTGCCCCCCTCTCCCTACCTCCATCTATCTTCCTCTCTCTCTCCCTCTCTCTCCCTTGTTGTCTAACCCCATCTCTCTCTCTCTCTCTCT
>JZKD02S2269503.1:823916-863730 GCA_000966675.3 Picea glauca | reverse complement strand
CCGCCTAAAAGTGAGAAGTGTATATTTGTTGGTTATTCTGAAGATGTCAAAGGTTATATACTTCTTCAACTACATTGTAATGAAATTATTATTAGAAGATATGTTAAATTTGATGAAAATCTCTTGGCATGTGAGCCTAATTCGATGATTGTGCCTTCTTCGGCCTGCAATCCATCTTCTGCATTTGTGCCTTCTTCTGTTCCTATTCTGGTTTCTTGTTCAGATGATGACAGTGAGGATGAAAATCCACCTCCACCTGCTCACCTTCCTCGAGATGATTCCTTTGAACCTGAACCAGCACCAACTCCACAACTTACTAGATGGATCCATTCAACACAAGAAGCAATTGGTGATCTTGTCGGTGATCCTTCATATCAACATTGGACACATTCACAGTTCCAGCGAGCCTCTTTTCTTTTGGCTCAAGTTTCAGAGAATCATGATCCAGAGACATTTGCAGAAGCTTCAGGTCATCCAGATTGGGATACAACAATGAGTGAAGAGTATCGTTCTTTAATGGACAACGATACTTGGGATCTTGTACCTCTTCCAAAATGAAGAAAACTTTTCAGATGTAAATGGGTCTATAGAACTAAGTATGCATCAGATGGAAGTGTTGAAAGACACAAAGCTCGGTTAGTTGCTAAAGGATTTTCCCAAGTTGAAGTAATTTACTATAATGAAACCTTTTCCCCTATAGCCAAAATGAATTCCACCTACCTTGTTCTTTCCCTTGCTGCCTCACATAAATGGGAGTTCCATTAGATGGATGTTAAATTTGTCTTCTTGCACAGAGATTTGCAAGAAGAAATCTACATGGAACAACCTCCTGGATATGTCCAGAATGACTCTAGCCTTGTTTTTCACCTTAAGAAATATCTTTATGGTCTTAAGCAAGCTCCCCGAGCTTGGTATGCCAAAATGGACAACTTTATTATTGACACCGGATTCTCTAGATGCCATTCTGATCCTAATGTCTATACCAAGAAAGTAGGAAGCCATATCATAATCCTTGTCCTTTATGTTGATGATGTTATCCTTACTGGTACTGACTCAAAACTTTTAAACCATGTGAAAACCAGCCTTAAGAAGAAATTTGAAATGATAGACTTAGTTTTTTTGCACTATTTCCTTGGCCTCCAAGATTTGCAAACCAATGAAGGAATTTTTCTTTCCCAGTCTAAGTATGTTTGTGACCTTCTTCGTCACTTTTACGTGGATGATTTAAATCATCCCCTTCTCCCTTCCAGTCTGGAGTTAAGCTTAGCACCACTTGTACTTCTCCTAAAGTTGATGCCACTCTGTACCGTCAGTTAGTTGGTAGCCTCTTATACTTGACTCATACCCATCCTGATATTTCCTTTGTTGTTGGTCTTGTTGCCCGATATATGAAAACACCCCATGAAAGCCATTGGAAATCAGCTAAAAGGATACTTCTCTATGTCTGTGGTACACTTCAATTCAGGATACATTATAGTTCAGGGGGGACTCCTTTATTGGTTGGTTTCACTGATTTAGATTGGGTCGACGACCCTTATGATCGGAAGTCTATTGTAGGTTATGTTTTAAACCTTGGTTCAGGACCTGTCACTTGGGCCTGTAAGAAACAACAGACTATTGCACTTTCTTCAGCAGAAGAAAAGTACCGAGCATCAGTAAATGCAAGTTAGGAAGCCTTGTGGATTCGATAGATCCTTTCAGAGTTTAGATTTTAGTAGCAACATTTGACCAACATTTGGTGCGACAATGAGAGTTCCATCAAGCTCGCCAAAGACCCATTTAAACATCAACGCAACAAGCACATCGAGCTACACATGCACTTCATTAGAAAGCTCATTCATGATCAATTTATTGAAGTGTTCTTTTTCCCTACAGAAGATCAAGTTGCAAACATTTTCACAAAGTCTCTTACAGAATCGAAGTTTTCCTAACTTCGATCTATGTTAGGAGTTCAGGAAGTTGTCATTAAGGGGGGATAGGCTCTAATTCCTCCTTCCTTCTCCTATTGTGTCACTATTGTAAATACTTAAATCCTATCCCAAGTTGTTCTTAAGGGGGGATGTTAGGATATTTAGACACTTAGGAGTTAGTTAAGATCCACTTGCTCTAATGTGTCATTAGGTAAAAGTGTGTTTCTTTAATATGCATTAGTATGCATTTGTAGTTAGGAAACTTGGTAGTCATGATATGTTCCCGACATAGAGTGATCCGATGATTCATATTCTCCTCGATCTTAATGGACATTGATCTGTGGCTTAACACTTGATTGGTCCATGATCTCTATTTAAAGAGCATGGAGGGTCATTTGTCAATGATCGATTGTGAGAAACTCTCTTGTAAAATAACTCTATAATATTTTTCTTTTTCATTAATAAACTACTCCAAGTGGCCGCATTGGTTGGGGCCGCGGATGTTTCCCCGTAGGGGTTTTAACACGTCAAAACATTGGTGTGTTGATCTTTGATCTGGTTGTGTGAGTGGCTACTGAAGGTGTTTGTCCTCTCTTGGAATACCTGTGTTGTCGAACAAGTTTAAATATTTAATCCTCTCTTCTTCTAGGTTTAGTGTGGAAGTGTTCCTCATTTCCTAACATGTGGTATCATAGATTGGTTTAACAATCTTGGATATGAGCTAAACCCTAGGTTCAATAAGAGTCATAACTCAAAAATATTTGAAGACTGTGTTAAATAATGGTGAGCAGCTCGAGAATAGAGATTGAAAAATTCAATAGCCATAATTTTGAGCTTTGGAAGCATAAAATTGAAGATATCCTTGTAGATAGAGAACAGTGGGGAGCAACCTATTTAGGTTCCATTCTGATAGGTATGTCGATGGAAGAATGGGAGAAACTCGAGAGAAGGGAAAGGAGTATGATTTGACTTTTTGTTGTAGATTTGGTATTGTTGAATGTCTCAGGTGAAGATTTAGTTAAGAAATTGTGGGAGAAGTTGGGGAGCTTGTACCAGTAGAAATCCCTAGTAAATAAGTTGTTTCTCAGAAAGAAACTATATCTTCTGAGGATGAGTGAGGGAATTTCAGTGATTGAGCATTGAAATGTGTTTAATATCATTATAAGCCAATTATCTTCTGTGGATATTAAAATCATTGAGAAGGAGAAATGTGTTAGCCTATTATGTTCTTTGCCAGACTCCTATGATAGCTTAGTCGTGGCTATAGGGAGAAATTCAACCACTATAGTTCTAGAAGACAAGGTTTCATCTCCACAGCCATAAGAAATGAGAAGGAAGAACATGGAAGGATCAATCAAAGATGCATTAGTGGTGAGAGGTTGAGTGCTTGATAGATATAAAGGAAAATTCTCCGATAGAAAGTCTAAGTCGAAGGGTAGATATGAATCCCATGTTCAGTTGACGAGAAGATGTTGGAAATGTGGTAAAGATAGGAATTAAAAAAGGGACTACAAGTCAAAGTTAATGGAAGTTAGTATAGGATCCGACGAGAAGCAACCAAATAAGAGAAATATGACTCTAGATAAGGGAGGTGATGTTTACCTGGCGTCGACCAATACACAATCGGATCAAGATGTTTGTTTGATCGACTCAGGAGCATCCTATCATATGACACCACATAGAAAATGGTTTTGAAAATATGAACGATATGGAGGAGATGTGTTCTTATGGGACGACTTGACAACCAAAATTGTTGGATGAGGAAGAGTTTGAATGACACTGCAGGATGGGAGGAGTAGAACCCTTCTAGGTGTGCTACACATTCCAAGTTTGGAATGAAACCTGATATATGTCAGAAAAATGAGTGATGTAGGGGTGCACACTCTATTTCAGAAGGATACATGCAAGATGGTCAGAGGTGCAATGGACTTAATGAAAAGAGTTCAAATAGGAACCCTTTACAAGTTATTAGGGAATTTCGAATTGAATGGATGCAACAACATCATTGTTCCTGAAGTCGACTTGACTTCAAATCAACTCAACTCAACTTGGTTTGAATCAATTCAAACATACTCGACAAGTCATCATAAAGTTGACCTGACCATGCTATGGTACGAGAGGATGGGACATATTGGAGAAAAAGGACTTCAAGCTATGCATAACAAAGGTATGGTCGAAGATTTTCCTGAATGTAATTTAGAGGTAGACTTTTGTGAACATTTCATATATGGAAAACAAAGTCGGGAGAGGTTTCCATTTGGAGAAACAAGGGAAAACGATATTCTATACTTTGTTTGAGTGATGTGTTTGGCCCTATTTTAGTTCCTTCACTTAGTGGATCCCTGTATTATTTCTCCTTCATAGATGATTTTTCCAGGAAGACATGGATATATTTCCCAAGGAAGAAATCATAGGTTTTCAAGAAATTCAAAGAGTTTAGATCTGTTGTAGAAAACCAGACAGATCAGAATATTAAGGTGTTGAGAATTGACAATGGTGGTGAATTCTGTGGAAAGGAATTTGATCCGTTCTACAAGAACTATGGTATAGAACGCCAAAATACGACACCATATACCCCACAACAAAATGGAGTTGCTGAAATAATGAATAGAATATTGATGGACAAGTCAAGGATCACGCTCAGTGGTGCTAGGCTCACACAATAATTTTGAGTGGAGGTAGTTGACACTGCAAAATATCTATTGAATGTGTCTCCTTTGTTGGCGCTAGTCAACATGACTCCACATGAGGTATGGTATGGTAAGAATCCTTCAATCTCACATCTCAAAGTATTTGGCTGTGATGAATTTATGCATGTTCCCAAGGAAACTAGGAGCAAGTTGGACAAGAAGGTAGTCAAGTGTATTTTCATTGGATACAAAGAAGGAATGAAAGGATATAAGCTATGGGATCCTACATAAAGGAAAACAATGTACAGTCGATATGTGGTCTTCAGAGACGTCGAAAGGAAGTCCAAGCCTGAAGAAATGGTTCAAACAAAGAATAATCCAGAGAAAGTGTGGTTTGAACCGAGGAATGAAGAGCATTATTTAGATGAATCGACTAAATCAAAAGAAGAGGTGGAACAACTGAACTCGGTTGTAAGGAGGTCATAATGAGTAAGAAAACCATTCAAAAGGTATCATATGCATGTATTTTGTTCCGCATTTGTGTTAAATTCCATCGACGATGAGCCTAATTCGGTCACAGAGGCAGTCGACTTAGTAGAGGGAAAAATATAGAAGGACTCCATGGTCGAAGAGATGGAATATTTGCAGAAGAATGAGATGTGGGACTTAGTCAAATTACCTAGTGGAACAAATATTGTCAGTAGTAAATGGCTATTCAAGAAGAAGATGAATATAGTAGGTCAAGTCGATAAATTCAAATCTTGAATGGTAGCGAAAGGATATTCTCAAGTCGAAGGAGTTGACTTCGGTGATATTTTTTCCCCTATTGCAAAATTAACCTCCATTAGAGTACTAATGTCTCTGGCTACAACATTTTATCTAGAAATAGAATAGATGGATGTAAAGACAATGTTCCTACACAAGGGCATGGAAGAAGAAATCTACATGAAACAACCTAAAGGATTTGAAGTAAAGAGAAAGAAATATTTGGTGTGCAAACTGAAAATATCCCTCTATGGTCTAAAGCAATCGCCAAGGATGTGGTACCAAAATTTCGACCCATACATCCTTAGTTTGGGGTTTGTGAGAAGCAAAGTTGATCACTGCATATATTCCAAAGAAGAAGTTGGGTGTTTCATATATGTGGCATTGTATGTCGACGACATGTTGATGACTGGAAACAACATGAGCATAATAAAGGAGGTGAAGAATAAGCTACCCTCCAAGTTCGACATGAAATATATCGGTGCAACGAACTTCATTCTAAGAATGGATATCAAGAGAGATAAAGCATCTAGAAATCTCTAGTTCAACCATAATCTAAGTATATTCAAACAGTCTTGAAGTGTTTCAACTTGCATGATTGTAAACCTGTGAAGGTGTCAATTCTTGTGGGAGCAAGGCTAACTGCTGAACAATTTCCAAGGACATAGGAGGAAATAGAGGACATGCCACATGTTCCCTATGGAAATGTTATTGGTAGTATAATTTATGTGATGGTATGGACTCAACCATACATTTCCCATTTAGTGGGAGTGTTGACTAGATACATGTCGACACCTGGGAAGGAGCACTCGACAACCGTCAGAGAGTATTTAGGTATTTGTGTGGCACAAAATATTATGCTATATGCTACCAAGGAAAATATAAATATGACAGTGAAGTAAATGTACATGGATTTGTTAATGCTGACTGGGATGGAGATATGGATCAATGAAGGTTGACCAGTGGATATGTGTTCAAGATGTTAAGTGGAGAAATCAGATGGATGAATAAGTGACAGGTGGTTGTAGCCTTGTCAACAACAGAAGTTGAATACATGGTAGCCACTCATGGTAGTAAAGAAGTAGTATGGTTGCAAAGGTTGTGTTCAGGAATTAGGTTTGAGAAGAAAGATATAAATATAAGTTGTGACAATAAAAGAACAATATTCTTGGCAAAGAACCCAACTTATCATTCTAATACTAAGCACATTGATGTACAATAACATTTTGTGAGAGACATGGTGGAAAGAAAGAAGGTGCTATTGGAGAAAGTATACATGTTGGAAAACATAACAGACTGTTTTTCCAAGTTTGTGAGTGTTGTGAAGTTTTCTTGGTGTAGAGAGGCAATGGGAATTGCTTCCTTGGGTCCATGAATGAGAGTTCATAGATCTCCCAGTTTCAGAAAAGAAAAAAGCAAGTGGGAGAATGTTGGGTTGTTATGTTCTTCACAGTGAAAGTCTAGTCGAGGTGGATCGAGTGACAGTCGAAGTCGAAGGAATGGACAACAAGTCAAAGGTCGAGGTGGTTCGACCGTGTAAAGTTGAATTCAAAGAAATCAACAGTAAGTTGAAGGTCAATATGGTTCGATCAAGTAACGTTAAAGTTGAATACATTGACAACAAGTCGAAGAGGTCAATTGACAAGAGGTCGACAAGCGAGTGTGTGGAAACGGACTAAAGACCAAATGAAGGCCGACTTGTAATCCGACTTGGTATTCGATTGTAACAAAATCCCTATATTCATGGGATTTGTATCCAATGATATGCATGGATATGTAACCATTTTTGTCTCCCTTTTCTTTAGTGTTTTTCCTACTGTAAATCCTATAAAGAAGGCATGTTGTAATTTTTTAAAAACTAATCGCTAATCAATAATTTAGAGGTTTTTGGTCATGCAGATGTAAGATGAATTGGCTACAGGGTTGTTCTTGTGTAAAACAAGAAGATATGATGTCGATTTTGTATTAGGTGTAGACAAAGGTTATGAATGTAACATTTTATTCTGAATAAATAAGACAACAAAAGAGAAAAATGATCAAGGAATGTTGGTTTTCTTGTTTGGGTTTCCAGGGTAAAATATTTGTGTACTGTGTGTTTGATTTGTCATTTACTTTCTCATTTAAAAATTTATTCATCTCTTCTGCTATTTTTAGTGTGGAAGTGTTCCTCATTTCTTAACAATTTGTGGTAGCAGAAAGGAATATGTTCATAGTCTATTGTTTGTTCTCATTCTTCATCCTGGTATTCCAATTTCATTGATCCCGACAAAGGATTCAAGATGTTCATGTAAACACATATGCATGCATAAGAAGTGTAGTGGCACTGTCTTGTAGCTTCAATCGATTTGGCAAAGATACCTAGGGTGTTTCCTATTCCTTCCAGAATTTCCCCAAGCTAGAATTCCTGTGGAAGAGAGTAAAGTTAGATCCAAACTGGGGTGCAAGTAAAATCCTCTTTTTCTAAGATGAAGCATTCTGTCCAGAATATGAGATATAGACATGTAGAGTTGTATAAATACAACCCATTTTCAAAGATTTTTTCTTTATCTTCCAATTTATGGAAGATAGCAGTGAAGAATTCCTTGGAACCTAGTTGGAGGTCATAGTGTCCTTTGGGATTCTAATAAGTATTGATCCATTTAATGAGATCTTTCTTAGAGGTCCATAAGCCTAGAAATTTTCCAATGAGGGCATGATCCCTCATATATTGGTTTTGTTCACCAACTCAAATTGAACTAATCACATACCTGGGGGCCATGGAATCTTGAGGAATGCATTTTCCTGGTTCCCAGTTTTGAGCCACTTTTGTATGAGAGGATTCATCTTCGATCTCCATCCCTTTTTTCTTGTCGAGATAGTCTTGGAAGATCTGATATATGAGGTGCAACGACAGATCAAAAGAGGGCCTCACGCTCAAGGTTCCATTCGTATCTCTGGTTGTTACCTTGTAGTATGAGGGGGATTTTTCCCCCTGTTTGGAATCCATCTATTATGATTCAGTTTCTTGGATGGTGAAATATTGGTTGAGGTAGGAGGGATATTTGTTTTCAAAACCCTAGGTTTGCCTATGCATAAAAAACCCTAACCATAGCATCAAATTCAGGTTTACACAAGGGGGAGATATTATGAAAAACCTATTTTGCATAATACCTTCCCACACCCACACCCTCATGGGGTGGGTGATCCGGATTTTATGATCAGAACAAAATGAATACAGATTATTAAAAGATTCTTAACACATAATAACAGAGATATAGTAAAATTGGTTTCTATTCAATAAGGAAATAAGATAAAACTATAAAATGTAGCAAAAAACAAGCTTACTATAATGGTGACGGCTTATCTCTAAGAAGAGATGTGATAGTTGTGCTCATTCACAAGAAGATGATTACAATGAGGACATGAAGGCCTTTTTACCATAAAAAGGAATGTAAGAAACCCTAGACATACAAAAACCTAACCCTAGGAGATGAAGCACCAAAAGCCATGTGGGCCCCGTTTAGGTAAGTTAGTACATCAACTTCCCGGGGTTGTAACTTTTGCATACAATCTTTGTTTTAGCGCACGATAGCCCGTTGGAAAGGTATCCTCAAGGAGATTAATTTTGAGGGCTCAATTAGAGCCTTTAATTATCATTGAGAAACTCGATCCTGAAAAAGCTTCATTTAGGCCCTCAAAATGGCCCCAGAAGTTAAAAAATGCTAAAAATAGTAAATTGCCAAAATTGCCAGAAAATTATTTTGAGCTAGTTGGAAAATGTGGGTGGCCACCGATATCCACCTGGATAAATCCTCCCTCCTTAGGAATCAATGGTATCCATTTCATTGAGTTCCCCCATAAAATGAGGAAATTTCTGCTGAATTTTTCCCTGGGTGAGCCACTTGCCTTGGTGCAGGAGCTGCCCTGCTTTGACGACTCGATAAAGATGGATCCTTTGTTGTCGAGCACCCTTGATCTATGTGTCCACAATATGATGACTGGATGCATGTTGCATGCAGTCAGGGTTGAGCTTTGTTGGTTTCAACTGCTCTTCTATCTCTGAGGTGTCCAATAATGGTGGGAAATATGGTCGAGGGAGAGCCACGTTGAAGACTGGGTGCAGAACAAGGAAAGGGAGAATGTTGAGCTCAAAATTATTTTCATGCACAACCTTGGTGATGTTGTACGACCCATAACGGAGTGGGAAAAGCTTCTGATGGGGCCCTGTAAGGTGTTCTTTATGCAAGTGCAAGCAAAATTTGTCTCCCCCCTGAAACTTATGTGGCACCCGATGTTGATCATGGAGCTTCTTATACTTGGAATTATACTTCTATAGAATATCCTGAACCTATTGGAAGATGTGTTGGATCCACTCAATGAACCAGGTGTCATTGTTAGCTTCTGGTGGAGCAGGGGACGAGTCGGTCGAGGTGGTCACCGGGGGTAGTGCAACATCCATGGGGCCCAATGGTTGGAATCCCAACCCCACATGAAAGGGGATGTCGCCAGTTGAACTATGTAGGGCTCAGTTGTAGATATGTTGGACATAGGGAAGACTCCCATCCCATGTGCGGGGGTGTTTTGAATTGTACAAGCATAGGATATGTATGATCATCTGATTGATGACCTCAGTTTGGCCATCTGTCTGGGGGTGGAAGGTAGTGGATTTGGTGAGCTTGGTATCCAGCAGTGACCAAAGGCTTGATCAGAATGTGCTGAGGAAACGATTGTCATGGTCTGAGATAATGGTTTATGGGATCCCAAAATGTACCCATACTCGTTCAAAGAAGAGCTTGGTAGTGGCTTCTGCTGTGATGTTCTTCTTGTAGGAGGCTAGAATCGTCATCTTCGAAAAGCAATCAACAACCACAAATACATAGGCATTTACCCTCTTGGTGGACGGGAGGCCCAACGTGTAGTCTATTGAGATGGAATCCCATGACCTGTTAGGAGTAGGTAGAGGGGTGTATAGGCCCTGTTTCTTAGTGGTCAGTTTGGCAATAACACAGATGGTGCAGGACATGATATACTTGCCAACATCATGTCGAATTTTCAGCTAGTAGAAATGTTTCTTCATAACTGCCACTATATTTTCGATGCCAAAGTGTTCTGCCACCCGACTATAGTGAGATTCCCAAATTAGCTTCGCATGATCGCTTGATGGAACGCAAAGATGACCCATACGACACAACAACCCTTATTGAAGATGGAAATTAGCGACCAAAGAGTTAGCGCTCAACATTTGGTAGGTGGTGGAGAAGTAAGGGTCTGTCTTGTAGAGGAGGGGCCATTAGGAGGTCTCATGGACATAAGAGTCTGGCACCGTGGTGAGTGTCGCAACTGAAGGTCGGCTGAGGCAATCAACAACTCGGTTGGTACTTCCTGTTTTATACTTGATGTTGAGGTGGAACTACTGTAAGTATGTGGACCACTTCTGATGGCGTTCATTTTGCAATTTTCCTTGGGTCTGCATGAACTGTAGTGGCTTGTGATCAATGTGGATGACTGTCTCCTTCCAAAGAATGTAATGTCTCCACTAGCGACAGACTTTCACAATGAAGTACATTTCTTTGTCGTAAGTAGGGTACTCACGGACAACATATGATAGTGTCTCACTATGATATGCCACTGGGTGGCCTTGTTGAGTGAGAACGACACCCACAACATAGTCTGAAGCATCTGTCTCGATCTCAAAGGGATGTTGCAGGTTCGGTAATGAAAGTACTGGGGATGAGCACAAATGCTTCTTCAAGTCATTGAAGGCTTACTGTTGGGATAGGCCCCACACAAATTTTTCCTTACCGCCACCCCTAGTTACTTAGCTGGGGTCCCATGTGATATGAGAGAATCCCAACACAAACCTACGATAGAAATTGACGAGGCCCAAGAAGCACTGAAATTCAATGAGTATGGTTGGGGCTGGCCAGTCACAGATGACCTGGATCTTGGTTGTATCGACATGCACACCATGATGATCAACGATGTAGCCTAAGTAATGGACCTTGTCCATGCCAAAGGAGCATTTTTCCAAGTTTGCATATAGTTTGTGTTGTCGCAGGGTGTGCAGAACCTGCTGAATATGATGCAAGTGTTTCTCCCAAGTCTTGTTGTAGATGAGGATGTCATCCAAATACACCACTACAAAATTATTGGTGAAATGTCGTGGGATATCCTCCATAATCCTCATAAACTTGCTAGAGAATTTGTCAAACCAAAGGCCATAACTAGCCATTCAAAAAGACCTTCTTTTGAATTGAAGGCAGTCTTCCATACATCTATCTGCTCTATTGGGACCTGGTGGTAGCCAGAATTCTGATCAATCTTACTGAAGTATTTGGCCCCCGTGAGCTGATCAAGGAGGTCATCGATTCAGGGAATCAGGTATTGGTTTCGGACAAAAAATTTATTCAGGGCCTGGTAATCAATGCAGAGTTGCCAGGTCCCATATTTCTTTTGCACCAACATGATTGGGCTCCCACAAGGTGATGAGATGGGATGTATGTGCCCCTTGTGGAGAATTTCTTAGATCTACCTCTTGATCTCCTCGTTTTCTAAAAGAGAGCGGCGGTAGACTGGCCCATTGGGTAGCGGTGCGCCTGGAGTCAGATCGATGGGATGCTTGACGTGGCGGTGTAGAGGTATCCCAGTAGGAGAGGAGAAGATATCTGAGTATTCTTCCACAACCTTATCCACTTTCTTCTGTTGTGTGGAGAGATCATACACTCAGGCCCTGGATGTGGTTGCGATATTTTGTTCACTCTGAGAGCGAATCACGAAGAAGACAAATTTACCGGTATGAGAGATGATCTTCCTGCATTGCTTGGCAGAGATCAAGGAAATAGCAATAGGAGGGATTGTATCGGTTATCCTATACAATTTACTGTTCAAAGTAATAATAATAATACGAGGCCTAGACTCATATACAACATGAAGTTTCTATAATAAGGTTGGCCCAAAAGAACATTACAAACTTTGATAGGAGCAACATCACACAATACCTCATATTTGAAGGGCTTGATGCCATACGACAGTCGACACTATTGGCTGACGTAGAGATTGCTTCCATCCAATGGTGTAGGGTTGTGGGTGCGGAATTATCGGCAAGGCCAACCGCTTGATGACCTCTGTTGAGATGAGGTTCTTCTAGCTACCACTATCAATGATGAAGTCCAGCGGGGTTCCTTTTACCCACATCTATGAATGGAAGAGGTGCTCGTCTTCTTCTGGATCGTCTGGTTCACCAGGATGGAGCTTGGTGGTAGAAACGATGGCACTGGGTTCCGTGTCAATGATCTTTCTTCCCCTTTCTATTTCTGACTTGGAGTCAGAACCTGCATCTAATTCATAGGATTTCACTTCGTCCACCAATCACTGCTTTGAGCGACATTCCACCGTGTTATGCCCAGGGCTCTTATGGAAGTCGCACCACTTCCCGGTATCTTTCTTTGTCTTTCCGGTGTCCTTATTTTCCTGTGGATTGGACTGGTTGTTATGATACTATCCATATTTTCTCTGTCCTTTGTTCTGTGGGTTGGGGCCGCCCCTTCTTGACTTTTGCTGCGAGGGCTTCCCATGCCCAAATTGTCACGTCTTTTGTTTGAGCTTTTGCTCAATTTTGACGGCATATCGATAGGTTTCACCCAAGGACGAGATGTCCATAAATTACATTTTGGTCTCGATGTATCTATGCAGAGCACTGTGATACTTGAGCACCAGATTTTTCTCTGAATTTTTGATACCCAACTTGGTGTGCAAGGTATGGAAGATATTTGTGAACTTTAGCACTGCTTGGTCTCTTTCTTTCCGCAGTGTGGTCCATTTGGTATACAAGTGACTAGAGGCTCGACCATAATGTGTTGAGGAACCAACTGTCATGGTAGCTACAGCAGTGGTAGCTATAACAGTGGTAGTTGGGTAGCATTTCAGTGGCCCATACCTTTCAGCGTTCTCTAGCTGCAAGTCGGTTGTGCTAGTTTTATTCAAAATTATGAATTATCTCATATACTATATACTGTGTTTGTTATTCTGTATACTGTGTTTGTTGATATGATTGAACATGGTTAATTTATTTTTGTTAAATTTTTTAAATTAATGTTTTTAAATAAAAATTATAAATTATCTCAAATATTATGTGTTTATGATTTGACATGACTAAGTTATTTTGTTAAGATTTTAACGATTGAGATAAAGCAAAATTCATCACATATAAAATTATATTCTATTTAATACTATGCATAAGTTTCTTATGTTATTTAATATTATGCATAAGTTTAATACATTTGTAATGTACACTCTTGAAATGACATCATCCACCATTTGATGTTTAAATCTTGGAATTTGATTTAATTAGTTGTATTTGTTTTAATTTGAAAATGAAAATGATATGGTGGAGAATGAACCAAGTGGTAATCCCCAAGTGCATGATAAGTCAAAGAAACACAGTAGGTACTTCTCACCCTTGTTGCAAGAACCTAATTAAATAGGTCAAAGAAACACATTAAGTGCATCTCAATTTTGTTGTGTGAATTAGATAGGCCAAAGAAACAAACTAGGTGCATCTCACCTTTGTTGTCAAAATTCGATTGCTACAAAGACCAAGATATATATTATCACAAGAGAAAGCCTCTTAGCTCACAATAGCCACAAAATCATGACTCTAGCATTGTCATTCCCAAAGTCAAGAGTTATAATAGTAATAACGTTGAAATGGCTAGTTCTATGACCTCGAGTCCTTAGGAAATTTCTCTATATATCTTTCAGATTATGAAGGAGCTTACAAATCCAATTATAGCTCGCTCATATTTCAAACAAAATCTCCAAAGAGAC
Source organism: Picea glauca (assembly GCA_000966675.3). Lineage (NCBI taxonomy): Eukaryota > Viridiplantae > Streptophyta > Pinopsida > Pinales > Pinaceae > Picea > Picea glauca. Next base: position 849,620 of record JZKD02S2269503.1, on the reverse strand, counting down.
CTTGAAGAATATTTCATTCTATGGCATTTTTGTAACACATTGTTGATATCAAAGACCATTTGGATTTAGCTTGGATTGTCATCTCGATGCAGGATCTATTTCTTGGCTTGTACAATTTCACAATAATCCCTTGATAGTAAGTGCCCAAAGATTTAAGATGTGGTGGATTTTCCCATAGTTTTGAATGTAAGTCTAGGGTTAGGCTCATGTTATCAATGCCGATAATATCCCCCCCTCACCCCCACCCTCACCCTCACCCTTATTAGGGTGGGTTTTTTGCATAATATCTCCCCCACCCTCCTCACCCTCATGAGGGTGGGGGTGAGGGGAGATATTGTGCAAAACATGAGGGTGGGGGTGGAGAGAGATATTATGGAAAACATGGGTGGGGGGAGATATTATGAAAAACAAAACATGAGGGTGAGGGTGGGGCTGGGGAGAGATATTATGCAAAACCCTCACCCTTATGAGAGTGGGGTTGGGGGAAGATATTATGCAAAACTTGTTATGAGGGTGGGGGTGGGGGGAGATATTATCCAAAACAAGTGGGGGGAGATTTTTTTTGTTTTTTGTAAGCTAGCACTTTGTATTACCTTTCATAAACTGAAATTACAAAATAAGTCAATGACACTAGTGTTGAGGCTACCAACAAAGGAAACCAACCCCACCCCCATATGTGAAAGTTCCATAAAACTGTATTGTGACAACTAAATAGAGACATAGTTATAGAGTTTGAGCTGTCATAAATTGGCCTGGGTATATGGCCATACCAAAAAAGTTGGTTCTGCAATCTAACAGACCATGCAAAAACTAGAAAGACCAAAACATTGCAAGCCATGGAAATTTATTTACTAAGATGATTGTAAGGAAAATCATGCCTAGACAATTCTAGCCATTTAGGAGCCATTATATCTTGAAGTAACTCCTCATCGTTGCATCGTTCATGTGGGTCTTCCACTCCCAAGTCCAATGTCTAGTGCAGTCATTTCTCCATCAAATCTTTCCTAATTTTTTGTTCATCATTGTCCCGACGAAGTTCCTGAATGATCTCATGCTATGCCTCAGTGAAACCTAGATTGGGAGGTGGAGGAGAATGTGAACTAGAAGCATTATATGGGTTGGGAACATGGATGGTGGGGATGGAGGATGGAGGCAGGGTGAGATTTGGTTTTACATATTCATCATTAGAGGTAGGAAGAGTTGATCGTGACTCCATTGTTGAATGGTAGGAACAACCACAACCAAAATTGGATGAGCGATAAACACTATGACCACGACCCCAGAGATTCAAGTGATTGCCACTAGCTCATTTCGACCAGCCTCACTCCTGATGCAAGCAAAAAAAATAGGGTCTACATCTATGGAGCTTGGACATGGGACTTTGAAGGAGTGCAATAAGAAGACAAAATGAGAGACAAGGAGGAGAGAAATTGAAAGCCGGGAATGACCAAAAAGAACATAGAGCGGGATAAGTCAAATTTGATGTAGCCATCATAATCAAAATGTCAATCTAATAATACCAGAGGATCTTGAAACCCATTCCCTTTGCAAGAGAGAGAAATAGCACCAGGACCAGGTGGAATGTCATCCAAGGAGGAAGGCATGTATGAGTTTAATGAGCATTGGCGATCATCATTCTCAAGGCGTATAGGAACAAATTCGACGTGACCCATTGTCTCGATGGCAGCGTAACTATGTGGCACCCCATCCAGGGTGGAGTTCTCATGCAGAGCTAATTTTGAACATTTAATAAAAAGTGGATGTTTAGGGGATTGGGTGGCAGAGCAGATAAGGTCATGATCATGAAGGTCCACTCCTGCATTTTCTATCTTGTTTTCTACTTGATTTTCTTCTCAACAAACATGGGAGAGAACTAGGACAAAGTTGGGAAGAATAAAGGATTTGAGAAGCTCAAGGATGCTAATCAGTCTCCAACTAGGGGAATTTTGGCAGGATTTGAGCCAGTGAGGAGCTTTGAGAAAAGGCCTAGGATGATTTGAGAGTCTCCCTCAATTATTAGTTTATGAAAACCTTGGTGTGCGAAAACTTGAGGACCTTGGATAAGATCCCATAATTTCATTGCATTATTCATATCATTTCATAGACTTCCATCCAAAGTAAGAATAATAGCTCCTTGATCATCTCTAAAAACCATCCCATAACCCGCAGGGCTAGGGTAGCCTTTAGAAGCTCCATCGAAATTAAGTTTTAAAAATACCGCAGTAGGTCTGTTCCAGGAAGTGGGACTATTGGCAGTGAGGGGGAAATTGGGGATAGAGGTAGGAATAGTGGTAGGAATGATATTCCAAATGATGGGGATTTCTTTTTCATTTGGGTTACAATTAAGGTATTTAGAGGCCCAGGATTGGGTGCATAATGTTTCCTGGATGCACTCCCAAAATTTGGACCAGACTTTATCTTCATAGCAGAGAGTTGATTGAAAGAACCATCAGTTTCTCTCTTTCCACAATTTCCATGCAACGAAACCAGGTAGCAATTTCCAAATTCGGTTGAGTAGTGTAATTTTGAAGGCCTGATTCCTCCATCATTCAATAATGGTTTTGATGTTGGTTGAGATTTGATCAGAAGTATGCATGTATTGAGCCACCTATTCCCAAACATAAAAACTGAAAATACATTGATTTAGAAGGTGTTATGTAGTTTCCTCCTGATTATGGAAAAGTGGGAAAATGGAAGGACCTGTAAATCCTCTCCTGAGAATATTTTCCCACGTGAGAATTTGATTTTGGACTAACATCTAGAGGAAAGTACTTAATTTTGGCCATAGGTTGGCTCTCTAGATTTTTTTCTAGATCTCCTCTTTTTCCAAAAGGTGATGCTTGGATTTGAGAGTGTAAGCTTTGTTAATAGTGAAGACTCTCTTCATAGTGTGACCCCAACAAAGAATGTTTGGATCAATGTGAATTCATATTTTTCTTGTTCCCACTTCCTCTTGCCAAGGTGCTATGTTGCAATCTGGTGGTAAGCTCGATTCTTGATGATTGACTTTCCACTCTCTCCAAAAGTGATGAGAAGATCGCTCCTTCCAAAAATTGTGGATTGTTGGGTGTGCTTTGTTTTGCATGTTTTGAAAGATGTCTTGCATATTGTCCTTGGATAGCATAGGGAGAATTTGTTTCCATGAATCAGACCATAAAATAGTTGTTTGACCATTTATTACTTCCCAGAAAGCATGATCCTATAAAAGTGTGTGATTGTTCCAAGCAGTGTTCCAGATTGATGAACCAGAGTGCGGATTGTTGAAGCAGATTAATCTATTTTCTTTAATTCCTGGAGCATATTTATGTCTCCACAATTTATCCCATAGGTATGTTGGATGTGTGAGCCATCTCCACCAAATATTGGCTCCCATGACATTATTTAGAGTGCATGGATTTCGCAAACGAAGGCCTTCTGAGTGTTTAGGCTTGCACAAGTCATCCCATTTCACAAGGGCCCATTTTCATCCTTCTTGAGTACCTTGCTAGAGAAATTTTCTTTGGATGGAGCGGATGGAGTTTAGGATTGATTTTGGAGCTACTAAGGCTGAAAAAAGGTAGATAAGGATGGCTTTTAGAACAAATTTTAGAAGAGTGAGATGACTAGCTAAATTGAGGGTTCTGGAAGTCCATGAACTGAGGTGATGCTTCAAGGATTCATCAATGAGAGATTCCCATGAATTATTGTGTAAGGAGTTATCAATTAGAGGAACACCTAAATATTTGGAAAGAAGGGAACTCTTAGGGTAACCAAGGATATTGGAGAGATGGGATTGGATTGATTTCGTCGTATTAACGAAAAACACCTGCGACTTTCCGGAGTTAATAAATGCCATATGCTTCACTAAAGTCATTGAGGATTTTTTGAATGGTAGATGCTTCTTTGGCTATAGCATAGCCCATCATCATAGTTTCATCTACGAATTGGCTATGATATATAGGTGGGTGAGTGCTAGAAAGATTGAGATCACCCTATAGAGTGTCGTTGGTAGTATGAGATTTGATATAACGACTAAGGCCTTTAGCCATGATTACAAACATGAAAGGAGAGATTGGGTCTCCCTGTCAAATGCCTCCTGAGGGGGAAAAGGTTTTTGAAGGAGCACCATTAATGAGGATGGAGAAACAAGCAATAGAGGTTAGTTGTAGGATCCAACTAACCCATTCGATGTTGAAGCCGAAAGCAATAAGGATTTTTCTCATGTATTTCCAGCTTATGGTATCGAAGGATTTTGTGAAGTCTAGTTTAATAAGCATGTCAGGTGTGCGAGTATCTATTGCTTCATGAGAAAGAATTACACTATCTGAAATTTGTTTGCCTTCAACATATTCGTATTTCTCATTCGAAATAATAAAAGGAAGGATTTGATTTAGTCATAGAGCAGTTTCATTGTTTATGAGCTATAGATGACATTGTAGAGTGTAATGGACCTAAACTTCATGATATGGGAGACATGTTATTATTTTTGGATGAGAGTTAGGAAGGTGGCATTGAGAGCTGGGAGGATTTCCCAAGAACAATGTGAATCCTCAACTAGTTGCCAAACCTCTTCTCAGACCATTGGTCAGTAGTGATGAAAAAAGTCAGTGGTAAAACCTTCCAATCCTGGAGCTTTCCCAATTGACATCTCCTTCATTACTTGATACACTTATTCAATGGAGATCGGTCATAGGAGAGCTATGTTTTGGTCTTCATTGATTATTGTTGGGATACGTTTGATGAATTTATGAATGGCTATAGAGTGGTCGGGACAAGGCTCAGTGAGTAAATTTTTGTAATAATTAATTAGCTCTTGCTCTATACTTGCATGGTTCAAGATGGATTGGCCCTGTTCATTCTCCAAGCTAGTAATTCTATTGATGTGATATCTTTGAATCATTGACTAGTGGAAAAATTATGTATTCTTCTCTCCTTCTAGAAGCCAATATTGCACATGGGATTTTTGATGCCCGAGTGTTTCTTCCTGTGCATAGTGTTCATCCACTTGTTTTTGAAGAGTGGCTTCTTCTACTTGGATTTTATCATAGTTTTCGTTTAAAATTATTTGTTTTTTAATTTCTTACATTCTTTTCTCCAGTTCATTATGTGCCTGAAAGATGTTCCCTAAAACCATTTTTTTCTAGACTTTAAGATGTTGCTTGAAAATTTTTAATTTCTGTTGGAATGTGTACATGAGGGTACCATGAGATGCTTCAACATTTTTCCACCAGGTGGGAGCATTCTCTTGGTAGTCTCGGTGAGTTAACCAAAAAATTTCAAAACGAAATGGTTTGTGTTGGGGAGATCCTATTGTGTCCATCCAAAGTTGGTTGGGTCAATGGTCTGAACCAGCTTAGAAGCTTATCCTTACTAGCTTAGAAGCTTATCCTTCCTGAAACTAGAACCAGGTTACTGAAGGTGTTCATCCTTTGTTGGAATATTTGTGTTGTCGAAGATGGTATCATATCTTGTTTGAAGGCCCACTCCTGTTGTAGATCGAGATCATGAAGCTGAGTTGCCTCATCTCCATTTTCTGTCATTTCGTATATTTCTAGGCTGCGATAACTATTCCATTGTGTCTGCAGCGCTCGTTTCAGTCAGGAACACTTTTTGTTTCACTTGAGAAGGTTTTCTTTTTCCCAATATACGATCATTTGAGTCAGATCCGAAGGTATAAAGCATGACTACACATTTTTTAATTTTTTGCGCAGTATTATTTTTGTTTTATATTATTTATTTCCAGGTTGCTTCTCTTTTAAATCTCTGTATGCTCTTTTCCCTGTGCTCTATGCGATCTTGAAAAATCATAAACAAATAGGAAAATGTGCATCTTCTGGGTAAGCTAACCAAGATCTAACCCTTGTTGTCATTGAGAAGCGAAATTTTTTTCTTGTGTGAAAAGATCTTCTTTTTAGCACGCTCCTCAACAACAACAACAACAACAACAACAACCCCAATCCCCTTGCTGAACAATACAATATGTTTTGCTAGACAATTTGGTTAAAAGTTGTCTTATTAAGTAAGAGGTCTTGAGTTCAAGTCTCTTTTGTTACTTTTTTTGAAAAAGTTCATGCTAAAATTGTAAAGTGTATTTCACTACAAGTATAAAAGTGAATCACTATAAGTATCTTTAATAATGTATTTTAGAGTTATTTATTTTGCATGCAACTTTTCTTTTATAAAGTAACTTCATTGTAAATGTGATCCCCACTTCTCTTTATAAAAGTGGGTCACTTCATAAAGCAACTTACACCACCACGTGGTCCTTTGGTTATCGTTTATGCATTTTTTTAAAAGGGGCATAACTCTCACATTCGAAGTCCGTTTTCAGTGCCGTTTTTTTTAAACCGCCTAAATTTTCAAGATATTTCCATATTATATGCATATTTAATATGGCTTCTACAAGTAATCTCTTGCTTACAACACCAACTACTTCCAATGGAAATACAATGTGGAGGATTTATTAAGAAGTAAAGGCTTGTACCAGATTACCTTGGGAAAGGAAACAACACCCACTAATGCTGATAAGAAAGTAAAATGGGATAATAGGAATGAAGAAGCACATGGATTAATCAGAATGTCCATCTCTCATGATTTAAGGTTCCACCTTCAATCAATTGATCAACCCAAAGAATCTTGGGACAAGATTGAATCTGTGTTTGGTAAACAAAATATTATTCGAGCACAACAGTTAGAAAATCAAGTACTGACTTTAAGTCCAAATGTTTTTTCTAGCATTGAAGACTATCTATCTAAGTTTAAAACACTTAAACATTCATGTGAATAATGTAATATAAAGATAGAAGAAGATCGTCGCATCTATATTATCCTGTCTAAGCTAGGTAGTGCATATTCTGTGTTTATATCTACCTTTTATGCCATGCAAGAGGCGCTAGGGATAACTTATAAAAAAGCCATTCTTGATAACTTTTGTGATGCTTTTATTAGAGAGAAAGATAATCTTGTACAACTTGGAGTGATCAACACTACAGGTACCTCCAACAAAGCCTTAGTCGTCCATCAGAAAGATAAACCAAACAATCCCAAGAAGAAATATCATCGCCACAACAAAAATCAATATAAGGGTCCCAAACCCACTCAGACAGCTTCCGCTCCTAATGGTGACAAAGGAGCAAAATATAAAAGTAAGAAGACTGATAAACATTGCAACTTTTGTGATAAATATGGTAATGATGAGTCAAAATGTTTCAAGAAGATGGCAGCTTTAGAAGCAGTGATGAAGAACCACAACATCAATATTGATTCTACTTCTTCTTGTTATTCTCATGGACATGCACTTTCTGCTTCTGGTTTCTCCTTCAATACAACTTCTACTTCTTCTTCTGATGAGTGGCTTATTGATTCTAGAGCATCTTATCATATGGCTAAGGATAGAGACATATGTTTTTCTCTAAATGAATGTAACACCAAGAAAATATTTGTTGGTGATGATAGATCTCTTAGTGTTGAAGGATCTGGAACAGTTCAAGTAGAAAACGATCATTTCAATGATGTATTATGTGTTCCGAGTCTTTCTTGTAACCTTGTATCAATATATCAAATCACTCATTCAGGTGAAGGTAAAACCGTAGAGTTTTCACCTCACCAAGTTGTAATCAAGGATCTAAAATATCCTAAGCATATTCTTGCATCTGGAATTGCTGATGATATTACCAAGTTGTTCAAGTTTGACAACTTTGGGTCATCATATTTTTCATCAGTTTTTATTGCTCATAGCGATGACTTGAGTAAACTTTGGCATGAGCGTTTTGGTCATCTAACCTATCACTCATTGCAACAACTATGTAATCAACAGATGGTGACTAGTCTTCCTCTTGTTTCATGCAGAGATGGTGTTTATGTAGGTTTCATTATTGACAAACATCATCGGGACAATTTTGACAAATGTGCCTCTTGGCATGCCTCGGGCCCTTTGCAGCTTGTTCACAGTGATTTGTGTGGTCCACTTTCTTCTCCTTGTTTTTCTGGGTGCAAGTATTTCTTAACTTTCATTGATAACTTTTCTAGACATACTTGGGTTTACTTCTTAAAATTTAAGAGAAAAGTTTTTGGCCTATAAGGCCCTTGTAGAAAAGAAATATGGACATCAAATTCAAAAGTTAAGAACATGTAATAGAGGCAAATATATGAACAATAATTTTACAAGTTACTGCACTACACAGGGCATCCAAATGCAACACACTGTTCCATATACACCACAACAAAATGGTGTTGCTAAGAGAAAGAACCACACATTAAAAGAAATGGCTAATTGTATGATCCAATCTAAGGGATTAAGTATAAAGTATTGGGCGGAAGCAATCAACTGTGCAAATTACATAGTAAATCACACTCCCACAAAGGCTCTTAAAAATATAACATCGGAAGAATCTTTGACTAAAATTAAACCAGATGTAATTCACTTCCGTGTATTTGGCAGTATAGCATGGGCTCACATTCCTGATAAGAAAAGGAAAGCATTGTCGCCTAAAAGTGAGAAGTGTATATTTGTTGGTTATTCTGAAGATGTCAAAGGTTATAGACTTCTTCAACTACATTGTAATGAAATTATTATTAGAAGAGATGTTAAATTTGATGAAAATCTCTTGTCCTGCGAGCCTAATTCGACGATTTTGCCTTCTTCGGCCTACGATCCATCTTCGGCATTTGTGCCTTCTTCTGTTCTTATTCTGGTTTCTTGTTCAGATGATGACAGTGAGGATGAAAATCCACCTCCACTTGCTCACCTTCCTTTAGATGATTCCTTTGAACCTGAACCAGCACCAACTCCACAACTTACTAGATGGATCCGTTCAACACGAGAAGATTTTGGTGATCTTGTCGATGATCCTTCAAATCAACGTCGGACACATTCGCAGTTCCAACGAGCCTTTTTTATTTTGGCTCAAGTTTCAGAGAATCATGATCCAGAGACATTTGCGGAAGCTTCAGGTCATCCAGATTGGGATACAACAATGAGTGAAGAGTATCATTCTTTAATGGACAACGATACTTTTGATCTTGTACCTCTTCCAAAATGAAGAAAATTTTTCAGATGTAAATGGGTCTACAGAACTAAGTATGCATCAGATGCAAGTGTTGAAAGACAAAAAGCTCGGTTAGTTTCCAAAGGATTTTCCCAAGTTGAAGTAATTTACTATAATGAAACCTTTGCCCCTATAGCCAAAATGAATTCCATCTTCCTTGTTCTTTCCCTTGCTGCTTCACATAAATGGGAGTTCCATCAGATGGATGTTAAATTTTCCTTCTTGCACAGAGATTTGCAAGAACAAATCTACATGGAACAACCTCCAGGATATGTCCAGAATGACTCTAGCCTTTTTTTTCACCTTAAGAAATATCTTTATGGTCTTAAGAAATCTCCCTGAGCTTGGTATGCCAAAATGGACAACTTTCTTATTGACACCAGACTCTCTAGATGCCATTCTGATCCTAATGTCTATACCAAGAAAGTAGGAAGCCATCTCATAATCCTTTTCCTTTATGTTGATGATGTTATCCTTACTGGTAGTGACTCAAAACTTTTAAACCATGTGAAAACCAGCCTTAAGAAGAAATTTGAATTGATAGACTTAGTTTTTTTGCACTATTTCCTTGGCCTCCAAGATTTGCAAACCAATGAAGGAATTTTTCTTTCCCAGTCTAAGTATGTTTGTGACCTTCTTCATCACTTTCACATGGATGATTTAAATCATCCCCTTCTCCCTTCCAGTCTGGAGTCAAGCTTAGCACCACTTGTACTTCTCCTGAAGTTGATGCCACTTTGTACCGTCAGTTAGTTGGTAGCCTCTTATACTTGACCCATACCCGTCCTGATATTTCCTTTGTTGTTGGTCTTATTGCCCGATATATGAAAACACCCCATGAAAGCCATTGGAAAGAAGCTAAAAGGATACTTCTCTATGTCTGTGGTACACTTCAATTCAGGATACATTATAGTTCAGGGGGGACTCCTTTATTGGTTGGTTTCACTGATTCAGATTGGGTCGACGACCCTTATGATCGGAAGTCTATTGTAGGTTATGTTTTAAACCTTGGTTTAGGACCTGTCACTTGGGCATGTAAGGAACAACATGCTATTGCACTTTCTTCAGTAGAAGAAAAGTACCGAGCAGGGGTAAATGCAAGTTAGGAAGCCTTGTGGCTTCGATAGATCCTTTCAGAGTTTAGATTTCAGTAGAAACATCTGAACAACCTTTGGTGCGACAATGAGAGTTCCATCAATCTCGCCAAAGACCCATTTAAACATCAGCGCAATAAGCACATCGAGCTACACATGCACTTCATCAGAAAGCTCATTCATGATCAAGTTATTGAAGTGTTCTTTTGCCCTACAGAAGATCAAGTTGCAGACATTTTCACAAAGTCTCTTACAGAATTGAAGTTTTCCAAACTTCGATCTATGTTAGGAGTTCAAGAAGTTGTCATTAAGGGGGGATAGTCTCTAATTCCTCCTTCCTTCTCCTATTGTGTCACTATTGTAAATACTTAAATCCTATCCCAAGTTGTTCTTAAGGGGGGATGTTAGGATATTTAGACAGTTAGGAGTTAGTTAAGATCCACTTGCTCTAATGTGTCGTTAGGTAAAAGTGTGTTTCTTTAATATGCATTAGTATGCATTTGTAGTTAGGAAATATGACAGTCACGATATGTTCCCGACATAGAGTGATCCGATGATTCATATTCTCCTCGATCTTAACAGACATTGATCTATGGCTTAACACTCGATTGGTCCATGATCTCTATTTAAAGAGCATGGAGGGTCATTTGTCAATGATCGATTGTGAGAAACTCTCTTGTAAAATAACTCTATAATCTTTTTCTTTTTCATTAATAAACTACTCCAAGTGGCCACGTTGGTTGGGGCCGTGGATGTTTCCCTGTAGGGGTTTTACCACATCAAAACATTGGTGTGTTGATCTTTGATTTGGTTGTGTGAGTGGATATTCAAGGTGTTCGTCCTCTGTTGGAATACCTGTGTTGTTGAACAAGTTTAAATATTTCTTCCTCTCTTCTTCTAGGTTTAGTGTGGAAGTGTTCCTAATTTCTTGACATGTGGTATCATAGCTTGGTTTAACAATATTGGATATGAGCTAAACCCTAGGTTCAATAAGAGCCGTAACTCATAAATCTTTGAAGATTGTGTTAAATAATGGTGAGCAGCTCGAGAATAGAGATTGAAAAATTCAATAGCCATAATTTTGAGCTTTGGAAGCATAAAATTGAAGATATCCTTGTAGATAGAGAACAATGGGGAGCAACCTATCTAGGTACCATTCTGACAGGTATATCGATGGAAGAATGGGAGAAAATCGAGGGAAGGGAAAGGAGTATGATTTGACTTTTTCTTGTAGATTTGGTACTGTTGAATGTCTCAAGTGAAGATTTAGCCAAGAAATTGTGAGACAAGTTTGGGAGCTTATACCAGTAGAAATCCGTAGTAAATAAGTTGTTTCTCAGAAAGAAACTATATCTTCTGAGGATAAGTGAGGGAATTTCAGTGACTGAGCATTGAAATGTGTTTAATACCATTATAAGCCAATTATCTTCTATGGATATTAAAATCATTGAGAAGGAGAAATGTGTTAGCCTATTATGTTCTTTGCCAGACTCCCGTGATAGCTTAGTCATGGCTATAGGGAGAAATTCAACCACTATAGTTCTAGAAGGAAAGGTTTCATGTCTACTGCCATAAGAAATGAGAAGGAAGAACATGGAAGGATCAATCAAAGATGCATTAGTAGTGATAGGTTGATTGCTTGATAGATATAAAGGAAAATTCTCTGATAGAAAGTCTAAGTCGAAGGGTAGATATGAATTCCATATTCAGTCGACGAGAAGATGTTGGAAATGTGGTAAAGATGGGAATTAAAAAAGGGACTACAAGTCAAAGTTAATGGAAGTTAGTATAGGATCCAATGAGAAGTAATCAAATAAGAGAAAAATGACTCTATATAAGGGAGGCATGTTTACCTGGCATCGACCAATACACAATCGGATCAAGATGTTTGGTTGATCGACTCAGGAGCATCCTATCATATGACACCACATAGAAAATGGTTTTGAAAATATGAACGAAATGAAGGAGGAGATGTGTTCTTATGGGACGACTCGACAACCAAAATGGTCGGATGAGGAAGAGTTTGAATGATACTGCAGGATGGGAGGAGTAGAACCATTCCAGGTGTGCTACACATTCCAAGTTTGGAAAGAAACCTGATATATGTAAGAAAGATGAGGGATGTAGGGGTGCACACTCTATTTCAGAAGGATACATGCAAGATGGTCAGAGGTGCAATGGCCTTAATGAAAGGAGTTCAGATCGGAACCCTTTACAAGTTATTAGGGAATGTCGAATCGAATGGATCCAACAACATGGTTGTTCCTGAAGTCGACTTGACTTTAACTCGACTCGACTCAAGTTGGGTTGAGTAAATTCAAACCTACTCGAGAAGTCATCATAAAGTTGACTTGACCATGCTATGGCATGAGAGGATGGGACATATTGGAGAAAAAGGACTTCAAGCTATGCATAACAAAGGTATGGTCGAAGATTTTCCTGAATGTAATTTAGAGGTAGACTTTTGTGAACATTTCATATATGGAAAACAAAGTCATGAGAGGTTTCCATTTGGAGCAAGAAGGGAAAACGAGATTCTATAGTTGGTTCGAGTGATGTGTTTGGTCCTATTTTAGCTCCTTCGCTTGGTGGATCCCTGTATTAATTCTCCTTCATAGATGATTTTTCCAGGAAGACATGGATATATTTCCTGAGGAAGAAATCATAGGTTTTTGAGAAATTCAAAGAGTTTAAATATCTTGTAGAAAACCAGACAGATAACAAGATTAAGGTGTTGAGAATTGACAATGATGGTGAATTCTGTGGAAAGGAATTTGATCTGTTCTACAAGAACCATGGCATAGAATGCCAAAATATGACACCATATACCGCACAACAAAATGGAGTTGCTGAAATAATGAATAGAATATTGATGGACAAGTCAAGGATCACGGTCAGTGGTGCTGGGCTCACATAAGAATTTTGAGTGGAGGTAGTTGACACTGCAAAATATCTATTGAATATGTCTCCTTCATTGGTGCTAGTCAACATGACTCCACATGAGGTATGGTATGGTAAGAATCCTTCAGTCTCACATCTCAAAGTATTTGGCTGTGATGAATTTGTGCATGTTCCCAAGGAAACTAGGAGCAAGTTGGACAATTATGTAGTCAAGTGTATTTTCATTGGATACAAAGAAGGAATGAAAGGATATAAGCTATGGGATCCTACTTAAAGGAAAACAATGTACAATCAATATGTGGTCTTTAGAGAAGTCGAAAGGAATTCCAAGCCTGAAGAAATGGTTCAAACAAAGAATAATCTAGAGAAAGTGTGGTTTGAACTGAGGAATGAAGAGCATGATTCATATGAATCGACTAAATCAAAAGAAGAGGTGGAACAACTAAACTCAGTTGTAAGGAGGCCATAACGAGTAAGAAAACCAGTCAAAAGGTATAGTATGCCTGTCTTTTGTTCCGCATTTGTGTTAACTTCCATCGACGATGAGCCTAATTCGGTCGCGGAGGCAGTCAAATTAGTAGAGGGAAAAATATGGAAGGATGCCATGGTCGAAGAGATGGAATCCTTGCAGAAGAATGAGATGTGGGACTTAGTCGAATTACCTAGTGGAAGAAATATTGTCAGTAGTAAATGGCTATTCAATAAGAAGATGAATGCAGTAGGTGAAGTCGATAAATTCAAATCTTGAATGGTAGCGAAAGGATATTCTCAAGTCGAAGGAGTCAACTTTGGTGAGAAGTTTTTCCTTGTTGCAAAATTAACCTCCATTAGAGTACTAATGTCTCTGGCTGCAATATTTTATCTATAAATAGAATAGATTGATGTAAATAAAATGTTCCTACACAAGGGCAAGGAAGAAGAAATCTAGATGAAACAAATTGAAGGATTTGAAGTAAAGGGAAAGAAATATTTGGTGTGAAAACTGAAAAGATCCCTCTATGGTCTAAAGCAATCACCAAGGATGTGGTACCAAAATTTCGACACATACATCCTTAGTTTGGGGTTTGTGAGAAACAAAGTTGATCAATGCATATATTCCAAAGAAGAAGGTGGGTGTTTCATATATGTGGAAATGTATGTCGACGACATGTTGATGATTGGAAACAACATGAGCATAATAAAGGAGGTGAAAAATAAGCTACCCTCCAAGTTTGACATGAAATATATTGGTGCAACAAACTTCATTCTAAGAATGGATATCAAGAGAGATAAAGCATCTAGAAAGCTCTAGTTCAACCATAATCTAAGTATATTCAAACAGTCTTGAAGCGTTTCAACTTGCATGATTGAAAACCTGTGAAGGTGCCAATTCTTGTGGGAGAAAGGCTAACTACTGAACAATTTCCAAGGACATAGGAGGAAATAGAGGACATTCCACATGTTCCATATGCAAGTGTTATTGGTAGTATAATGTATGTGATGGTCTGGACTCGACCATACATTTCCCATTTAGTGGGAGTGTTGAGTAGATACATGTCGACACCTATGAAGGAGCACTCGACAATCGTCAGAGAGCATTTAGGTATTTGTCTGGCACAAAATATTATGCTATATGCTACCAAGGAAAATATAAAGATGACAATGAAGTAAATGTACATGGCTTTGTCAATGCTGACTGGGATGGAGATATGGATCAATGAAGGTTGACCAGTGGATATGTGTTCAAGATGTTAAGTGGAGAAATCAGATGGATGAGTAAGCGATAGGTGGTTGTAGCCTTGTCAACAACAGAAGCTAAATACATGGTAGCCACTCATGGTAGTAAAGAAGTAGTATGGTTGCAAAGGTTGTGTTCAGGAATTAGGTTTGAGAAGAAATCTATAAAGATAAGTTGTGACAATAAAAGAACAATATTCTTGGCAAAGAACCCAACTTATCATTCTAATACTAAGCACATTGATGTACAATAACATTTTGTGAGAGACATGGTGGAAAGCAAGAAGGTGCTATTGGAGAAAGTAGACATGTTGGAAAACATAGTAGACTGTTTTTCCAAGTTTGTGAGTGTTGTGAAGTTCTCTTGGTGCAGAGAGGCAATGGGATTTGCTTCCTTGGGTCCATGAATGAGAGTTCATAGATCTCCTAGTTTCAGAAAAGAAAAAAGCAAGTGGGAGAATGTTGGGTTTTTATATTCTTCACAGTGAAAGTCTAGTCGAGGTGGATCGTGTGACAGTCGAAGTCGAAGGAATGGAAAACAAGTCGAAGGTAGAGGTGGTTCGACCGTGTAAAGTTGAATTCAAAGACATCAATAGTAAGTTGAAGGTCAAGATGGTTCGATCGAGTAACGTCAAAGTTGAATACATTGACAACAAGTCGAAGAGGTCAACTGACAAGAGGTCACCAGGCGAGTGTGTGGAAACGGACTAAAGACCAAATGAAGGCCGACTCATAATCCGACTTGGTATTTGATTGTAACAAAATCCCTAGATTCATGGGATTTGTGGCCAATGATATGCGTGGATATGTAACCATTTTTGGATCCCTTTTCTTTAGCGTTTTTCCTACTGTAAATCCTATAAAGAAGGCATGTTGTAATTTTTTAAAAACTAATCGCTAATCAATAATTTAGAGGTTTTTGTTCATGCAGATGTAAGATGAATTGTCTACAGGGTTGTTCTTGTGTAAAACAAGAATATATGATGTCGATTTTGTATTAGGTGTAGACCAAGGTTAGGAATGTAACATTTTATTCTGAATAAATAAGACAACAAGAGAGAAAAATGCTCAAGGAATGTTGGTTTTCTTTTTTGGGTTTCCAGGGTAAAATATTTGTGTACTGTGTGTTTGATTTGTCATTTACTTTATCATTTAAAAATTTATTCCTCTCTTCTGCTAGTTTTAGTGTGGAAGTGTCCCTCATTTCCTAACAATTTGTGGTAGCAGAAAGGAATATGTTCATAGTCTATTGTTTGTTCTCATTCTTCATCCTGGTATTCCAATTTCATTGATCCTGACAAAGGCTTCAAGATGTTCATGTAAACACATATGCATGCATAAGAAGTGTAGTGGCGCTGTCTTGTATCTTCAATCGATTTGGAAAAGATACCTAGGGTGTTTCCTATTCCTTCCAGAATTTCCCCAAGCTAGAATTCCTGGGGAAGAGAGTAAAGTCAGATCTAAACTGGCGTGCAAGTAAAATCCTCTTTTTCTGAGATGAACCATTCTTTCCAGAATCTAGGATATAGACCTGTAGAGTTGTAGAAATACAACCCATTTTCAAAGATTTTGTCTTTATCTTCCGATTTATGGAAGATAGCGGTGAAGAATTCCTTGGAACCTAGTTGGAGGCCATAGTGCCCTTTGGGATTCTAATAACTATTGATCCATTTAATGAGATCTTTATTAGAGGTCCACAAGCCTAGAAATTTTCCAATGAGGGCATGATCCCTCATATATTGGGTTTGTGCGCCAACTCAAATTGAACTAATCACATACCTGGGGGCCATGGAATCTTGAGGAATGCATTTTCCTGGTTCCCAGGTTCGAGCCACTTTTGTATGAGAGGATTCATCCTCGATCTCCATCCCTTTTTTCTTGTCGAGATTGTCTTGGAAGATCTGATATCTGAGGTGCAACGATAGATCAAAAGAGGGCCTCACGCTCGAGGTTCCATTCGTATCTTTGGTTATTACCTTGTAGTATGAGGGGTATTTCGCCCCCTATTTGGAATCCATCTGTTGTGATTCAGTTTCTTGGATGGTGAAAGATTGGTTGAGGTAGGAGGGATATTTATTTTCATAACCCTAGGGTCACCTATGCATCAAAAACCCTAACCCTAACATCAAATTTAGGTTTACACAAGGGGGAGATATTATGAAAAACCTATTTTGCATAATACCTTCCCACACCCCCACCCTCATGGGGTGGGTGATCCGGATTTTATGATCAGAACGAAATGAATATAGGCTATTAAAATATGATTAACACATAATAACAAAGATATAGTAAAACTTGTTTCTATTCAATAAGGAAATAAGCTAAAACTATAAAATGCAGCGAAAAACAAGCTTGCTATAATGGTGGCGACTTATCTCTCAGAAGAGATGTGACGGTTGTGCTCATTCAGAAGAAGATGATTACAATGGGGATATAAAGGCCTCTTTACCATAAAAATGAATGTAAAAAACCCTAGACATCCAAAAACCTAACCCTAGGAGATGAAGCGCCAAAAGCCATGTGGGCCCCTTTTGGGTAAGTTAGTACATCAACTTCCCGGGGTTGTAACTTTTGCATACGATCTTCATTTTAGGCACACGATAGCCTGCTGGAAAGGTATCCTCAAGGAGATTAATTTTGAGGGCTCAATCAGAGCCTTTAATTATCATTGAGAAGCTCGATCCTGGAAAACCTTCATTTAGGCCCTCAAAATGGCCCCGGAAGTTAAAAAATGCTAAAAATAGTAAATTGCCAAAATTGCCAGAAAATTGTTTTGAGCTAGTTGGAAAAGGTGGGTGGCCATCGATATCCACCTGGATAAATCCTCCCTCCTTAGGAATCAATGGTATCCATTTCATTGAGTTCCCCCATAAAATGGGGAAATTTCTATTGAATTTTTCCCCAGGTGAGCCACTTGCCTTGGTGCAGGAGCTGCCCTGCTTTGACGACTCGATAAAGCTAGATCCTTTGTTGTCGAGTGCCCTTGATTTGTGTGTCCACAATATGATCACTGGATGCCTGTTGCATGCAGTCAGGGTTGAGCTCTATTGGTGTCAACTTCCTTGCTATCTCTAAGTTGTCCAATAATGGTGGGAAATATGGCCGAAGGAGTGCCACATTGAAGACTGGGTGCAGACCAAGGAAAGGGAGAATGTTGAGCTCAAAATTATTTTCACCCACAACCTTGGTGATGCTGTAAGACCCATAACAGAGTGGGAAAAGCTTTCTATGGGGCCTTGTAAGGTGTTCTTTATGCAAGTGCAAGAAAACTTTGTCTCCCACCTGAAACTTATGTGGCACCCGATGTTGATCATGGAGCTACTTATACTTGGAATTATACTTCTGTAGAATATCCTGAACCTATTGGTAGATGTGCTGGATCCACTCAATGAACCAGGTGTCTTTGTTAGCTTCTGGTGGAGTAGGGGATGATTCGGTCGAGGTGGTCACTGGGGGTAGTGCAACATCCATGGGGCCCAATGGTTGGAATCCCAACCCCACCTGAAAGGGGATGTGGCCAGTTGAACTATGTAGCGCTCAGTTGTAGCTATGTTGGACATAGGGAAGACTCCCATCCCATGTGCGGGGGTGTTTTGAATTGTACAAGCGCAGGATATGTATGATCATCCGATTGACGACCTCAGTTTGGCCATCTGTCTGGGGGTGGAAGGCAGTGGATTTGGTGAGCTTAGTATCCAACAATTACCAGAGGCTCGACCAAAATGTGCTGAGGAACCGACTGTCACGGTCTGATATAATGGTTTGTGGGATCCAAAAATGTACCCATACTCGTTCAAAGAAGAGCTTGGTAGTGGCTTTTGTTGTGATGTTCTTCTTGTAGGCGGCTAGAATCGCCATCTTCAAAAAGAAATCAACAACCACAAATACATAGTCATTTACCCTCTTGGTGGACGGGAGGCCCAACATGTAGTCTATTGAGATGGAATCCCATGACCTGTCAGGAGTAGGTAGAGGGGTGTACATGCCCTGTTTCTTAGTGGTCAGTTTAGCAATAGCACAGGCAGTGCAGGACATGATATACTTGCCAACATCATGTCGAATTTTCATCCAGTATAAACGTTTCTGCAGAACTGCCACTATATTTTCAACGCCAAAGTGTTTTGCCACCCGACTATAGTGAGCTTCCCAAATCATCTTTGCATGATCGCTTGATGGAATGCAGAGATGGCCCAGACGACACAACAACCTTTATTGAAGATGGAAATTAGCGACCACTGAGTTGGCGCTCAACATTTGGTAGGTGGTGGAGAATTCAGGGTCTGTGTTGTAGAGGAGGGGCCATCAGGAGGTCTCATGGACATAAGAGTCTAGCACCGTGGTGAGTGTCGTGACTAGAGGTCGGCTGAGGCAATGAACAACTTGGTTGGTACTTCCTATTTTATACTTGATGTTGAGGTGGAACTACTATAAGTATGTGGACCACTTCTGATGGCATTCATTTTGCAATTTTCCTTGGGTCTGCATGAACTGTAGTGGCTTGTGATCAGTGTGGATGAATGTCTCCTTCCCAAGAATGTAATGTCTCCATTGGCGGAAGACTTGCACAATGGAGTACATTTCTTTGTCATAAGTAGGGTACTTACGGACAACATATGATAGTGTCTCACTATGATATTCCACGGGGTGGCCTTGTTGAGTGAGAACGACGCCCACAACATAGTCTGAAGCATCTATCTCGATCTCAAAGGGATGTTGCAGGTCCAGTAATGAAAGTACTAGGGATCATCACAAATGCTTCTTCAAGTCATCGAAGGCTTGTTGTTGGGATAGGCCCCACACAAATTTTTCCTTACCGCCACCCCCGGTTACTTGGATGAGGTCCCATGCGATATGAGAGAATCCCAACATGAACCTACGATAGAAATTTACGAGGCCCAAGAAGCCCCAAAATTCAGTGAGTATGGTTGGGGCTGTCCAGTCATGGATGATCTAGATCTTGGCTGTATCCACATGCACACCATGATGATCAAGGATGTAGCCTAAGTAATGGACCCTGTCCATGCCGAAGGAGCATTTTTCCATGTTTGCATATAGTTTGCGTTGCCGCAGAGTGTGCAAAACCTACTAAATATGTTGCAAGTGTTTCGCCCAAGTCTTGTTGTAGATGAGGATGTCATCCAGATACACCACTACAAAGTATTGGTGAAATGTCGTAGGATATCCTCCATAATCCTCATAAATGTTGCTAGAGCATTTGTTAAACCAAAGGCCATAACGAACCATTTAAGAAGACCTTCTTTTGACTTGAAGGCGGTCTTCCATACATCTATTTGTTCTATTGGGACCTGGTGGTAGCCATAATTCTGATTAATCTTACTGAAGTATTTGGCCCCTGTGAGCTGATCAAAGAGGTCGTCGATTCGGGGAATCAGGTACCGGTTTCAGACTGTAATTTTATTCAGGGCCCGGTAATCAATGTCGAGTTGCCAGGTCCCATCTTTCTTTTGCACCAACACGATTGGGCTCCCACAAGGTGATGAGATGGGACATATGTGCCCCTTTTGGAGTAGTACATGGATATGCCTGTTGATCTTTTCATTTTCTAACAGAGAGAGGTGGTAGATTGGCCCATTGGGTAGCGGTGCGCCTGGAGTCAGATCGATGGGATGCTTGACGTGGCAGTGTAGAGGTACCCCAGTAGGGGAGGAGAAGATATCTGAGTATCCTTCCACAACCTTATCCACTTGCTTCTGTTGTGTGGAGAGATCATCCACACAGGCCTTGGATGTGGTTGCAATATTTTGCTCACTCTGAGAGCGAATCACGAAGAATAAAAATTTCCTGGTATGAGAGATGATCTTCTTGCATTGCTTGGCAGAGATCAAGGAAATAGAAATAGGAGGGACTGCCTCGGTTATCCTGTACAATTTCCTATTCAAAGTAATAATAATACTACAATGCCTAGACTCATATACAACATGAAGTTTCCATAAATAAGGCTGGTCCAAAATAACATTACAAACTTCGATAGGAGAAACATCACACAATACCTTGTCTTTGAAGGGCTTGATGCCATACGATAGTCGACACTATTGGCTGATGCAGAGATTGCTTCCTTGGTGGAGCCATCCAATGGTGTAGGGTTGTGGGTGTGGCATTGTTAGCAGGGCCAGCCGCTTGACGACCTCTAATGAGATGAGGTTCTTCTAGCTATCACTATCAATGATGAAGTGCAGCGGGGTTCCTTTTACCCACATCTGTGAATGGAAGAGGTGCTCGCCTTCTTCTAGCTCGTCTGGTTCACCAGGCTGGAGCTTGGTGGTAGAAACAATGGCACTGGGTTTCGCGTCAATGATCTTTCTTCCCCTTTCTATTTCTGACTTAGAGTTAGAACCCACATCTAATTCATAGGCTTTCACTTCAGCCACCAATGACTGCTTTGAGCAACAGTCAGCAGTGTTATGCGAAGGGCTCTTATGGAAGTCGCACCACTTCCCGGTTTCTTTCTTTGTCTTTTCGGTGTCCTTATTTTCTTGCGGATTGGACTGGTTGTTCTGATACTGTCCATATTTTCTTTGTCCTTTGTTCTGTGGGTTGGGGCCACCCCTTCCTGACTTTTTTTGTGAGGGGTTCCCATGCCCAAATTGTCGCATCTTTTGTTTGAGCTTCTCCTCAATTTTGACGGCATATCGGTAAATCGCACCCAAGGATGAGATGTCCAAAAATTCCATTTCGGTCTGGATGTATCTATGCAGAGCACCGTGATACTTGAGAACCAGATTTTGCTCTGAATTTTTGATACCCAACTTGGTGCGCAAGGTATGGAATATATTTGTGAACTCTGGCACTGCTTGGTCTCTTTCTTTCCGCAGTGTGGTCCATTTGGTATAAAAGTCATCATAACTTCCGACAACGTAGTATTTTTCCTTAATAGCATCCCTAAAGGATTCCAAGGTGTCTACGAATGTAAATAAAGAGGGTTCCTCTGCTTCCCTTTTCTCACAGAAAGTTTCCCACCAATCTTTGACATGGGGAACGACTTTGAGGAGTGCAAAAGTAATCTTTTCTCTATTCGAAAATTTATGGATAGAAAAATACCCTTCTAGTAGAGTCAACCACTTGTCTACAACATCTGCTTCTATATGACCTTCAAATATAGGAATATCTAAGTTTATTTGTACCTTGAAGGGGGTGATGCCTCTGCTCGAGGAATATGTGTCACCTGTTGGTAGCCACCAAAGGATTTGCACAAAACTATCCATCATCTCGTTCCTCTGTTGTGTGAGGGCTTCCTCAAGAAACATTTTGAAAGGATATCCTATCCCGTCATATTTATTTTCTCTTTCCATGAGAGTTCACTTGGGTGTGCGAGATCTTTTGTCCTCAAGAGAAACAAGCTTGAGACCCAATTCTTTGTACCTTAACCTTGTTGGAGACATGCATTAAGAAGACAAGGGGAAGATCGCTCTAATACCAATGATACATATTTTATGAGTAGAACGAAATGAATACATATTATTAAAATATACTTAACACATAATAATAGAGATATAGTAAAAATTGTTTTCTATTCAATAAGGAAATAAGCTGAAACTGCAAAATGCAGTGGAAAACAAGCTTGCTAGAATGGTGGTGGCTTATCTCTGAGAAGAGATGTGACGATTGCGCTCATTAGAAATAAGATGATTAAAATGAGGCTCTGAAGGCCTTTTTACCATAAACAAGAATTTCAAAAATCCTAAACATCCAAAAACCTAACCCTAGGAGATGAAGTGCCAAAAGTCACATGGGCCCCGTTTGGGTAAGTTAGTACATCAACTTCTTGGGGTTGGAACTTTTGCATATGATCTCTATTTTAGGCTCATGATATCTCGTTGGAAAGGTATTGTCGAGGAGATTCATTTTGGGGGCTCAATCAGAGCCTTAAGCTATAATTGAGAAGCTCGATCCTAAAAAACCTTCATTTAGGCCCTCAAAATGGCCCCGGAAGTTAAAAAATGCTAAAAATAGTAAATTGCCAAAATTGCCAGAAAACTGTTTTGAGCGAGTTGGAAAAGGTGGGTGGCCATCGATATACACTTGGATCAATCCTCCCTCCTTAGAAATAAATGGTATCCATTGTGTTGAGTTCCCCCATCAAATGAGGAAATTTCTGCTGAATTTGGCCTCGGGTGAGCCACTTGCCTTGGTGCAGGAGTTGCCTTGCTTTGACGAATCGATAAAGTTCGATCCTTTGTTGTTGAGTGCCCTTGATATGTGTGTCCAAAATATGATCATTGGATTCCTGTTGCATGCAGTCAAGGTTGATCTCTGTTGGTTTCAACTGCTCTGCTATCTTTGAGGTGTCCAATAATGGTGGGAAATATGGTAGAAGGAGAGCCACGTCGAAGACTGGGTGCAAACCAAGGAAAAGGGGAAATGTTGAGCTCAAAATAGTTTTCACCCACAACCTTGGTGATGTTATACGACCCATAACGAAGTGGGCAAATCTTCCGATGGGGCCCTATAAGGAATTCTTTCTACAAGTGCAACCAAACTTTGTCTCCCACCTGAAACTTATGTGGCACCCGATGTTGATCATGGCCCTGATTATACTTGACATTAGACTTCTATAGAATATCCTGAACCTATTGGCATATGTGATGGATATGCTCAATGAATTTGGCGTCTTTGTCAGCTTATAGTGAAGTAGGGGACGAGTCGGTAAAGGTGGTCACTAGGGGTATTGAAACATCCATGGGGCCCAAAGGTTGGAATCCCAACCCCACCTGAAAGGGGTTGTGGCCAGTTGAGCTATGCATGGATCGATTGTATCTATGTTGGACATAGGGAAGACTCTCATCCCATGTGCGGGGGTGTTTTGAATTATACATGCCCAGGATATGTACGATCATCCGATTGACGACCTCAGTTTGGCCATCTGTTTGGGGGTGGAAGGCAGTGGATTTGGTGAGCTTGGGATCTAGTAGTGACTAGAGGCTCGACCAGAATGTGTTGAGGAACCAACTATCACAGTATGAGATAATAGTTTGTGGGATCCCAAAATGTACCCATACTCATTCAAATAAGAGCTTGGTAGTGGCTTCTGTTGTGATGTTCTTCTTGCAGGTGGCTAGAATCGCCATTTTGGAAAAGCAATAAAAAACCACAAAAACATAGTCATTTCCCCTCTTGGTGGATGGGAGGCCTGACATGTAGTCTATTGAGAATTTCATGGCCTGTCAGGAATAGGAAGAGGGGTGTACAGGCCCTGTTTCTTAATGGTCTGTTTGGCAATAGCACAGGTGGTGCAGAACATGATATACTTGCCGACATCATGTCGAAGTTTTGGCTAGTAGAAATGTTTTTGCAACAATGCCACTGTATTTTCAATGCCAAAGTGTCTTGCCACCCAACTATAGTGAGATTCCCAAATCAGCTTCTCATGCTCTCTTGATGGAAGACAAAGATGGCCCAGATGACACAACAACCCATCTTGAAGATGGAAATTAGTGACCACTGAGTTGGTGCCCAACATTTGGTAGGTGGTGGAGAAGTCAAGGTTTGTCTTGTAGAGGAGGGGCCATCTATAGGTCTCATGGATGAAAGATTCTAGCATCGTGGTGAGTGTCACAATTGGAGGTCGGTTGAGGCAATCAACAACTCAGTTGGTACTTCCTGTTTTATACTTGATGTTGAGGTGGAACTACTATAAGTATGTGGACCACTTCTGATGGCGGTCATTTTGCAATTTTCCTTGGATCTGCATGAACTATAGTGGCTTGTGATCAGTGTGGATGATTGTCTCCTTCCCAAGAATGTAATGTCTCCACTGGCGGCAAGCTTTCACAATGGATTACATTTCTTTTTCGTAAGTAGGGTACTTATGGACAACATCTAATAGTGTCTCATGTTGATATTGAGAGGGGGGTGAATCAGTATCAAGTACAATTTAAAAAACTTTTCATCTTATACTTAAACCATTCAATTATATTCAATGAACAATGAACAATAGTATAAGAGTTACACCAACACACCTCAATACACCATGCACAATCTCTGAGAAACAATCAATAGTTATTGTTCAAGGGAAGTAATGATTTCCAAAAGTAGCTACAACTTACAAATGTAAAGAGAGGGATAAACCTCCAATAGGAAGATACAATCCTCCAATATCAAGAGAGAGTTGAACTCTCCATCCTTGCCCCTTCCTTCCATCCAAGAATATATGAGAGATTATAAAACTTTACATTAAATCATCACCATCAACCAACCATCACATAGAACCTGATAACGCTTCCTAAGACTTCTTCAATTTCTGCAATTCTTCAATTATTGGAATACTCTGATCCTATAGATAATATTACTCAATGTATTCTATCAAAATTCTCCAAGTTTCTCTCCTTGAATCCTCCCCAAAAAGAAGTTATAGAGAGAATGGCAGACCTTGTTCAATTCTGGTTTATTTAGGAGAGAGAACTTGTATAGAATGCCCCACGCTCAATATTTAACGTCACATTCTAAAACTCTCACACACGAAACTACAGTCCGTACTATTTCCAATGAAATTAGTCCCACTTCATTTATATTCTCTATGAATAAGTTATGATTGTTTTACCTGGAACACCTGTTTATTGACTAGCTTCAGGACTGATCAAAAACCCTATCTTCCACAGACTATATCTCCATAATTATAGAGAATAAAGAGTTGAAACTTTTACCATGGGTACCTTGATATGTCTTCTCAGTACCATAGTGATTTCACCATCTGAATCGTTCTAGAAAAATAGTTATAATGAAAATGGTAAGATGACCTGAAAATAACATACCTTAGAACACATCACCAAAAGACTTCATGCTCCCTTGAAATCCGACCTTCTTTTACTTCTGATTTCCTATGAAATTCGACTTGTGTATCAAATGAATGTATAATGATATTTATTTATACCATTTATGTCACTTCATTTTAACATTAGGGACGACCTGACACTTTCTTATTTTGTAATTCTTTTCTTTAATTATCTTCA
>JZKD02S2269503.1:777686-793173 GCA_000966675.3 Picea glauca | reverse complement strand
GCAACACAACTTTAATAGGATTTACTCATTCAAGATGCATATAAACAACAACAAAAACAGTGAACAGAAAACACATAACACATCAAATGATAAAGGAGTTCACCCCTCTCTTGGGATACATCTTCTGGTCCAACTTCCAATGGATCATTTGTATTATTTTTTCAAAGTGCTCAAAAATATGCTTTACAATGCTCAAAATGCCAAATAGACTGCTCCAATGGCTTCAGAACGTCCAAAAACCCCTAGTTGAGCTTTTTCGGCACCTCGTTTGGCCAAAAATTGAAGAAGATAGGCTTCCTGGAAGTCTCCCCTTCAAACTTGTTGTCTCTGCATCTACAAAAAGCACCCTTGTTGGCTCAACCTATCCCACACACATATTTAAGCATAAAAAATTAGCACTGGACGCAACCGCGTGAACCGTGCAAACTGTAGGACAGTTACGGGTGCACCTAGCCCCTAACTGTCAAGGGCAAGGTCGTATGACCCATGCGACCACGCACAAGTATTAACATAGGCTCCTGTTCCACAAGCCAATGGTCAAAGGACAAATGGCGGGTCGTTTGTATAACTGTTGGAACAAAACACAACCGCGCGCGCGCCGAATGGTATAGCATTGGGTCATATGTTAACACAATGTGCAACCAGGGGCTGGGGCTAAGCCCTAGCCCGGTCGTGCCCCAACTATACACATATGAAAACATTTATACATATTTTTCCATATATATAACAAGGAACAACCAGTGGCGTGCCGGTTGGTGGCTCTTCCCAAGTCTCTCCCCCCTGCCCAGAGGTCGCGGGGTCGACTCTGGCCAACGACATAATTTTAAACCAATAGATATATGACACGTGGCGGCCATTGACTGGGCCACATGTCGTCATCCCGTTAACTGCAAACATGCCGTGTCACATGCCAACTATCCAAATAACTTCCTGCCACGTGTCATACGGCCTGCCACGTCAGCTTTCGTACAGACTATACAATCAACACCCCTTTTTTTGCCTGTTTGTTATTTTGAACAAAACGTGATATCTCTCGCTCCCGATGTCCGTTTGAACCCCAATGAGTTGCGTTGGGTTCATAACAATGAGGCTTACGCTCTTGTCCGATTTGAAGCGATTCTGAACTCTTTGAATTTTTGAGCAAAATTTGATCCCCTAGATCACTATGGAACCAATAGTCCAGATCTTGTCGTGATTTTGACACTTCACAGACCTTCTTTATGACTGATCAATGGTCCACAATTCTTGGTGATCTAACGGTCCAAATCTTTTCGTGAATTCTCATATTGCGAGTTTGAACCTCTTTCCTTTGAATTTCACGACCTGTAAAACTCCAAAATGGAGTCTTTGTGGTGCTCTGATCTTTCACCATGCGTCCTCTTGATCCAACAATACATGACTGTCCTCGATGGATTGCTAGGATTCCTTCACAGTTTTGGAGATTTGGATGACTCTTGGACTTATCCGCCTTGCAGCTTCACCATATCTAACGGCTATTGATCCTTTGTAGATACCCCAGATCCTACAACCCAAATCTTCTCGAGATTTTGCCACTATCTCTTCTGAACTTATCGAGCTTGCTCTACAACATCTTCCTAAAATACTTCTAATACTTCTTCTTGTACTCGTGCCATGTTCACTGCTGTACTTTCCATCAATGACAAGCATATGCTGCCTGTTAAACATTTACCAACACTTGATGCATACAAAGAGGCATACATCATAAGAGGAGGACTTTGAAGATGTGTTTCAATAACTATTGGGACAAATTCATGTAGAAGAAGGTGAAAATAAGGATGACAATCATCTCCATAATGGGTTTCTCTACAAGTTAGATAAAATCTTTGTTCCTAAAGGTGAGAGATTGTATCTTATCTGAGAGGCTCGCACCTCCAAGGTTGCAGGAATTTTTGGTGTTGGGTAGACAGTTTCCAACTTACACAGGTGTGCTTATTGGCCCAAAATGCAAGAATATCTACCTTAGTTTATTAGAGAATGTATAATTTGTTGTACCAACAAGCCTAGTAACATAAAAAAAAATTTATATCATACCTTGCCTGTACCTACTAGACCATGGGATATGATATCCATGGATTTCGTAAGTGGTTTTCCAAAAACTAGGAAGGGACATGACTATTTGTTTGCGATACTTGATAGGTTCAAATAAGATGTGCATCCTCATGCCTTGTAAAAATATCATCGAAGGACAAGAAACAAACATGTTCTTTGAATATGTATGGGTGCACTTTGGGATACCAAGGAACATCATCTTAGATATGGATACTAGATTTCTCAATGCCTTTTGGACTACACTTTGGGAGAATATGGACACCAAGTTGAAGATATCTACAATGTTCCATCCAAAAATGTATGGGTATAAAGAAGTATTCAATAGGACATTGGTTCAAATTTTGATGGGTTACAATCAAAATCATCCAAAGACCTAAGATGAATTTTTTTTACATTCAACACTCTTATAATAGAGAGGTACACACTTCTAGCGACAAGTCCCATTTTGAATCTTGGTTTGGAAATTCAATTCCTTTTCCCTTGGATGTTGTATATGGATAACAAGGAGGGGCGAGGGAAGAAATAACAAGAGATGCATTGAAAGGAGAAAAAATTGTCAAAAATATTAGACAAATTCATCTACAAGTACACGAGACATTGAATAAGTCACAAGAGAAGTACAAGGTTCGACATGATCAACACATAATTGAGAAAGCATTCATGGTGGGGGATAGATCTTGGTTGCATCTAAATAAAGAAAGGATACAAGGTGTTGGTAAGAGGATAAAGGCTCTGGTGTATGGTCCTCTTGAAGTATTGGAGAAGGTGGGTGATAATTCATGTTGGGTTGATCTAGTGGTCTATATTCCTCAATATTTATTATCAATTCGTATAAGAAAAATTATGAGACATGGGCACAATATGTGTAGAACTAGTCTTGAAATTGCCTAAGAACTCCTACTAAAGTCAAAGCAATAAAATTCCAGACTCACAAATAGAAATTGGATCTTTTAGTCATGATCACTCCAACTTGACCCTCTATGGTAGGGAATTAGATCATAAGTAAACCATTCACTTCTTCAAAGGGTGTCTACTTGCAAACTCACTCTATTTTGGTCAACCAATCTTCAAGGCCAACAAAGGTTAATTTGAAATGTGAGTTAAAAGGAAGAATGAAAGGTAAATTGCAATAAGGAAATGTGTTGATAAGAAAAGCAAAAAGAAATTACAGACATAGTCAACATTGAGTATATTAGTGTGAATATTGTTTGTATGGCATGGAATATGAAACATAAATCAATCACATTGTTGTATTTAACATCTATATCTGGAACAATCGTTAATCACATAGTCAAAGTAACATTGCATGCGCACTATTTAAAATGAACTCTTAATCTACAGGAAATTCAAACAACAAACATGCATTTACAAGAAATGAATACAATAAAAATAAAGAACAATTCTAAAGAAAAATAATAAAGTAAATATACAACACATACTAGGGGTCCCTCCTAGCATATGTTGTTAAGTAAAACTCAGATTGTTTAAGAAAATTGACACATAAAATTAACTTAGAACTCCATTGCATTCAGTCAATTGGTTTTGAATCAACAACTACAATTTGTTTCCATCCATGTTATTTGAAAATAAAAAATATGGGACCCTCAATACATCTGCTCATCCTGTTTATATATAATAAATTACATCTAACAATTTTTCTATATTTAGGACTTCATCTATGGATCTCCATTATAGTGTTTGATATAGCTTTTCCTTGATATTATAAATCATATCCTTTATTTTCTAATAAGTTGATCCTTGTTCCTCACTTCTGGCATATAATCCTCAATTCTATGATTGAACTACATATTTCCTGTAATAACTGTCTGTGAATTTCTTGTATTAACTTCCCGTGGATTTCCTGTAATAACTACTTGCAAATTTCCTGTAATAACTATCTTTCAAATTTGAATATCGTTGACCTTCAGGTACTGAATGGCCTCGTGATGAAAATACAGATAAATCACCATCTCTTGGTATTGGTGAAGTACCTCCAAGTGGAAAATCTTCCTTAAAGAAAGTGGAGATATGCCAACCCATAATTCCTGTAATAACTCATGAAACATAGTAAATTCCTCTAATAACTAAATTTCAAATAATTTTGGTGAATAAATGACTTCTAATACTACTTACAAGATAAAGCTAAGAGTTTCATAAAAAGTACAACTTATTACCTTATTTATGCTAATTGTGCCATTATTCAGGTGAAAGTAGACAAAAGGAGGGGTTTTAGATAATAAAAAAAATAGAAGTGAATGGGTTGGGTGAAAAGGGTCAAAACCGACAACCAACAATTCCTGCAGACTCAGTCTATCCCCATATATACTCATTTACTTAGTAGTTAATATGGAAAATCTAAAACTCTATGAGCCTTCCATGTTGGATCAGGAAAATGAGGAGTAGGTCCTACCTACCATAGAGAACTTATCAAAAGAATCTCAAGTAGAGTCAAACAAATATATAGTTTTGCAGAAGAAGTCTAGAACTACCAAACTGGGGCAGCATGAACTTTGGTAGATATGGTTGAAATGGAAACTTACAAGCAAGGCCAAATGGTACTCTAGGGAGAAGGTAGAGTAAAATTTCCCTCACCTCATTCGGTAAAATATTTTGGGCATTAAAAGCCTCCCTAAGTGGGGAGGGATGATCCATAATGGATCATTATATAATTTGTCATCTATATTGGTACTGTCTAAGTGGAAAAATTTTAGCAACTAGATTGCAAGGCCCATTTTAGGGGTAGGTCCCATTTTGGTGATTTGGGGTCCAAAACCTCCAGATCCATTTTGAGGCATCAAATGACACTTTTGGGGCTCAAAACTTTATGAACATAGCTCATATCCCCTTGAAAATATTCTTCACACTGAAATATTTCCAACAATGTGAAAATCACCTTAATCAAAGTTAATAGGTGGAAGTTATGCCTCCCACAAGTTGACCTACCGCATTGACCACCATGGTATCGAGTGGATGCCATTTCAACACCCATTATTCACACATGTAGGGTTAGTCATGTGTGTAATTTAAAAATTATTCTAGAGGGTCCAAAACCCTAATACTAATAGAGGGTTGAGGCTTGCAAAAACCCTAATCCTAACCGTAGACAACTATTAGTCTATGTTAAATATTGCGCTACTAGGAAGAGAAGGGGTTCCATTCTTTTGGTATTATTATTATTCTATGTTTGAGAATAAAATCTAGGATTGGGTTATTGAAGCACAACGTAGGATGTAATATATTCTGTAGTATCCATATAGGCCATAGTATCCAGGGAAACTCCATAGTTAGTGCCCCTTTCTTTGTATGTGCATTTCTTAACAAAGAAAAAGAGAGTAGAGAATATGCTTCACCTTCTAGATTGGTTTTCTCCCATATCAAGTTTCCTAAGTCACATATTGTGTTCATTTCTATGGTTGGTTTGTTCATTTTCTTATTCTTTCATTTTATTTTTACTTATTTCTATAAATTTAAGCACTAAGCTAGTAATAATAAATATAAGATCTAATGTAATAAACTGTTTAATAAAATATTTCATAATATTGTAATATCTGTTGTGAAGAACTATTCTAGTGAAATATCCATGACAATTTACATATCAAATAGAGATACAAGAGTAGGTGTTGAAAAAGTTATTTTTCTTCCCTGATGTTTGAAGACATAAAACCTAATCACAAAGGTTTTCTATGAAGCCTAAATTGTGTTTGTAATTTTTATGAAGGACATGTAGAATATGTAACTTTCCTATTTAATCATATCGAGAAAGATATAGACTCTTGGGCTGAGAAGATAACCAATGTAGTCAAGAAAATAAAATAAAATGTTAAACACCTACCTAAGTTCATGTATCTCAAGAAAGGACATCAATTTATCTTGGAAACCGATTCTTTAGACATTACATGGTTAGATGTTTTATTACAAAAAATAATTGATAAAGAAGAAATCTATATACATGCCTATGGCGTATTCAAGGACACACACACACACACACACACACACACCGACTTATATCTACTTTAAATCATGTATATTTTTTTAAATGATATGGGAATTTGGATTATATGAGAATCGATGGTGATCATTGCTCCACAAGAAAATACAATATTTTCACAAGTATTTATTTTTTACTTAGAAATTCCCCTTCCCATGTGGGGAGGGGAAGGTTCCAACTATTAAATTTATTTCTTTTCCGGGTTGACATGAATATATATTCACAAATTGGTTACATATTAGAATAAAAAAAAACATGATAATACTTTTAGAAGGGATTACATTCAAGGATCCTATCAAGATACATTTAGTATGACCAATGTTCACAATGCACTGGATCTTGCAACTTCTTCTTCCTTGAATTGTTTTTCTAACCTCCTACTATGTGATGGGGATTGGGTGTAACCTAATATGAAACAAACCAATAGAACTATAGATAATTGTAGAGGAAAAAATATTTCGAAGACAGAAAGTGGTGTCTAAAGACACTGTTGCAACACTTAAGTACAACACACTATGATCAGAAGATCACAATGCATATTTGTTGTGAGTGGGAAATCCCTCTACGGACTAGCACTTAGGGTTAGATTATGCATGCAGAAAAGACCTAAAGATCTCTACTTTCTACCTTCGTCCCAGACCTAATCCCCATTATTCTTAAGCAAATACATAATTAAGTGTGCGTACCTTATTACGGGAATTTGATGTAGATCCTTCCTTACGCTTGATCGTTTTTTGATTGTAGCTCTCCTCCCAAGGCTGACCTGCATTTACACAAAACCAACAACAAAATACACATGCATTCGATATATAGATTAATGGGTTAGAGATTCGATAAACAAGTATACAATAAATCATAAAAACCTCATATGGTGGGACAGGAAAAGTATTTCTTTATTATTAACTTCAACAAATCAACTTACAATGATGAAGCCGACCACTGCTCCACGAACCTAGTCCTGGGATCCTCTTCAACTATCCTCCAACTTCTTTGCTCTATCTCTCTCTTTGCACAAGAAAATCTAAAGGGTTGGGACAAAGGGAATATGCAATTGGGTATAGTTTCTTTACTATGATTCTCCTCCTCCAAATGGGACCCCTAACCCTTCTTTTATAGGTTAGAAGAAGCTAGGTATTTGGACGAACCCTCGACCATGCATGGCTGGAAGGTTTAGTTAACTCACCCAAAGCTATGTGTTGTGTCGACAACTTTCCTTTTTTCATGCTTTTGTAGGTACACGCGGGCTGTTTTAGGTCAGCTAGCGTGTACACGCGTGCAGTAATGGAGTAGGGCATGTGGGCCTTTATAAAAGAATTTTTTAAGAAGAGTTGTTCAACAGTGTTTTGGAAAAGAAGGAATCTAAGATGGCCTGATTCCAGGTAAGCATGTCTGGTGCAAATTAGGGTTATAACAGATGCCCCCTAATGTGTGAGGTCAGAAGAGCATCTGATGGCTGAAATACATTAACAATATTCACTGATGTGCCGAACAAGTGAGCCCAGGGAACAAGAATTGGGAGGTGTCGTCTGCAAAATAACAATTGTCTCACCAAGGCGGGCATACCCATGCTCGGGATAGAATAAACTCATGGCTACCAATCAAATACATTGTAGATCCATGTCATATAACTTATATAAAGTGTAGCTGTGAACAATACACAATGGAGCTACATCTCGAAATCGAAAAGATATACATGTAGAGTATCCATCTTCTCAGAAGCTAATAAGGCTTGATGGCTGGAGATGAGGTCTTCAGAGCTCAAGCAACAACTTCAAAATCTTCAAAACTCGGGTAGGAGTGTAATATGAGTGGACGACTTCACTACCCAGAGGTCTTCGACGGCTCGTCAGTCATGGACTAGAGAATCTTGATGATCAGAGTGAAGGATTCATTGATTTCAAACAAAGACTTGATTGGACATTCAGGATGGCCGGGTATGAGGGAAAGAGACAAACTGCAGAGGGGCCGACTCAGGCTTGGTAAAAACTTCCCTTGGACAACAACACAACAAATGATGAGACTCAGGCAGCATGGCATTAATCATAAGTTTACGAGGCAGGAGGCAACGAAAACTCTCCATATGTTTGTAAGAATAACCAAACGGAGGAGGACACATCTCTATGTAGCAAGAACAACTTCCTAAGGTTGTATTAAATCCCATAGTTTGATGAACAAATGGACAGATGTGCTTCATCCAAGGGCAACTTATTGTGCTGCCAATAAAGACAATACTTTTCCCTTCCTCTTTTTGGGGTATATTTGATTTGTTTTGTCTTTTTCAATGATTTTGGAAAAAAGAATAAAGGAATGTTACGTTACAATGGAGGAATGAGTGTTACAAACATACAAGTTCAAGGTGCAAGGACAAGACTGATGTTTAGAATAATGATACTTGAGAAAAATCCTCCGGGGGCCAAGGGTGTTAAGATGCAGAGGCAAAGTGCTACAAGGCTTGCATATAAGGTATGCTTCAGATGGTTCAGTTGGGAGCAATATGGAGCCGAAATTTAGACCAAAGACGTAGGTATGCAAATGCGGTTAACAAAACACATAATGGTAACGTCCTTCGATGTAAGTTTAATGATCCCAGAGAAGGTAAGCTCGACGGTTTTTCATATTTAGAGAGTCTGAAAAAACGTAAAAGGAGACTCTATTGGGGTACCTTTTTCGAAGGTAGTCTAGTTGGCTTGAAAAAGGGGTAAACTAGCACTGACAAGACGTCTATTCAAAACCATTTTAATGAGTGTGATAAAGACAAGATCACTCAGCCATTTTTTCATTTTTAAGGACTCTGAAAAAAGCTTAACTATGGACTTCGTCAGGAATGGTCTTCTAGACCAGTTTAAGGAGTGTGAGAGAATAAGGTCACTCAACGATCTTTTCAATTTTAGGGAGTCTGAAAAGAGCTTAACTATGGACTCCGTGGGGGTTCCTTTTTTGTAAATTTAGTCTCCTAGGCCCGAAAAAGGGTTAAAATGATACATGAGAGTACTCTTCTAGAGAAATGAAGTTCCATAGAGTATACCTTTGTTCGTACAGTTGACCGTCCAGACTGAAAAAGGGGTAAACTGCCGCTGAACAGACATGACTTCAAATTTTAGTTTAACGAGCGTGAAAGGCTAGAAGATCGCTCGACAATCTTTTCATGTTTAGAGGGTCTGAAAAAGGCTTAAAAGAAGACCCGTTATATCTTTTGGGAGTCCTGAGGGTGAGGTCAAGAGTGAAAAGGAATCATGCAAATGAGGCTCAACCTCGTAATCAGGAAAAACAACAAGGACTCTCGATCCTACAGTTATTAGAGACATCATGGACACCATAATGCAACTAGGATCTACCTAGGGCATCCATGTTTCGGTAAGCTCTACCACCAACTCACGACACTTCTAAAGCAGCAATGATGGTTCCGTGTCGCAACCTGATGGGATCGATCCTATGGCAAAGGGATAAAGACAACGAGATACAAAAGTCAGGGTATAAACCTAACCTATATGCTCAAGTTAATCATTTGACATTTTTCCACGGATCGTCAAAAGTTACCCAAAACTCCAAAAAAATGTCCTGATACCCAATCATACCCCTCCAATGCAACTCCTGGATCACTCTAAATGGTTTTTGTTTAAAAGAAAATGATAAGGGGGGCCAAAAAAGTGACAAAAAGAGGCCAAAAAGTCTATAAATAGAAGCTAACAGCTCATTATCACCATTGTTGATTTGGAAATTGAATCTGGAGCCAAAAAACCCCCTTTGATAAAAGTGGTGATTCTGGGAGCTACAGTGGACGAAACGACCATCTGTCTGGACCAAGTGAGTACAAACTCTCTTAACTTGCAACTTAAATCTTTACTTTTTCTTTAGGTTCCATTTTTTGGGGGGGCGTCGACCTTCAAAAGGTCGGCCCTAGGTCCACGCGACTTGTCTCAGGACATGCTGCGTGTACATTCGGGCAGAGTAAACCCTGCACACTTGTACACGTGACTGTCAGCATTACAGACCGCGTGGACCCCCTTATTGAATGAAAAAAGTTTAAAAACAAGGGTTAACTCTCTTGAACCTTAGTGTTTTGCAGGATCTATGTTCACTGGAGAGAAAGAGAGCATGAGGAGATTAGTGAGTTGGTCGGGGAAGACCCCAATGTTGTGGCTTCCTTGATGCAATGTGGGTTTCTCAAGTTCTTCTTATGTCCTTTTATGCGAGCACAACCTAGGCTACTGAATGCCTTGGTTGACTATTGGCATACAAATGCAGAGGAATTCATGTTAGAGGGGCAGTCACTGGTGCCCACGATCGAGGACATATATTTTTTGACTGGCCTGTCCAGGAGAGGGGAACCATTCAACTTTCGGACTTTTCCTTTAGGGCCGCATAACATAGCGGAGTTGATAGGTATTTGCTGTGAGGCTGGTACAGACCACTCGATCTCATAGGTGCCCATAAGCAATATTACTGACTTATCGCTATAGGCGATAGTGTTGCGTATTGGGCGAATCACTGGTTCTGCAGCTCTACAATAGGCGTCCCGAGAACAAATGAATTGTGCAGTCCAGTGCTTAAATGCACAAATATTTGATTGGAGCACCACATTGTTAGAGTGTATGAGGAGGCATTTGACAGATTTTCAATTGTAGACGCAGTGGAACTTCAGTTTTGAGACCATTCTATGCTCTTTCTTCTTTGAGAGAGTTCCGAGCTTTAGTCCTCAAGTAGTGGTACGAGGACATCAGGCCTCTCTTCCTACTATGTGTAGCTGGGCAGTGTTACTGCCGTGACAGGGTGGTGGAAGGACCAATGAGTCCTTCGATGATGATTTATTTGCGTGTTTGTCACGACAGATCCCAGTCATCGAGGATTATCCTTATGCTGGGATTGATTTTTCGAGAGATCCTGAGATACTAGTACCTCCTGGTGAGGAGCGAGGAGAGATGGGTAAGTTTCCATCATTCATTTTCTTTTTGTTAAACATATGTAATTTTTATGTTGTTTTTGTTATATATCATTTTTTTATACCAGAGTATTTGACAGATATGTGTTTGTTGTGTGCATATGTGGGACCAGTGCGACCTACTGACTATGCGAGAATTAAGCGTCGTCCTCGGCTAGGGGCCGCACCTACCACCGCAGGGGGACCAGTAGCAGCAAGAGATCTTCCAGCCGGGGAGGCTGAGAGCGTGTTGAGACGAGTCAAGCGAAACTTTACTGCGCTCACTCGCACAGTCCCTATGGCAGAGATTGAGGACCTGCCACCATCTATGCAGCCTCATGTAGTGGGGGTACCATGGACGTGGGTCTGATTGTTTTAGCGTTTGGAAAATGCTGTAGATCAGTACAACAAGGCCCACATGCCCTGACCTTAGTTAGACTTTTCATGTGCTCGGAGCACTACTTTGTATATATGTTTTGAGGGCATAAGCCCCATGACTCGTTATTGGTCATATTTTTGAGGCACTTGCGTCCACCTATGTACTCTGGTGACTATGATGTTATATATGGATTTTTATGTCTTTTTGCGGCTTATGGATCATGTTTGCAAAAAATGTATTTACATGTTTCTGTGTATATCTTTTTATATGTGTGCAAGATGCCAATCTAAAATTTGATTAGCTAGAGTATCTGTAATTTGATTTAATCTCCTAGGAACATGAAAATATGTAATATAATCAAAGCTTCATTCTAAGAGATGTACCCTAAGGAATCGTCGGTGTAAAGTCAGATCATGAACATGGTAGACTCTATTTAATTGAGACACAACCAGCTGAGCATCGAGATATACCCGGAGATGAGAGATACCAAATGAATGAGCGTCATGAAGCAACTCAATAACTGCATTGAACTCGACGACATTTTTTATGGTGTCACCTAAGAATATACCTCTGGAAGATAATAACTGGCCTCGAGGTGTAAAAATTACCCAAGCTGTGGAGGCAAGCCTCCGAGTGTGACGGCTAGCACCGTCTGCATAGCCAATGAACACCTCGGGTTCACTTGACATCTACCATAGTGACGAAAGATACATCAAAATGACACGTCCATAACACTAAAAAAAACTAGAAAGTAATAGTACAAATACTATACATATGTTACAAAAAGTTACCCATGGTCACCTTCCTATGAGTAATACTTCTTGAGGTAGAGTCCATTTCTAGGCTCTTCCAAAGCATTCCCTTCAAAGTCAACCAGATGATAAGCACCCTTCTTTAGAACCTCTTTTATTATGAAAGGTCCGAACCACATGGGTTTGAATTTTCCTGCCCCCAGGGGGTCCTTATCTTGGTCATAGACCAGGACAAGGTCGCCTTTAGAAAAAATCCGAGGATGAATGAACCTATCATATTGACACTTGAATTTATGTTTGTGAGCCTCGTTGGCCAAGTCCACATCACGACGTTGCTCATTGAGCTTCCCAAGGTATAATAACCGCTCTTCAAGTGGAGAAGTGTCTGACAATAATTGTACTGCCAACTTTAGAGACGGGATCTGACATTCGATAGGCAAGACTGCCTCCAGCCCGTAAACGAGTTGGAAAGGTGAGAAATCAATTGCAGTCTTAACAGATGTTCGGTAAGCCTATAATGCCGAGTATAACATCAAATGCCAATTTGACTTGGCTGAGTTGATCGTTCGCTGTAGAATGGTCTTAAGAGTTTTATTCACAGCTTCCACCTAACCATTTTCTTGGGGGTAGTAGGGTGACGAATGTTCCTGTTGTAACCCAAGATTTGATGTTAACTCGGTCATCATCTGGTTTTGAAAGTGACTGCCATGGCCAGTGACAATCTCCCTTGGGATGTTGAACCTTGCTATTATCTGGTTGAATAAAAAGAGAGTTGCAGTCTCTCCATCATCTTTAAACATTGGCATAGCTTCGACCCACTTCGTGAAGTAGTCTACGACTACGATGATGTAACGGTGCCCCCTTGCTGAAGGAGGGTTGCATGCAGTGTAATCAATCCCCCACTTGGTGAACGGACCAACTGTGATGACAGGAAACATGGGAGCGGGATGTGCCCTCATCTTCCGAGAGAAGATTTGGCACAGGTGGCACTTCTTGACCGATTCGATACAATCTTTGATTAGTGTCGTCCAGAAGTAACCTACTGGTAGAATATTTTGGGTTGTTTCCAACCCAGATAAATGACCACCACAAGCTCTGGTATGGAAATTGTTAAGAATGATAACTGCTTCTTTTTGAGTGAGACATTGGCGTAGGATGCAGTCTACACCTCTCCGATACAATGTATCATCGAGTATGGGATAATTCTTAGCCTGATGGCATATGCATCGACGCTCATCACGAGAAGCAGAGGTGGGGCACTTCAAATTCTAGAGATAGATAAGTATATCTCTGTACTAGGGATCCAAAGAGGTGATCAAAAAAATATCTCCTGTGATAGGCGACTCTTCGGGCACAAGATCACCTGACTCAACCGGAAGTTTCGAAATAAGTTCTGCAAAGACTAGTGACTTTTTGGATTTCGCTGAAACTAAATCTAAGTCAAACTCCTAGAGGACGACTATCCATCTACTGATCTTTCCTCCTATTACCCGTCATGTCAACATGTACTGAAATGGATTCATGACAACAATGACATTGGTCTTGCGAAACAGAACATAATGACAGAACTGTTGAACATCATGGACTGCTGCCAACACAAGTTTTTCAATATGAGAATAATTGAGTTCCGGTCCTACGAGGCCTTAGATCAGGTAATAGATCACATATTCTAAGAACAAGTCATCTTCCTGAACTAATACCATGCCAATGGTTGACTCTGCTGCAACCAGATATATTAAGAAATCCTTGTTATAGTTAGGTGGTCGGAGCAGAGGGGCAGTTGTGAGGGCATGTTTCAATTCCACGAAAGAGTGTTGAGCGGTATCGTCCCAATAAAAAGGAACGTCTTTCTTCAGTAAGCGCATAAAGTGCTTGGTGATCTCAGCATAGTTGGCGATGAAGCGTATTAAAAAATTTTCCTTTCCCTGTAGACTCTGAAGTTGAAGGATTATGCGTGGGGGGGGCAACTGACTTATTGCCTCAACCTTGAGAGGATCGGCCATAATCCCTATTGTCAACACTATGAAACCTAACAAACGTCTTGATGTTACGCAAAAGCTGCACTTGTTTGGATTCAAGCGAATCCAAAAGTAGTGACAATGCTCAAAGATAAGTCGGAGGTGTGTGGGATGATCCATTCTCTTGCGAGATCGAGATGCTAAATCATCTAAATATGCCTCGAATATATGCTTGAGGTCATGGAAAACAAAAGACATGGCCTGTTGAAAGGTCGCTCCGGCATTTTTGAGACCAAAAGGCATCTTACGATACGCGAATGTACCCCAGGGACAGATGAAAGCCATTTTGTGCTAGTCTTCGGGTTTGATTTGTATTTGGTTATATCCCAAAAAACCATCCATGAAAGAGAAAGCCTCAAAACCTGCACATTCATCAATTATCTGGTCGATGAATGGTGTAGGAAAATTATCTTTGGGACAGGCCTTGTTCAAATCACGGAAGTCTGTACATACATGAATTGTGCCTTGTTTTTTATTGACCGACATAGGGTTTGACACCCATTGGGTCAAATGGATAGGATAGATAAAAATGACTTTTAGCAGTTTCTCAACCTCAACCTTAATGACTGCTGCTTTCCTGGGGTTAACTGGATGAAGCTTCTGCCGGACAGGCTTGGCATCTGGATAAGTTGTGATTTCATGTTTGACTATTTTTGGATCGATGCCTGGGATCTCCTCGTAAGACTAGGAAAAAACATCGTGGAATTCTTTAAATAGATCTGTGTAGATTTGAATCTCTCTGGGGGAGTAGTCAGCTTCAACGAAAACATTCTCCATGATGCCAGGGGTTCTAGAGATGTTGATCGGTATGGTTTCAGCGATGGTTTCCATATTACCCTCAGCATAGACCTTGTGCGTAGCTAAGGGATTAATAGGACAAAACCTATATCGAATCATAGTCAAGGTGAATTCTCCAGCCTCAATTCTTCTTAGCTCTGGGAGAAAGAATGATCTGTGATGAAGATCATCCTAGGGTTTGTCTGGACTAGTCATTGCTTCAATTACTGCTTCATCAGAGGGCAAGAATAAGTCTAACGAATTGGTGTTAGCGAAAGAACCTTGAGCCCAAATAGGCTCTAGAAGCGGATCGAACTCTTATGCAAGAGTTGGATCTGGGTTGGCTGAAGCTTGCTGGACTAAAGAGTACGCTACTTTAGCTACAGACAAGGGCATGGACATGCCTAGATGCCCTGACCTCTCCATCATGGCCAATGGGGAAGGAAGTATCCACGGATCGGTGAAGTAAGTCGTACGAAACGACGAAACTTGGAAAATCTCAACCTTATGGTGGTCGGATATGAACTTGACATCGCCTTGAGGGGGTGGGTAATCGAAGGTACCCATCAAAGATGGGCACAAACC
>JZKD02S2269503.1:766303-777676 GCA_000966675.3 Picea glauca | reverse complement strand
GTCCCTTGATTTAAGTGGTTTTTTGAGGATTTGTTCAGCATGGCTTTGTCTAGGAAGAGGCATGAGTTGGCCTGATGCCGGGTAAACCTGTGTGGTGCATTTTAGGGTTATAACATGGTTGGAATGAATGAATGTCGAAAGCAGTGAGAAGAGTGGGTGACGAAGACAAAACGGGCTAGCCAATGGCCTTCCAACATGCCAACGACATAACGTATGTCGAGGTGCCCTCAACAACCGCCGTGTGGAAAATATTTCGAGTAAAAGTTTTCGTGGGGTGAGCCACTAGTATTTGAAATGCTATGTGGTAAGGCAGATGAGGTTTTAAGTCAGTTGTATCTAGCATGATGGTACCCGGATTACAAGTCTCGGTAGATCCTAGAGCGGTTAACAAAGCTTTCCTCTGAGAAGGGCAGCTTTGGAGGACCTCCAAAGAGGACATCGTAGAAGGGGTTTGAGACAAATCTTCCACCACAGAATAGTTCTGGGAGGCCCTTGTGTTTGGGTTGTGAGATGGGAGTTCAACTTCTTTGCCCTTCTCAATCTGTAGAGGAAGATATGGGAGTTCAGCTTCTTTTCCCTTCTCAGTAGTGCTTGGTTTACTTAGTCATGCGCTCTAGTGGATATGAAAGCATCACCCTTCATCATATATACATTCGCGGATGCAGGATTGTTCAAAGACGGAGAGGGTTCTTGACTGCCCCCTTCCGCACTTGAAGAGGCTTGGGTTAGGTTTTGTCCATGTTGAAATGGATTGGTTAACACATCAGGTTGTTGTTGTGTCACAAAACTTTGGGCCTTTGCAAGTCGGGGAGATAGGTGGGTTGGGTGGTCTTCCACACATAGGTTGCACGGATACCTCACCTTCCATTTCTCATTGTTTCCACCGCTAACATTATCAGTGGGTTTCTTATCCCCCTTACCCTTCTTTCGTTGTTTTTTCTTTCCTTCAGGCTACTGGGTGGCCTTTGGATTTGTCGATTGCACTGTGTGTACATCTGAAATTTTAGTAAGCGGAGCAGCCAAAATAGTAGTTTGGATGGCCATTGTGTGTTGTATAGACAACTGCTGCAACTGCTTCATTAGTTGCTCAACGGGCTTTGTTTGTGCTGAACCAACAATACCATCGGCATGTGGTCCAACTCTCTATCTAGTTTTATCAAGTATTGAGCATGGCACATCTGGCAAGATCTCGTATAATAAACCAGAATGAGAATATATGAGCTCAAGATGTTGAGCTCTCATGATGGCGTCTTCTTTGGAAAACACTCCTAAAGTCGCGATGTATTTGGATAGATGTGGGACCAAAGACTTAAGGAACCACTCGAGCAGGAATGATGGTGGGACTGGTACCTTAATTAAACTCTTCTGGCGTCTCTATTCTCGGATGTGATTAGAGATATGGTCTACTTTTGTCTGTGTGAAATTGGCCAGCAATTCTATGCCAACGTCATATCTCACAGGTAATTGGAAATGGTTTAGGAAGGCCATTGCCAATTCGCCAAAGGAAGAGTATCTTGAGCGGTAGAGCTCAATGTACCATTTTGCAGCACTCCCAATGAGAGTACATTGAAACAATCACAACTGCACAGAGTCATCTTTCAATGAGTTAGATGAGCACCAAAGGTGAAAGGTAGTCACATGATCGCCTAGATCTTTGTTAGGCTTGGCCTCAAACTTTGGTATGTCTGAAGGAAATTTCTTCGGCATATGAGGTCAACACCAATCGTGATAGATAGGGTCATTCAACAACCTTGTTAAGTCTGGAAAATGCAAGGTTGCCAGGAAAGGTAGTTTGGGTTGTTGGTGATAACCTGGGAAAAAGGGTCCTGGAGTTTGAATGGCACCAGGTTGCCAGGAAAAGTTCAGCTGCTGGCCATGGTTCTAGTAAAAACCATGGCCATGGCCAGTGTATGGATTCTGTGTGTGAGGAGACATCATCAACTAATTCCCAAAATAGGACGTAGATGGATGGGCATGCATTACATTCAGAGGACTTTGGGAAGGGTTGCCCCATGTCGATCCCATGGGGATAGGCATAGTACCTTGTCCAGGGTTCCATTGACTGTGGAGATAATTGCCCCAAATTGGCATTCTTGATGAAGGAACAGATCCTTGCCAAGAATTCCAGGGCCCTGATGTGGAAGAAGTTCCTGGGTTTGCCCCCTGTGTAGGAATAGTACCCTGCATAGGAATAGGTTGTTCGAAACCAGGGTTGCCCCCAGTCAAGAAAGTAGCTGACGAGAAGGCGTTGTTACCAAACACATTGAACAAATAAAACGATGTCTAACCTACTGGCATATTATGCCCGGTCCTTGAATCCCTACTCCAGATAAACTTTGGTGTGCAGGTGGCCCGGCGGATTGCTGATGCGTGCCACCAAGCGAAGGGGACGAACGAGGTATATGACCTCCCCCGTAAGGGAAAGCGTTAAAAGGAGATGAAGTGCCCCCCATGTGACCTTGCAGAGGAGCGTTGGAACTCCCTGCCCCCAGACCTAAAGTCTATGAAGTGGAGTAGGAAAGTATAGGACTTGTACCTGAGCTAGGCATTCCATATGAGAACAGAGGGCCTGTCGCACTTGGTGGAAAAGGGGTTGTGGCCACTGCCATAGATGGGGTCGGACCACTGTGCGAGGTAGGCAGCTGAGACCATGGTGGCCTGGACCGGTGACGGTGGGTTAGGAGGTGGAAACTCTCCTGTAGTGACAATCGTAGTGGGAATTGAAGAACTCCCAGAAGGAGTAACAACATTTGTTTCCATTACTGCATGTGACACTGTCTGGCACTCGTAAGGATGAATTGTTATGATGATGGATGTCGAAATATCAGTGGTTGAGGTTTCAACTAGACCAAAATATTTCGCTCCAAGGTCTAAAATGGTCGATTCCTCTGGATCTTGGTCGAGAACAATTTCTTGTGACCCGGTCGCTTCAAAAGACCCTTTTTGGTCTAGCTTTCGCCTTAGTGATGGCGGGGTTGGCTCCAGTGTAACCGATGATAGGCCAAGAAGCCTTCATGACCAGCAGATCTCATGATCCTCCACTTTATGACAATATCAAAGACACTCTAGGGTTGTCTACTCATTCAAAAAACAACACACACTAAAAAGTCCCTACAAGATAAAACAAGCAAACACCAAACTAATTGGAAGAACAGTTACAACAACCAACATTAGAGCAACTTACCGGTGTAAGTGCAACTCGAACACGGAAGCACCCTCCGAGTATACTCTACAAAGCGTGGCCCAATGTCTGTCCTAGGTACCATAGTATACCCCCGCAGTCACCTGTGTATGTTCCTAAAAAGATAGGCAACTAGGTTTCCAGTGCGTGAACAGTCACCATGTGGGTATAGTCAAAAGTTGGGTAGACCACAATGAGCAGGGTATTGAGCCCGAAACCTATCAAGGGTATCGAAAGCAAGTGGTTCGGAAGACAACTGAGGACCTCGAACGGATTCGAGATCCACGAAGCTCCATGGAAAATGCAATCGACGGAATCCCAAGACAAGCCCTCTATATGTGTTCTCCACTACGAATGGTCCAGCTTTGGAGGGGTTATCTCCGCTACCTTCCCGCACACAACCTCATGTTTATCCCCTGTGTTAGAGAGGGGTCTCAGATAACTTTCACGATACTGGAATTTGACACTCCCTAACTCAGACTCCAATGTTTGATT
Organism: Picea glauca; assembly: GCA_000966675.3. NCBI lineage: Eukaryota > Viridiplantae > Streptophyta > Pinopsida > Pinales > Pinaceae > Picea > Picea glauca. The sequence goes on along the minus strand of JZKD02S2269503.1, from coordinate 774,000 downwards.
TTAGTGGCCTTGAAGAGTTTCCTCTCCAACTTAATTCAAGCCCCTAACCCTAAACTAGTTGGTTGACCTTACAAACATAAAAATTCTAATTAATTTTAGATTTAGCATTAATTTTTATGTCTTGTCTTAAGTCAAAGGTTATGAAAGTGAAACTAGTGATGTTTGAAAGATGAAAGTAAAATAAACAGAAAGCTGGAAACAAAAACTTTTCTTTAAACAACTTTTAAAACTTAACAATTTTCCTAAGATCTTTGAACAACAAACTCAAAGAAGGATTTCACTCGACTACGAGCTACTTAAGATCTAAGTAAACTATCAAGAACTTATGAAAGAAAAGACTTTTCCTTGGTTACTAATGCAAAACTACACTTTTTAACCAATCAAAGAAAAGACTTTTCCTTGGTTACTAATGCAAAACAACACTTTTTAACCAATCAAAGAAATAATTTTTATTTTTATTTTTATTTGAATGCTCACAAAGAAAAAAAGGAAAAATACCAACAAGTCAAAACCAAGAAAAAATTTCTGGCCTCAGTGCATATGACAAAGAGTCACGTCAAAAGTCACACACATGCAAATTTAAAAATGGACTCTCACACTTGTCTAAAAACCCTATAAAAGAAAATTTTGAGGAAAACTTCTAATTGAAAAAGAAAGCTATTGTTGTGATCAAACCTAAGTTACTGACCGCTATGACAGAGACCCAAAAACCTGAGAGGTACAACTCTTGTCAAAGGAAAGGATGACTACCTCACCTTCAACAAAAAAAAATTCTCCTCAAGCACACCACTGACAGTTCAACAACAAGCGTGTGAACGCGAGCTGCGTAAAGTCAGAGAGCATGTGCACACGTGCTGGCCTTATACAAGCCATGTGTATCCCTAAAAATCTGAGACAAAAACAAAAATCCAAGCAAGCCAGCCCAGGCAGAGATTACTGGTACTGAAAACCAGAATCTCTTGAAGACTCAGACACTTACTTTAACAGAAAAAGAAAACAATTCAAGGAAAACTTCACAGAACAAACCAATACAAGGTGAAACCTAAGATACAGATTGCAAGCAACAAAGACTAGAAAGAGTTCTATAAAACCCCTAAGAAGGACTACTTCTAATAGGGAAGAGGATGACTGCCTCTTTAAAAGCAATTTTCTGGAATCATACACGCGACTGTCACCTCCTTAGTTAGCGTGTACATGCGGGATGTGAGAATGTAGGGCGCGGGTACACATGTGAATACCTTATACATGCCGCATGTACCTCTGTGGGTCTTGAAAAAAGTATAGTCAAGCAAAGAAACATAGATAACTGGTATGGAAGACCAAAATCTTTGTTAGCTCAGACTTTTGTAGAAACTTTAAAAACAGGAAAATGAAACCAGTTCTTAAAAATACCAAAAAATATCCTCAGGAACCCTAGAGACTTCCCCAGTATGGTTGCCAATTCTATTGTGAGTGGGAAATCCCTCTACGGACTAGCACTTAGGGTTAGATTATGCATGCAGAAAATACCTAAAGATCTCTACTTTCTACCTTCGTCCCAGACCTAATCCCCATTATTCTTAAGAAAATACATAGTTAAGTGTGCATACCTTATTACAGGTGTTTGATGTAGATCCTTCCTTACACTTGATCGTTTTTTGATTGCATCTCTCCTCCCAAGGTTGACCTACATTCACACAAAACCAACAACAAAATCCGCATACATTCGATATATAGATTAATGGGTTAGAGATTCGATAAACAAGTATACAATAAATCATAAAAACCTCATATGGTGGGACGGGAAAAGTATTTCTTTATTATTAACTTCAACAAATCAACTTACAATGATGAAGCTGGCCATTGCTCCACGAACCTAGTCCTGGGCTCCTCTTCAACTGTCCTCCAACTTCTTTGCTCTATCTCTCTCTTTGCACAAGGAAGGCTAAAGGGTTGGGACAAAGGGAATATGCAATTAGGTATAGTTTCTTTACTATAATTCTCCTCCTCCAAATGGGACCCCTAACCCTTCTTTTATAGGTTAGAAGAAGCTATGTATTTGGACAAACCCTCGGCCATGCATGGCTGGAAGGTTTAGTTAACTCACCCAAAGTTGTGTGTTCCATCGACAACTTTCCTTTTTTCATGCTTTTGTAGGTACACGCGGGTTGTTTTAGGTCAGCTAGCGTGTACATGCATGTAGTAATGGAGTAGGGAGCCTGGGCCTTTATAAAAGAGGTTTTTAAGAAGAGTTGTTCAACAGTGTTTTGGCAAAGAAGGAATCTGAGATGGCTTGATGCCAGGTAAGCATGTCTGGTGCAAATTAGGGTTATAACAATATTGGACATCTTGTACACAAAAAGAATATCACCATGATGATAATGACCCATCACATATGTTATTTATAGCTTCAATATATAACCAAATTCCTTGAAATCGGAAGGATCTTGTCCATATATAACCATCGATTGTTAGAGTTGACTCTGTCAAATCTATATTATGTAGCTGTATTGACAGGGATGCTCAAACCAAATAGCCATGAATCCAACTCATAGTTGATTGCTCTGCTGGTCAATCCACCAATCGACTATCTTCGATTGCTAGTCGAATGTTTGACCAACATACTTGTTGACTACTCGACCGATTAATGTAGATATTTGGTCGATCGCATGGCCGACTGTTTTCAGATGTAGTGTATATTTTAACCTTGTACAATATTTTACTACAAACAAATTTTCGATAAAAGAACATAAACGATACAATGGAAAATACCCACATTACATAGAGATTTTTCCCCTAGAAACCCAAAACGGGAAAACCAACATATTCTATATTCATTCATAGTGTTACATTGTTTACAATACAATATACATATAGGAGCCAGCGGCATCCAAAACCCTAACTTAATGACCTAGATTAGTCAACAACCCTATTTCCTTAACCGTAAATAGAAAACCATCGTAAAAAACCATGTGCCAAAAAACCTCCCAACAATGGAAACATAAATCGAGGAGACATAAAAAACGAAGAAAAAATGCGAGATGTTTCACAAGGCAAATTTTTTTATCGGGGGCGTTTCCTTTGAACCCTTGAAGGGAGGGCCTAGTGCCCCCCCCCTCAAACCTCCCTACGCACTCGGTGCAATGTAGCAGACACTAAAACTAGTCGTGCAAAGAATATAACACATACCCAACATTCTCCCACTTGTTGTTTTTCTTTGCATACAGGGGGTTACAAGGTTATATAGTCAATAATCCAAGGCAACAATGCCCATGGATCCTCTACACCAAGAGAACTTCTTAGTGCTCATAGATATTTTTAATGAATTTGAAACATTCTTCAAATTTTCCACCTTCATCAGCAACACTTTCTTTTCTTCAACCATGTCTCTCACAAAGTGATATTGAATATCAATATGATTTGTCTTTGAATGATGAGTCGGGTTCTTCACCAAAAAATTGCATTCTAACTATCAAAATCTATCCTTATAGCTTGATGTACCAACCCAATATCTGAACACAATCTTTGTAACCATATTGCTTCCTTACTTGCATGAGTGGATGCCATGTATTAAGCTTTTGTAGTTGAAAGTGCCACTATAGCCTGTATTTTTCTCATCCAACTGATTTCTCCTCCAAATAGGTTAAACATATATCCTCATGTCGATCTCCCATGATCCACATCTCCAGCCCAGTATACATCCACAAAGCCATGTATTTCCAGCACTCTGTCCAATACCGATCTTCCTTGATAGCACAATCCATAGCTAGTAGTGCCACACAAATACCTGAAAACCCTTTTTACTATTGTCCAATGCTCCTTCCATGGTTTTGACCTATACTTGCTCAAAAAACCCACTGCATGTGCAATGTCCGGTCTAGTATAGACCATTGCATACATCAAACTTCCAACTACACTTGCATATGGAACATGAGACATGTCCTCTTCCTCTTCACGTGTCTTGAGACACTGATCCATAAATAAATTTACACCAACATGAATAGGGACCTTGACCGGTTTATATTCCTGCATATTAAACCTATGCAATATTGTCTCGACATATTTTCTCTGATTTAACACTCAAAATCCCAACCACATAAATCTCATTAATTAGAGTTTCTTTTTCCGATCTCTTTTAATTTCCATGCCCAAAATTAAATTTGAAGCACCGAGATCATTCATGTCAAATTTAGAGGAAAAATGAGTTTTCACATCCTGGATAATCTCCTTGTTGTTTCCTATCAACAACATTTCATTCACATACAAGACCAAATAAATAAAATGATCACCAATTAATTTAAAATACACATAGTGATCCTCTTTTCTTCTTATGAAGCCAAGTCCCAGCATATAAGTATCAAATTTTTTATACCACATTCTTGGTGATTGTTTTAAACCATACAAGGACTTTTTCATCTTGCATACCATCTCCTTATTTCCATTCACAACAAATCCTTCTGGCTACTTCATATAGATTTCTTCTTCCAGATCCCCATGTAGGAATGTTATCTTCACCTCCATCTGTTCTACTTCAAAATAAAATGCAACAACAAAAAATAACAGAAATATTATAGAAGTTAACTTGGCAACAGGAGAAAAAATCTCACCAAAATCAATTCCCTCAACCTAGGAACAACCCTTTGCTACTAACAGAGCTTTGTATTTCTCCACTTTTCCTTCTACATTCAGCTTCTTTTTAAATACCCATTTGATTTCAATGGGATTTATTCCAGTCGACAACTCCACTAGATCCTAAGCCTCATTCTTATCCAAGGATGCCATTTCTTCATCCATGGCCCTTTTCCATAGTTTTTCATCCTATAAATCCACTGCCTCCCTGATAGTTCTAGGATCATCATTAGTAATAGACAAAAAAAAATTTGAATGGAACTAAGATGGACTATACCTTTCCGATAGACTTATTTCTCGAACCAATATCCTCAATACTTAGTATGAGGATATTCTTCTTCTGATTCATGTTCTTTTGTAGAGTCTGATTCATCATCCTTTAAATCAAACTATATTTTTTCTGGTTCTTCCTTGGTAGGACTTCATATTTAACAACATCCTTCATTTCTCTAAATACCACATCTCGGCTATACACAACCTTCTTAGTTTCTGGGTTCCAAATATTATAACCTTTGAGACCATCTTTATACCCAATAAAGATACACTTTTCATCCTTCTTATCTAGATTACTCTTGTTTTCCTTTGGAACATGAACATAGGCCTCACAACCAAATAACTTGATATGTGTGAGAGAAGTTTTCTTACTAGTCCATACCTCTTGTGGAGTCTTGCATCCAGTGCTGACGAGGGTGATCTGTTGACTAGATAACATGCATTACCCACTGCCTCTGCCTAGAATTCTTACCCTAACTCAACACCACTGAGCATGCACTTTTCTTTTTCCATTAGCGTCTTGTTCATCCCTTCCGCAAATCCATTCTTCTTAGGTGTATATGGAGTATTCTTCTTCCTTTTTATACCACACTTCTTATAGAATTCTTCAAATTCATTCCCGTAGAACTCTCTGCCATTATCGGTCCTCAGCACCTTAATTATTTTCTCTGTTTGATTCTCAACAAGAGCCTTAAACTATTTAAACCTGTCAACGACTTCATATTTATTCCTGAGGAAATATATCCAAGTATTCCTCGAGAAGTAATCTATAAATGAGACATAGTACACATATTTTCCCAATGATGGAACCGACACAGTTCCAAACACATCATTGTGAACTATATGTAAAATTTCTTCTTACCTCATTGCACCAGAGGGGAATATTACCCGATTCTTCTTCCCATATACACAATGCTCACAGAAATCAAAATCCATAGAGAAGTTAGACATACCTTCAACCATGCCTTTATCGTGTAGTAGTCGAATACCCTTCTCTCCGATATGCCCCAGTCTTTGATGCCATAGCATAACCTTTTATCTAGATATTGTAGGAGTTCTTTCTTATTCAAATACAATATCATGAATAATGTAAATATTACACCCATCACTAATAGTGCTTCCTTGTAGCTTATACATAGTTCCAAACTAAACTCCCTTTAGCAACACCATTGCTCCTTGAACCATCCTGTATGTTTCCTTTTAAAATATTGTTTTTACCCATGCATCGTCCATTTTTCTTACATAAATCAAATTTTTGGCCAATCCTGGGATGTGAAGAACACCAGGTAGTGTTCTAATCCTTCCATATATGAGCCTCAACTTGACTTTTCCTTGACCTATGATTCTGGTTCTTGAGTCATCACCTAGGAAAACATTACCTCCATCATACCTTTTAGATTCATAGAACCACTCCTTATGGGGAGTCATATGAAAGGATGAACCTAAGTAAACCAACCATGCCTCGTGATCTACATGTGTGCTTGAGGAATCCAAGTACACATCCCCTCGTTCTTCCTTGGAGGTATTTTCTTTTGTAGAAGGAGATTCCTCAGATCCATTATTTTTCTCAACTTTAGATCTACACTGCTTTTTATAGTGCCCTTATTTTCCACATCTCCAACATACCTTTACAAACTTTCCAGGAGACTTAGATCTTCCCTTGGACTTAGATATCCCACTCGAGGACTTAGATCTATTTCATTCCTGGGAGCGTCCTCTTGCAAATAATTCATTTGTGCTCTGTCCTTCCATGTTCTTCTGTCTCATCTCTTCTGACAATAAGGATGAGACCACTTCTTCAAACACCAAGGTAGTTGTAATAATACCTATGGACACAACCAGACTATCCCACGAGTCTAGTAAAGAGCATAGTCAACTGATACAATTATCTTCATATGAAATTTTAATCTCAACATATACTAACTGACTTACCATAGTATTGAATGCATTCAAATTCTCTGCCACTGAGTCTCCATCTCTCATCCTCAGGTTATACATCTTCTTTCTCAGGAATAGTTTAGTTATTAGGGACTTAGACTGATACAACTTTCCCAACTTGTCCCATAAATATTTGGTTGTAGCTTCCTCTGACACATTCAATAATACTAAATCTGAGAGACACAGCCAGATTGTGCTATTTGCCTTCCTATGCAACTTTTTTCGTTATTTGTTGAAGTTCCTGTAGGTGCAGTACCTATATCTACTGTGATCCACTAATCTCTATCCACCAACAGATCTTCCATATTGAGCTTCCACAACGCAAAATTTTTCCCATTAAACTTCTCGATCTCCATTTTTGAACTACTCTCCATTTCTTTTCACCTGAAAAATCACTACTACATATCTCCCACTATAACAAGGCTTATCACAGTCTCTATCCAAACCCTTGACCACAAAGGCGTCCCCCTGAAGCCAACAAAGCTCAGATACCAAATGTAGATTTTAACCTTGTACAATATTTTACTGTAAACATATTTTCAATAAAAGAACATAAAAGATACAATGGAAAATACACACATTACACAGATATTTTCCCCCTGGAAACTCAAACCGAGAAAACCATCATATTCTATATTCATTCATAGTGTTACATTGTTTACAATACAATATACATATAGGAGCCAACGACATCCAAAACCCTAACCTAATGACTTGGATTAGTCAAGAACCCTAATTCCTTAAACGAAAATAGAAAACCATCGGCAAAAACCATGTGCCTAAAAAATTCCCAGCAATGGACACGAAAATCGAGGCAAAATGGAAAATGAGACAAAAATACGACACATTTCCCGAGGAAAACAATTTTCTCGGGGGTG
>JZKD02S2269503.1:748130-766171 GCA_000966675.3 Picea glauca | reverse complement strand
GTAACAGACACTAAAACTAGTCATGCAAAGAATATAAAACATACCCAACATGTAGGTCGACCACCCATGTAACATTCCTGCTATAATCCCCCATTTAATTAATGATTAATTTAGATATAATGTGTGGCTACAACCGAGCGATGTAATATGTGAATTGTATTTCTGAATTTTAATAATAAAATGTGATGCCACATACTAAGGGGACATGGAAAGAGACGGGGATGAATTAATCCACAAGAGAGGGGAGGGTTTATAATAATGTCTAAGAGGGGTCCAAGGTGGGAATACCCATGTCTATTAATTCCACCCACATCCCTGAATTTTATTATCATTATGTATTAAATCTCTATTTATGATTGAGTGTTCCCAAATCCAATCATTTATTGGATGTAAGAGGGTGGGTGTAAGAAGTCACATCCCATAGTTATTGGGAGCATGGGGGCTGAGTACAATCATATTGGGGAAGTGTGTGAGTCAAGCAAGCAAGCTAAATGAGATAAATTTTTATGGAATGTTACAACAGTTACACATTCAGTTATTGTGCATGAGTAGTAAGTAGAGAGAAGAAAAAGAGAGCTTGGAGTTGGAAAATCCATGGAGGGATAATTCTAGAGCATGTTGGAGCATTTTTGGAGCATATTGGAGCTGAAGATTGAAGAGACATGTTTTTAGGCATGAAGAGTGGACTCTTGTGTGAGTTGCACTATAACAATAAGTGTTTTTTGTTGTTGTTGGTAGTTTTCCTGGTAGTGAGTTTCCTTGAGTTTCACAACTGAGAGATTCATGGTTACTTCTGCTAAAGAGACCTTGATAAATGAATGGGACACATGAGGGACTCAGATAAATGAAGGGGTACATTCCTTGGGTTGGGAAAGTCAAGAGGAAGAGAGCTGGTGGAAAATTGGGACAGTTGTAGGAGAATGCCAATGGGTTGTGGGTTTTTTGAGCTGTGAGTGGACAGTGGGAGACCACCCTCTTTTGCGGATTGCTAGCCCCAATTCAGGGTTAAATTTTTGTTGATATTTGGAATAGAAGGTTTATGGTTGGATGGAACACTCGTCCCAAGAAGCTAGTTTCACAATTGTTTATAAATAAGTGTTTTATCTTGCTCATGCTTGTATTCTGAGTTTATTTGTTGTGTATTAACTCTATGTATTTGAGAATGATTTATATGTTGTTGTGTTGAATTATTAAACTGCATTCATGTGTGATTTATCATACTATACATGCATGTAATTAATGGTAATATACAACAACTAAATCTAGTTGTAATTTGTCGTTAGAAGCTATAGGAAATTTATTAGTTAACAAAAATTTTAATTTATGAGTTATTCCACATTGTAATGTTCCTCAACTAGGCTAGGGGAGGTTACATCTTGGCCAACTGATTCCAGGAGAAGTTTGATGAACCCTCATAACTTAATGTTCCAACACCCCCCCATTATCACATGGCTTTGGAGATTCAAGAGGTGTAATTATGTTAGTAGGACACCCCCCCATAATTTCATCTTCTTGAATCCCAAGAATCGTTCGAAGCTTGATAAATCTAACTTCAGATAAAGTCTTAGTAAATATATTATCTACCTGATCATCTGTTCTACAATACAAAAGAGAGACGACATTCTCATGAACCAATTGTCTCAAATATTGAGCATGGAGGTCAACATGATTCATCTTACCATGGGAAATAAGATTGTTAGCAACTAAATGGCACTCTTATTGTCACAATATATTGTAGTTGAGGTATGAATAGGAAATCAAAGTTCACTTAGAAGTTGGCAGATACAAACTGCCTCTGTACTTGCATGAAGGATGCCATGATATTCTTCTTATTTAGTCGACAAGGAAACTATCTTCTATTTCTTGCATGACCAAACCAATGATCCAATGCTAAAGAAAAACACATAGCCAGAAGTGGACTTCTGATCATCACTATTTCCATCCCAGTTGGAGTCGGTGAAGATGACCAATGAATATGAACTTCCACAATACTTGATACCAAAACAAGTGGTACCCTTGATATAGCAGACAATTCATTTGACTTCTTTCTAGTGGCTTTCCCCGGGGTTCTCCATAAACTGAGAAACCACATTGACAACAAAGGAAATGTCATATCAACTATGAGTGAGATAAATAAGATTGTCGACCAATTGTCGATAAAGTGTAGCATCGAATTTGGGAGTTTGACAAGTTTTGTTTAGAAGTTTTGTTTAACTTTACTTTCAATTGAAAAAGAGTAGAAGAGGGCTTATAGTCTTCCATATTAAAACATGTCAAAAGATCTATTACATATTTAGATTTAGAAATGAAAAAACCATCACATAGTGGTAATACTTGAAGACCCAACAAATAATACCAAGATCTATCATGTCAAGGGAGTCAACAAGTTTTTTCTTCAATTTAAGAATGAGATCAATATTATTACTAGTGATGACAAGGTCATTGACATATACAAAAAGAATCAAAGAGTATCCATTGGTATGGAGTACTGTAATGTCCCCAAGGGTAAAATGCTAGGAAATAATGGTTTGTTGTTAATTATGTATTTCGGGTTGTGCACTTTCATAAAATACTTGCATTACATATGTTGTTAGACTAATTGAGTACTTTTCACAAACAATTTGCTAATATACCCATAATGAATATTTTATCAAACATGTTACACACAACTGAATACATAGAAAATGGAAGATATGATCATGGCATTTTACTATGGATGGAATATTCATAAATCACATCAATAAAAATCTCTATTAGTTTTAACAATATTTTCACCAAAAACTAACCTCACAGATCTCTATTGGCTACAATGACAACTACAAAATCACACATACAAATAAAAACAAAACCTGTAATTTCGCCATGATCCTCATGAACCTACTACAAAATATCCACTCTTGTAACCCTCATCGTTTAGATCCAATTGGCCACTGAAAACCCCCGATCACACAAGTCCTCATGGGACATAGTCGGTTGTCTAACGGGGCCTTGCACGATGAGGCTGCACAAAATGCAGGGGCCTCACGAGATACACTATACTCAACCTGCGAGGTCATCCTATACCAAGGTTTCTCAAAAACCATCCTTGTACATGCAAAGTCTGAGTATGACCTCCTCTGAAAGATTCATTAACCTCTTGCGCAAGCTGATATTCCTCCTACTAAAAACCAAACCTCAAAATAGAAGCTCTAATGGAAATCCTGGATGGATTCCCCTCTTGCCTAGGCTCCAATGGAAATATTGGATGGATTCTCCTCTTGTTTAGGCTCCAATGGAAATCTTGGATGGATTCCCCTCTTGCCTAGCTAGGGTGGATATTGCACCACTGAAACCAAGCCAATAGTGGAAGGGTTTTTCTAAGCCCTAACGAGAAAATGGATCTAAGAGAAATTTCAAAATGAGCGATCAAATCATTATCCCCAAGTGAGGCTTTTCCCTCACATTTTTAATTTCTCCATGCCTTCTATAACATTACCCCTTTTGACCAAATCCATTGTAACCCTTATCCCCCTTTTGACTAAATTAAATATGACCCTTATCCCCCTTTTTCTTTTACTTTAGGATTAAAAGTCATTTTTAATAATAGATAAGTAACTTTTTAATATAATGACACTTTAAATACATAACATCTCTTAACTAAGTGACATTAAATAACCCCTTTTGACTCCATTTTTCTTCACTGACAAGCCATAGAAGTCATTTCCACTACCAAACAGGGGAATCCAAAAATGGGGATATGAGAAATCCTCCCTTCCCAAAGATTTCTTGTCCTCAACCAATTCCATCATGACCTGACACTCCATCGTCTGATCCAGGATGAAACTGAAAATGATACTGGGATCCCAAACCACCCTGTAAGATGTGAAGCATCCTCTACTCAAGGTGTGGTCTGGTAATGTACTGACATGAGAGGTCTCCATAAAACCTCCCACAAGTAAGGTCACTTGGTGCTACAACAAATCAATCAACCTATCAAGGAACTTATATTCTAGGGAACCAATCTCATGAAGGAAAAAATTGGTTCTCCCCTCCAGTCAACTGCCACATTGTCTCCTACTGAAATCCCTAGGTCCCAAGCTATATTTAGAAAGGGACCACCATGTTTATGCTACACCACCCTGATCATAGTTGTACGAACATTGTTCCCACTCCGCATCCACAAGTTGTAATTCCTCAAAGTATCACATCCACTATCGAGGATCATTCAAATCCAATGTATCAAAAAATCAGACATCATAGAGAAGTCCATGTGGTCATCAACTAATAGGGAATCCACTATAACTAGTCTCCAAGTGTCAAAGGGAAAACCCTAATACTCCAGCACCCTTATTGTACTGCAATCATCCAAGCATCAATGGCATGATCTCCCAACATATTTCCCACAAAGTCCCTCCATGCGAACACAAGAACCCCGTAGATGGTAAAGTTGTCAAGATCCAAAACTAGAATGTATGTCATGAAGCACCCTCTAATCATAGCACTGGTCTGTAAGGAGCCAATACCAGAATCCAGCCGACTGCTCCTGATAAGCTAGGAAATCATAAGCTCCACTATTCAACCAACTCCTTGGAATACCACTCCTAATCCTCCCAAAAGTAAACTCCAAAAAATTAAAACCGATGCTCTCCTCTCAAATAGTGGGTGAATTGTCGATCAATGTGATCCAAGGGTCCCAAACTAAAACTGGAAAGGTACCACCATGTTGATGTTGCGCCACTCTAATCATCACCATCGGACCAACGCTCCTAGTCTGCATCCTATCCTAGAATCCCAAGCTAATCTCCTTAAAGAGACCACCATCATGAATCCTCTCCTGTGAAGGTGTCTTAGTGAAGTATAAACCTACAAATCCATGGTAAAACTCGAGCATGTCTCGACCTCCCCTCTACTGACACCCCCAAAATAAAGTAGACCAATCACTACCATGACTCCATCGATCATCATTGTCATCAATCTATCACTCAGATGAATTCCTGGATCCCACCACCTAATTGGGATTCCACCACTCCTAATACCTGCTAGTTTCTTGTTCATGCTTGAATCCGTTAGGACTGAAATGACAATATCACGAGGATGTAAATCCCCATGCATTTTTATAGAGGTGGTACTCCTATTTATTTTATGATTTTATTGGGGATTTAGGTATTCAGAATATGGGACTTTACAGAAGTTGATCGTGGTACTCAAAGGAATATAAAAATTTCAAGAAAAATGAAAGGAAAATGTTTGTTTTCTTTTCCAAAGAAATTTCGTGAGAAAGGACTAGGAATCAAACACATTCACACATTTAAAACAAATAAGAAAAACTTCCTCACATCCATCATAGTTTAAAATAAATATCCCTGGTCACATAAAAATAAAAATAAGATGGTCTGCATGCATAAGATAACTTTAACAAAGTGAACATGGGAAGTTCAAATAAATATAATGATAGATCAACCTCAAATACTTTGTATTCAAAACTCTAGGTGACAAAGTACAGTCGAGATTGTTCCTGAAATAACTCTCTTGAAATTTCTAAAAAATATATAGTCTATTACATGTTATTTGAAATTTAAAATGTGTTTGTCTTAAAGACTGGGATTGGGGCTCCCATAGACCATAAAGAAAATATACACAATAATTAATCTTATAGAAGGAATATGGTGGGTGGTAAAAGAACAACAAGACCTGGTAAGAAGAAAAGAGAAGTTATAGTCTTCAGTTAAACCTTTCTAGTGAAAGAGGTTGAATAACTAGATGAAGGACTTCATAAATAAAGAAACAATGTGATCAGCATAAACTTACTATGATGGTCTCTCCTTGTCTTTATTTGATTGTTGTTGTCCTTTTATTGTCTTCATTGACGGTTACATGAACTTTCTCCATTGTTTCTTTCCCTTCTAGAAATTCTTGTACAAGTTTCTTCGTGAAAAAAATCTTTTAATTACTACCTCATTAATGAATTCACATCATTAATACAATTATATTGAAATTGGATCCCTCTCCTTTTTTTAATAAAAGTTTTAATTAAACTTTTATTTTTTGAAATTTAATTAATTTCCCTTTAAAAGAGGATGATTGTGTTTTAATTGTTTGGGAATTATAATAAACATTTTATCCATGTAAATAATTTAATATGTGATCTTCATCATCTTAGCTTTCCAACAATATAAAATTTGTCCAAATCCACCACCTAGATATCAAGATATGAGCTCGTGAAGTTGAGTTGTGATGCAGGCCCATTAAAACATTAAGCTGACTGATATTTTAATTTCTGAGAAAAATGTATCAACTTTCAGCACTTGAAACCTGTACTACCATCTTCTATTTCAAAATACCTTTCAAACTGTATAAATTTTGCTGCAAACAGAGGTTGGGAGCTCAACATATATCCTTTTCAAGATCGTGACTCATACACCGTCGATCAAGTTTGATTGGTAAATGTAGACTCTTGATTTAATTTCATCCTCCTTTGTTGAATTTCGACTTTTCTTCATTATTATTATCCCACATGTATGAGAATGAAAGATTATTAGTGGTATATAATTTTAAGTGTAACATACACTTGACAAGAAATAAAGAAGAGAGGAGACTATGGAGCTTGGAGGATTCGACCCTTGTAAAATTGTCGAATATAAAAATAATTTTGCATGCCTAGTCAACCATCAATATGCCTAGTCAGCAATGATGAGTCACCCAGCCAAATGATTCCACATGTCATCACTCGGTAGGCCAACAATATTCCAATAAGAATATGCCATATGTCATCTAATAAAATCATGCCATGTGTCACTTTTTGTATGTTGCCACATGTCTCCATCAATTAGTTTCCATGTGGCACCATCCATCTAACTTCCATGTGGATATATCTCGTTGGTTAATAAAGTTACATGTGTCACTTGGATATTTTCCTCATAGAACTTAGGATAGGAAAAGTATTATTAAAATAATATGGCGAGTTCACGAGTTTAGGTGAATGCAGAGGTAGGTGAGGAAATCACCGCGGACCCGCGGTAATACGTTGTAAGGAATGAGTGTGAAAAATTCTAAGTGTAGGTGAAGTGGAGAGGAGAGGTAAATAGTTGTAAAATATTCTAACTCTTGAGAATCGGTTAGGCGGACTTTCATATGATATATGAAATAAATATTGTATCACCAACCCGAGAACCAGCGAACCCGTGGTAACTCATGTATTTGGCTAAGTGTTAGAGGAATTACATAGTAAGAGTAGTAAAAAGAGTTGTGTGCATTATGAAGGTGGTGGAAGTCAAAGTGCATTATGAGGGTAGCAGAGATAAAACATACTCTTAGGAAATATCAACAACCCATGAACCCGCGGCACGACATAGTAAATAAGACTAAGTCTAGAAAGTATATAATGGGTCACATGAAACATGGAAAGAAATATTGAAAATATGAAAAATGAAAATAAATATATGGGAAATAAAGGAATTAGGTGAAATTTGGGAAAGGAAAAAAGGGAAAAGGAAATAAATGAAAAAATGGGATAATGAAAATGGAAAGGAAAATAAAGAGAAATGGAAAAATAAAGAAAAAGGGAAATGAATGTGAACATGGAAAGGAATAAGGAAAAATGACTAATTGTGGAAAATGGTAAGGGGAATATGAAAGTAACGAGACAATGGGAAAAATGAATAAGTATAAAATGAGAGAATGAATAGAGTTGAAGGTAAAGGAGAGGAGAGAACATGCCACTTAGAACATTTTTCATATTTCTTCTTGTAATACCTCTGTTGGACTTCTCGACATAAATATGCATATCTTGGTCATGGAGACTCGAATTTTGATTCCGCAAAATGCATGGAGAAGTTGATACCAATGGCTATGCAATGAACATACAATAGTTCAAAAATGTTCATCTTCCAATATCATTTTTTATTTTATTATTCCAGGAGCGGGAACATATAGGTGACCAAATTTCGGTCAACATTGTTGTTGTGCCATCCTGATAACTATCAGATTCAAAGTGAGCCAAGTCCCTGATATACCATCATCTGGTGGAAACCAAGTACTATGAATCAACTCTGTGCATGTTAATATATTCGTCTCCCACTAAAATATATTGGGAAATTTTCTATCTCGGTCACCGTTAATGTACTCAAGTAATCCATGGAGTCTAAACACCTCCCTAGAAAACATTCTTGTCACCCACAATACCTCATACTCATACGAGTACCCATAATTCCCTTCCAAAGTTGAATCATGTGTAGCCATCATAATCTTATCCCTAAGCGTGGACTGAGGGACTACATCTGTGTGACCTCCATAGTGGATAATTCCATTCACCACTCTGTTAGCTGAAATATTTGTGAACAGATCCATTACGATCTGGATCCCCTCCTATGCTCCGACCATGTAGCCCAAAAAAAAAAACTATGACATGGCTATAATTCTTCCTGCCTCACCCAAATTACTCATGTGAACCCTCCATGTCCCATTGAATCTATTGTTGTCATCATAGAATATAAATTTATGCCACTACCACTACCTACAAGATTTGAAATTGTCAGGTGCTTTGGTCAACCCCAATGGCATGACCAAGTACTCAAGGTAACACCTGAGAGAAATTATGTGGGTATCATGTTCTGTGTACTTTCTCTGGTGATATCCTATTATAAGATCAATCTCCAAGGATTATTCCTCTCCATGAAACTCACCCATACACTCATCGATCATGGGTGAACTAAAGTCAACGATATGTCTGAAGTCCCTCTCTGGAGGTATCCCTAGGGGAAACATATCAAAAACCCACTACACACCATCGTACACCACTGTATATTGTTGTAGACTACTGCACACCATTGTATCATCATGCACTACCTTGTATCCTATATGTACCACTGTATCAATCACTCTACTAATATCAGTTGAACCTGGATCCTAGAGTGATGTATCCACATCTGTCCTATACTCAATCCCCTAATCAACTGGTGCATATACTTCCATTTTGGTTGGTCCACAAGGACTATGCTCAACTATCTCATCTATAGCTAATACTTGAGCCAAAAGAAATGGCTCATTATCCATGTAATGCAAAATAAGCACATTGTCAAAACCCTCTCTGTCAAATATATCCTCATACACCTGCAACTCTGAATGCTCCTCATGTGGAATCATCACAAGAAGATCCTCCCTCAGATCATGAGTGTCACTCCTACCCCCATGTGTCACTGCTACCAAAGATGATGGAGTCTCTGCTATTGTCAATGATGAATATAATTCCAAACTAAATGGTAACAAATCTCCTCGATCTCCCTTTCCTTGTCCTCGATGAACTTGAGAGAAAGGTCTCGATCCATGGACAACTGCAAATACTCATATTTCATCTGCTATAGTGCCTCTTTGATGATGCATAATTGGGTACTAGTGACCCCACCGACAATTCCTTTTTTCCTCTCCTCCATCTATTTTTCCACATAAGGTCTTCAATGAATTTATAAGCACCATTTGTCCTTGTCAACACCTACACGAATTGTTCCTATGTGACTAACAATCGGTCCTCCAATTCATGAAATGTTATTTCATCAAAATGGTGTGGGTTGTCACATAAGGGATCAACTGTCTCAGTATATGATGATGTGTAATATGGGATATCCTCCTCATACAACTTTTCCGATTTTCTCCTATCCACCAGATCACCCCCTTCGTTATCCTCTATGCATAGCTCTGGTACAATCATGCTTGCATAATCATATATATCATAAATAATATAAGGTATTGAATCCTCATCATGTGTAGTTTCTATCATGCTTGGACCTCCCTCATCATAAGCGCCATACACCATGAAAGATGTTGGGTCCTCAACATCTAGTGATCACAACATCTCCTCATAGTCATCGTAAGATGTCGTAGCCTCATCTTCTCCATCAAGCACACTAGTGTCATCAACCTCATCGATCATTTCTGATTATGTATCAAAATCTCTTGTTTGGTATTCCTCTATGCACACATCCTATGCATGTCTATATGCATGCTCTTCCACTTGTTCTTTGTGCTCATCCTTCTCCACTTCCTTCCTTGTGCCTTTAAAATAATTCTCATCCAAATCCTCAAGCAAACATCCGTAAAAGAGAGTGTAAAAGATTTTAAAGGGAAATTATGCATAGATCTCTTCCCTTAATTTTAGATACTCCTGGTAGTGGTAAGGAATGTTTTTAATTGATTCTATCATCATTAGCATTTTAAGAACAAGATTTGGATCTTCCTCCATATGGATTAACCACCGGAGTGCAAAACCTACTCCCATCCTTTCTTACACATGCATGTACATAATATAATTTCCTTCCCTCTAATTTTTTCTTCAATTTTTCCTTAGTTTCATAGCCAATCTTGTATACCCTCACAAGTTGGGAGGATCACAAGCTCTAATGCCACTATAACGTCCCCAATGGGAAAATGATATGAAAATAACGCTTTGTTGTCAATTATGTATTGCGGGTTGTGCACTTTCATCAAATACTTGCATTGCATATATTGTGTTAGCACAGGGGCAGACCCAGGTTTCAACGCTTCAACAACGCACCAACAAAACCCTAACTACCAGCCCTTTCACCAACACCTGTGAAGAAGGTGAAGTCTCACCTGAGGTAGAGGCAGGGGGGGTTATAGGACTCAGGTTTCTGTAACCAATCTAGGACACATATATGTGATTATAACACTTAGCAAAGTACTTTAATAACACTTAGAAGATAACGTGCATTAATTCATTATCTTTTATTAACATCACAGAACAAACCCTAATATGGATCAACACAGTAACAAAAAAGAGTAATCACTTCAACCACTTAGCACACAACAAAGAATTATATCTAGCATCCATTCATAAAGCACAAGTAAAGAACTAAGAAACATCATATCTATCCATCATACATAATAAAAGCACAACATTGATCGGATCTGTAGCATAAACAATACAACACAAAGCCAACCAAAAACACATGATATACATGGTTCACCCTAGTGTGGGGCTATGTCCACCAACTTCTTCTTCTTCTCTATTATTCTTCAATCTCTTACATTCATTCACTCTTGTGCACTAATCCACAGAGCCAAGCTTCGCAGAGGACAGGAGATCTGCGCGCTACGCACCAGATCCTCCTTCCCAAAATTAGGTCAAGGCACAGAGCCAACTCCTCTATCGAGCATAGAGCCTTACATACGCATTCTGCTGCATAGAGAAACTCATAACTACTTGCACTTATCCACTTAGACTTCACTTTCTAAGTCTCTTAAATCACTTCTATTCTACTTACCTTACAATCTTACTTATTTATAATTTTACAATAAGGCCTAATCATGGGTAAACCCATGGGCCAACATCCCATAACCCATTAAAAAAACCCTAATGAACTCCTTGTTGGGTCCACAAATCCCAAAAAACAAGTGATATCCGTGATCTCAGCTCTACCTGGGTGCTCCTTCCTCGACCACTACGTCGAAGTCCAAAAAGGTGATCAAACCTGATCAATATTTCCTCAAAACTTGGTGGAGGGCCAACATGCCCCCAACACTCACCTATGACTCGTCCCGAGTCACTCAGGTCTGGGAAATGCTGCTTCGAAGGCCTCTAGATTCACTCGAGTGACCTCGACTTGTTGCTTCGCCTGAGCCTCCTGCTCAATGAGTTCTTGGATAATCTTCTCTATAACAGACCCTTCTAGGCGTTGTTCCACTACTACAACCACTTGGTCTAGTTGTGTGCCTTTTCCTTCAATCTCTTCAAACACCTTGCAGGCTTCATCCTGCACAATTTGTAGCTTCTGTGCGACTTTCATTACCCTGCCCTAGATGGCATTAATCTGTTGTTGTACTGCATGTTGTTCCTGAGATCTCTTCATTCTTTCTATTGCAATGAGTAGCTTCATCTGTGCTTGTACTAACAATGCCTTATGTTGCGCCTCCTATAATTATGCTTCCAGTATCCATAGCTCTGGGTATTCTGTGAGGCATTCATAAGTCTGCGCACTTATATCGCTTAGTTGTTTGCATTCTAAGGCGAGGGATTTGATCCTTCCAACTATGTTCTTAGTGGCCTCCTCCCTCTAGTCGCGCACCTCTTGCGGAGTGCTTGGTACTGCTTGAATATCCAACTCCATTATCCTCACTTGAAGCTGTTGGATGGCCTCAACAACCTTCACCACTTGAAACTCAATTGACTCATGTTCCTCCTGTGCCAAGCCTGGCACAGATCGAAGTTCTTTTCTCATTGCTTCTTTGACCATAGTCTGCTATGCAAGCAGCTGGTCCTTTTCTCTGTATCTTTTCTTTGTCTTCCTCGAGCATCGCCCGAAACTCATCTTTCTCATTTTCATAAGTGGTTACACAGTACCGCACAACTCGTAGTTTCTCTGAGACTTCCTCTTTCTCTTTCTTCATGGCTCTCTTAGCCCTCTCCTTTTCTTCTTTCACTTTCTGAAGTCTAGCCTCTATCGCATCTGCAAGTCTTCTTAATTGGCAGGGCTCATACTCCAATTCTGTAACCTGTGATGAAGAAGGCATAGTAGGTACTATGTGGATAGCTTGCTATATTTCCTTCAGATCCTTCTCGAACCTTTCATACAACTCTTCTTACTTCGCTCCATATCTATGCAATATATATTCAAATGCATCCTCCATTTCTCTGCGGACTAGACTGATATCATCTTCTATGAGCATGGCCTCTAGCTCGGGCTTACTGGCGTAGGTCTTCTTTCTTGCCGAAGGTTTCTGCAGAGAAACCTTTCTCTTTCGTGATGTTTCTATTTCAGTAAGGGGATATTTCAGTGGTGTGGCTTTTCCTTCTCCTTTCTTTTCTCCTTCTTCCCCTTCTCCTTGTCCAGCTACTTGGTCTTCTCCTCCTCCTCCTTCTCCTGCGGGCTTCCTATAATGTCAGCGTCGGAGAGTTCAACATCAACGTCAGTTTTCTGAAATTCTTTCGGCCATTCCTTCGTGATCTGCTCCATGTTTTCATCTTTCAACTTGTAATAAGATTGTAACTCATCCTTTCTCTCATCTCTGCACATAATGATTTATATAAAATGCAGATCTATGCAAAACTTGGCTATCGATCAGTACTGGTGTAATGTGCGTGGCATCACATGCGAGAACAACTTGATGGCAACCTTCAGTTGCTGATAATAGTCATGGAACACAACGTTCGACTACGATTTCTTCGAAATGTCATTGGTGTACCACAAGGTAGAGAACCTAGTGGCTAATGGCTTCGACAGTTCAATATCCGGGAAGGTGGCTCCTTCCGGCATTTGGCAAGTGACAAATGCAATCAATACGAGCGACCATCTAAAGTGGAACTCATATCCCTGATCCTGAGATTCACGATGGCCTTTCTCAAGCTCATTGATGAGGTAGATCACCCAATTCATTTGCATTCCCTCCACTCATTTTCCTGCGAGGTCGACAACGAAAACGATGACTTGCATGGGGCGATTCTTTCTTACAAGATTTCTAGCTATGAGTTGGCAAGTGAGGTGCATTTTTCCATCATGGATAGAGGCTACCTTGTAGCCTCACTTTCCCTTCTTGACTTCACTGTAAGCCTCCTTGATACGCTGTGCCAAGGAGCGATCTGAGGTCTTCCCTAGGTATAACTACTGAGGGTCGGGTCCCTGCATGCTCAATCCTGTAATCCAGTGGATCAACGCCGGATCCACAGTAATCCGTCGACCGAGCCACAGGTATCCACCATGGTAGCATGACAATAGGATTTTAACGCAAGCGTTAACCTCTTGATGATGACCAAAATGGGGAATCTTCATTACGTTTAGTATCGTGGACTATGCTAGCTCCTTAATCCATAGTTGGGAGACCATGCGAGGCTTCTTCCTAGTGGTATTTGTCATGTATCTATGTGGTGAAAGCGTAGCATAATTATTTCTATCTCCAAGGTTGAAGTCATTGTTCTTCAGTAGTGGGATCTGTCCCAACTGACTCCCAACTACATTTATTCCTTTCGGGATGTACGCGGTGATCAAAGTGTACTCAAAGTCCCATGGGATGTTTTCATGGTTAATCGTGCCAGGAAAGGGTGAGATATAATCTGGTAAGATCGACGGGATCTTCTTCACATTAGCTAGATCGTCATGATGCTTACTTCGCTGTTCGGTCGCGGGGTTGACATGAATCGAACGATGTCCAGTCGAAGGGGAAGCCTAGAGTCCCCTGGTCGATGACGCTTGTAATCCTTCAGACATAGCTTTATCAGCCATAAACTTCTTAAGAACCTCCTCGACGGACTTCTCTAAATCAGTGCATTAGGCCGACATTCTTACTATTAAGAAGTCGGGTCAGGGTAGGCGAACATATAAGTGGGGTAGACAAACAAACAATGACGTCTAGTTTCTGATACCATAGCTCGACACACAATCAATTCTCTTCTTGTCTTAGATAATCACAGGTAGCAAAAAGTGGTCCTGGTGCAACGTCCGATGGGCTAAATAAGCCAGCATCATAATAGATTCTTCCAACGGGAAAGAATGCTTCCATTAATGCGAATCTTTCTGTTATGATGTGGTCTCAACGTCCCAAATGCAGTCCCTTTGCCCATAAATGCGTTTCCTAGTTGTTCTAGAGCGTCGTTCTAACAATCGGGGCACCTCCAACGGTCATATAGCTTCACCAGGGAGAAGTCCCATTTTGCGTCGTCCTGCTATTCCGGCGAGGTTCAAATCTGATGCAGGAGCATCGCCAACATGAAGTGAGCTAGCGCGGAAGAAAAAGACAGTTGGACAACCACCCAACACAAATTTTGAAATTACCTTGAAGTCGATGCGCAATCTTAAATGAAGCCATTAAGAATAGGCTCACTTGTATAATGTAAACAGACCTTGAGCAATTTGCTCTCGTCCTTAGTAGGTAGAATGCATTTATGGTAGTTAATGTAAAGTAGATAGAATTCAATTCTAGATTAGACAGTGTAGATCGCAAGAGGGAAACGGGATATAGACACCCTCATTGTGCATTGTAACATTTTTTTATTCTGATGAGAGCATAGAAGAGAAGCAGAGAGAGTTGTGTAGTAGACTCCATGTACAGAAGTTCTGAATTAATATAAGAGAAATATTTGATTCAGACTCATGGTGTTCGTATATTCTCGATGTATGGATCTTTGAATGTTATGCTCATGAATGTTTTACTCTTTCTGTCATGCAATTGCTTTTATGCTATGTATGAATGATTTCTTGTTGAATGTTTGAAATCTAAGAGGAAAGAGAGAAGGAATGAGTTTCAATTGTTCCTCTATCTGAGCAAGGATTCCTGCAAGGAGTGCAGTTGAATTGTCCGCAAGGAGTGCATTGACAAAGGGTTCAGATAAGGTAGATTTTGTTCTCATTCACATAGAAGTGCAGTTGGGCACATGAGCCGTGCAAGGAGTGCGCAGGCCAAGGGAGAGTCTCAGGGTTGCGAACCTGAGTGAAGTATCGAGAAACTGCTGTTGCAGGTGTGCGTAGATTCGAAGGATTTCAACACTTAGAAGTGTTTGGAGATCTACCGCAAGGAGTGCGTTCAAGTGTATTTCTAAAAGGTGTAGAGTCGTGGAAAGTTCAGAAGTATCTGAAGCCTTCAAAGTGGTTGAAGGGAGACAAAGAGACCAAGTCATGAAAGGTTGAAAGAAGGCATAGCGACATCGAAAACCAGGAGGACGAGTTCTCAGAGGAAGAACGGACGGCTGAAATTCTCTAAGGAGAAGTCACGAAGTTCCGTGGACCGTTAGATCTCACGGAGGAGCAGAGGGGTTACCGCGGGTGTAACAAAGGGTTCTAAGCTCAGAAGGGATAGAACCGTCAATCCAAGGTAGCAAGGGTGTTGGATTCACACGCGAATCTCTATATCGGGGTTTCGTAGGGTGAAGACCCGTAAACGCTGCAACGAGAATCGCGAAATCACGAAACGCGAAGTCCCGACGGTTGAGAAGACAGTGTGAGGCCACGAAGGAGTCAGCAAGTGGACAGGTGGCGTACCATTGACACAGAGTCAAGGGATTTTGATCATTTCAGAGTTTCGTGGGGTAAAGTCCCAAAATATTCGCATCAGGAGTCGCGATACCGTGAAGTCCGAAATTCTGACAGAGGGAAGGAGCGTTGAAAAGTCAAAATTGCGAGCGTATCGTCCTTTTGGCATATGGGAATTCCGGAGTCGAGGAGGTGAGTCGCTCGACATCGCGATCACCGAAATCGCGATAGGGAAAATCTCGAAAAGGAAAGAAGAGGGTCAACGTTGACTTTTTCGGGTTTCGGGGATTCGAGAGATGAACGGTTGACCGCTGGATTCGCGAAGTTGTGAAATCCGATCTCCCAAGTGTAAAGAGAGGATCCCGTGAGAGGTTGTTGTGGGGGAAGATTTCCCGAAAGGGAAACAGAAGAGTTGTTTTAGATTTATTTGGGCCAAAGAAAAGGAAAGATCCTATGTTGACATGGACCTTTCGACCTGCGGGTTGTGGAGGGAGCATGCGTCGGTATCAAAATCCCACAAACCTGCCTCCTGGGAAGTCTTCCATTTGATGTTTGTAACTTCCTGTAGCTTTTCCAACTTGGCTTTCTTCTTACTAAACTTCCTTGTCTTCTTTCCTGTGACATTAGTCTCTCTAACTGTTTCTGGATTCCCCTTTCCATTCTTATTCTTATCCTCTCCTGGTGTAGTGACTTCGCATTGTTGATGTGCTCTCAAAGGGTTCAAAGTTAATACCTCTTCTCTTATTAAGTCCTGGGTGGGCATTCTTCTTTCTTGCATGGATAGGTCCTTCAAACCTTCTTGCATTCTTTCAACTTCTCTTGCATTCTATTTCTTCGATTTAACTTCTCGTTCTTCTATCAGTCAATCTATTTTTATAGCTATGAAATCCCTTAGTTCTTTCCTTTTCTTTTCTGTAGCTTCTTCCTCTGCTTTCCTTCTGATCCGGTCTTTTTAAATCCAATTCTTTCCTAAAAAAAGTGGGAACGGAGCGTTGTTCTCAACAAACTTAATGACCTCAAATTCCTCTTCAGTCAATGTTCCATGGATGATAACATGTACATTAGTAACTCTTCCACATAGGGTTATCATCTTTCCTTTAAACAAGCATGTCCTTCCCAATGAAGGTATCACAGTAGGCTTTCCCAAAATTTCCCAAGTGCCTTCTGTCATAATATTCACTTGTGTTTCCTCATCCAAGACACAGTCTATGTCGAAGTCTCATATTCTTGCATTTATGTGATGTTTTACGTTCAAGATCTCTAGTAAACTGACATCTTTCTGATCATTCATTGTTTCTTTCAACCGTGATAACATAGTTTGAGCTTTCTTTGACTCATTCTCTTGATGATTCTCTAACATGCTCTTAGTCTCTAGACTTTCGTTTTCTTGTCTCATGTTCATCCTTTCAACTTTAGCAATCATCCTTGGACAATCCTCAACCTCATGACCCATAGTTTTACAACAAAGACAAATAGGACATGTACCAGGGCATTCCATAGCAAGATGTCTCAGTCTTCTGCAGTTATAACATAGTGTCAATCCTCTCTTTCTCTTATATGTTCCCCAACTTCTCATGTACTGTGCACTAGGATCACAATGCTGGACTTGCAATCTGCAACAATTCTGTCTAGGTTCCTCCATCCACTTATTAGTCCAAAAGTTCTTTCTATGCATAGGAATAACATATCTTTTTTTATTTCTATCAAATTTATTCAGAGAAAATCTTTCTTCCAATTGTGCCCAATATTTCAGACTAGGACATAATCTATTAAACATACCTAAATTCATGCTTTTGAAACAAAAAATTTCACTTATCTTACTCTTATCAAAGCACAAATATTTACATGTTTTAAGATCTTACCTTTTTTCTTCAGAACAACTTACTCTCTTGGCACAAAGCTTCGCAAGTCAAGTAGAGTACTGTGCACTACAACAATAGATCTACGCACAGAGCTTCTCTTTTCTTTACTTTAGTTCCCAACAATCATAGTTTCAGGTCCCGACAACAAAACCATTTGTTGGAACAGGGGCAGACCCAGGGTTCAACGCTTCAACAGTGCACCAACAAAAACCTAACTACCAGCCCTTTC
>JZKD02S2269503.1:731432-748080 GCA_000966675.3 Picea glauca | reverse complement strand
ATTAGCTTTTATTAACATCACAGAACAAACCCTAATATGGATCAGCGCAGTAACAACAAAGAGTAAACAATTCAACCACTTAGTACACAACACAGAGTTAGATCTAGCATCCATTCATAAAACAAAAGTAAAGCACTAAGAAACATCAGATCTATCCATCATACATAATAAAAGAACAACATTGATCGGATCTGTAGCATAAGAAATATAGCACAAAGCCAACCAAAAACACAAGATATACATGGTTCACCCTAGTGTCAGGCTACATCCACCAACTGCTTCTTCTTCTCTATTATTCTTCAATCTCTTACATTCATTGGCTTCTGTGCACTAATCCATAGAGACAAACTTTGCAGAGGACAGGAGATCTGCGTGCTGCGCATCAGATCCTCCTTCCCAAAAGTAGGTCAAGGCATAGAGCCAACTCCTCTATCCAACACAAAGCCTTACATACATGTTTTGCTGCACAAAGCAACTCAGAACTACTTGCACTTAGCCACTTTGACTTCTCTTTCTAAGTCTCTTACATCGCTTCTCTTCTACTTACCTTACAATCTTACTTATTTATGCTTTTACAATAAGACCTAATCATGGGTAAACCCATCGGTTGACATCCTATAACCCATTACAAAAACCCTAATGAACCCCTTGTTGGGTCCACAAAGCCCACAAAACAAGTGAGATCCGCGATCTCAGCTCCATCTAGGCACTCCTTCCTCAACCACTGCGTCGAAGTCCAAAAAAGTGGTCAAACCTGACCAAGATTTCCTCAAAACTTGGTCGAGGGCCAACATATTGTTACATTGATTGAGTACTTTTCACATACAATTTGTTAATACACCCATAATGAATATTTTTTCAAACTTGTTGCACACAACTGAATACACAAAAAATGGAAGATATGATCATAGCATTATATTATGGATGGAATCTTTAGAAATCACATAAATACAAATCTTCATTGATTGTAACAACAACTGCACCAAACACTAACCTCACAGATCTCTATTGGCTGCAATGACAACTACAAATCACACATATAAATCAAAACAAAACATGGAATTTCTCCACGATCCTCTTGAACCTACTGTATAAGATCCACTCATGTATCCCTCATTGTCCAGATCCAATCGACCACTACAAACCCCTGATCACACAGGTCCTCGTGGGACATAACCAGTTTTCTAGTGGGGCATTGTGGGACGAGGCTACACAACATGTGGGGGCCTCGCGGGATACCCTATACTCAACCCGTGAGGTCATACTGTACCACCATTTCTCATAAAACCTCCTCAAAAATTATGAGTACGACCTCCTCTAAAGGATTCACCAACCTCCTGCGCAAGCCTATATTCCCCCTACTGAAAACCAAACCTGAAAATAGAATCTCAAATGGAAATCCCGGATGAATTCCCTCTTGTCTAGACTTCAATGGAAATAGTAGATGGATTCCCCTCTTTTCTATTCTCCAATGGAAACCTTGGATGTATTCCCCTCTTGTCTAGCTAGGGAGGATATTGCACCATCAAAATCAAATCAATAGTGGAAGGGTTTTGCTAAACCCTAATGAAACAATGGCTCCAAGAGCACTTTCAAAATGAGATATCAAATCATAATCCCCGAGTGAGGCTCTACCCTTTATTTATAATTTCTCCATGGCTTCTATAACTTTCCCTTTTTTAACAAAATCAAATGTAACACTTATCCCTCTTTTGACTAAATCAAATATGACCCTTATCCCCCTTTTTCTTTTACTTTAGGATTAAAAGTCACTTTTGATAATAGATAAGTAACTTATTAATATAATGTCACTTTAAATACATAACATATCCTAACTAAGTGACAGTAAATAACCCCTTTTGACTCCCTTTTTCTTCACTGGCAAGCCACAAAAGTCATTTCCACTGCCGTATAGAGGAGTCCAAAAATGGGGATATGAAAAGTACATACAAGTTGTGAGCACATTCACAATGTTTGAAACCAAATCAAAGAAATAAACTTTCTATCTTAGAATACCAAGCTTGGGGATCTTGCTTCAAACAATAGAGAGACTTCTTGAGTCGACAAACTAGGTTAGAATCTATCACAAGACTAGGAGGCTATTCCATGAAAATTTCTTCAGATAGGTCTCCATGAAGAAAATAATTCTTCACATCCATCTTGTTGATATGCCATCCAAATTGAGCAAAAGGGAAAGAATCAGTTAAATAGAGATCATATTTGCAATAAGGGAAAAGGTATCAGTGTAGTAGATGCCTTCCTATTGAGAAAATTTCTTTGCAACGAAGAGAGATTTATGATGCTCAACAACACCTTCAGAGGTAAATTTGGTCATGTAGACCCATCGACACTTCACAACATTATTTCCTTGCATTTAGGAAACTAATTCCCAAGTGTGATTATTCAATAAAGAATTTATTTTTGTCTTCATATCCTTCTCCCATTCAGGTTGACCTTGGGCATCTGAGTAGGTAACAATATTAAAATTTTCAAGTACATGAGTCATCAATGAAATGCTGACATGGTGCTTTTGAATTTATTTTTTTCATCTAGAGGAAATATCATTGACATCAATTCCAACAACTTCAATTGTCTTGGTATCCCATCTGGGTAGGTAAGAAAGGGGTGAATTTTTATTCACTAGAAAAGGTAGATCAAAAGTCAAAACAATTTTAGTCGATGGATATGGTGGACCATTTGAAATAGATATCAACAAACTAATTGAATTGGAGGTAAAAATTTGAGTCAAAACATGAACAGAGTTTGACTGTCCAGTCAAGGAAATGAAAAATGGAATAGGAGAACCAGATTCATAAACAACATCAAAGTGATCATCAAGTAATAGTCTAGAGGATGCATTCAACAACTTGATGCCAGAAGAGTTCTCATCAAACCATATATTTCATCTGATAGTGATTTTTTGTTTGATAAGATCAAATAGTCTATAGGCCTTAGACTCTTTAGAGTAGCCCATCATGATGCAAGAATGACTCTTTGCATCCAACTTATTTTTGCAATCATTAGAAATATGAGCCCAAGAAACACATCTAAACACATGAAGGTGAACAATGTAGGGATTCTTTCCACACCATCATTCAACTGGAGTCACTAAAGGAATAACTCGAGTAGATATCTGATTGAGCATATATCTTGCACAATATACAACTTTAGCCTAGAATCAAGGAGGTAAATCTTTGGCCTGCAAAAGATATCTAGCCATTTGGACTAACATTTGATTCTTATGTTCTGCAACGCCAATCTGCTAAGGTGTATGAGGAACTGACTATTTCCATTCAATACCATATCAAACAAGGTATTCTTCAAAGGGTCGATTTACATACTCACCGCCATTGTCTGATCTCAGGAACTTTATGGGCAACCACATTCCTTTTCAGCAAAGGCTCTAAATTCTTTGAACTTTTAAAAAACAAGAGTCTTATTCTTCATAAAATAAAACCAAGTGAAATGAGAGAGATCATTAATTAAATTTAAGATATACCTTGCACCTTCTAGGGAAGGTAGATTGATGCAGCAAAAATCACTGTGAACTAGATCAAGAAGTTGTTGTGCTCACCATGTTTTTCTAGAGTCAAAAGGTTCCTTATGATGCTTTCCAAACACACATACTTTCTAGACTCCACTAGGGGGAAAATATTTAGGTAAAGCAACAATCATTTTCTGAGTTTCCATTGACTGTAGACTTAAAAAATTCAGATGTCCAAGTCGTTCATGCCAAGTTTGATTTTTCTCATCAGTGTGAGAAATAAGAGAAGTTGATTTAGATTCAGGTTGAGTCATGTCACATAATTTATATAGACTATCTTTCGAGTCGAGAAAGCCTCCAACGACAATCGACTGACCTTTATTCAAATATTGAAAAAAGAACTGATATGGCCAAAAATACACAATATTACATGTTTGTGTTAACTAAGCAATAAAAAACAAATTGGCACTAATATTTCACACATGATAAACATCGAAAATTCTCCGATGTCGACATGAAACATCACCTTGACTAGCAATATTGAGAGAAAAATCATCAAAAACATATATCTTACTCTCATGAGCTTCATTCTTGGAGGTGAAAAATGAAGCATCCTTATCCATATAATGAGTGCACCTAGAGTCAACTACCCTTTTATTCTACGTATAATGAGACAAAAATACTTGAGAAGTTCCAACATGGAAGGTGAAATTATCAGCGGGTCGGTGAACAACGGACACGTCTCCTTCAAGACGTTTAACCTTATCCTCTAATTCATCTCTCTTCTTATAGGAGACCTTCTCCACATGTCCAGGCTTTACGCAATACCGACATGTCTTATTCTTTCAACTTTTATGGGGTGCATCTATCTGGCCTTTAGGTTTTTGGTAGAAGCATCTAGGTATCTGTATAGGGGTATTAAATCGTCCTCTTTCCTTGTGATTTGAATTTCCCTTTCCTTTGAGAAAGTGGGCTTGATGTTTACCACAAAGCTTTCCTTATTCAAGAAATCTATGCTGATCAATGATCAAAAGGCCATAGAAAGCTTCAAAATTGTAATCCTTACAATATTCCTTTAATTCCTTCCAGTTTTTGTGGAGATTCGAAAAGAACACGTCAGATGGTGTTCTCAAGTTCATCAGGACCAACTTGATGAGTTTTTTGTCTTTCTTTTGGTAATTCTTTCCACATTTTTCCAATTTCAATTGTAGTTATTTCACATGTTCCAAATAGTCCTCTATTATGTGACGCAGGCGAAAAGTCGTAACCCCGCCTGCTCTCACATGATCATTCGAATTCTCTATTTTGAGCCGAAGCGGCTCCTTTTGAACCCCTCGGGAATCACTGTTAACATTCTCAACCCAGATCCATAGGTCCTTTCTCACTTCCTCACGGCCTCTGCACCGGACCGTGACCAATTTCCCCACAGGAAATTGTTTAACGAGCGTCGGGATTTCGCTATCTCTAGGGTCGAGGTTTCTTACCTCTCAAATCCCCGATTCCCGACGAGCTCTTGCCCACAAATGCGTGCCCTTCTACCTGGCTCTCGGTTCATATGACCATTTCCCCGCGGCCTTGGTCTTATCCATCCATTGGAGTTTCGGCACTTTCGATGCCAAAGTGCACACATCCTTAGGACTTCCGATATACCGATTTTCGATATGCCTCAGCCCTCCTGGCTAAGTCTTTGTCCACATGACCATCACCCGTGTGATCGCAGTCAACTCCCCATCGGAGTTTCGGGTTTCACGGTTCCAAAAAGCACCGAACTCTTGTCCCTGGAATCTACGATATCCCGATGGACGAAAAGCCGACGGCGCCTGATCCTTTGCCACCTGTCCTTACAGACGGACGGTTTCGGTTCCTCCTCACAGGATCGTATTCTCGTGCCTTCGCAACCTTTGGTGCCAATTCTCCGCTCTCCCACTTACGAACTCTTGAGGCGCGATGTGCCACCTGTCTTCCACCGACTCCTACGTGGCCCCACACTCCGATGCCTTATCGGGAAATCGCGTTTCGCGATATCATGATTTTCGTTGCACCGTTTTCTTCGACCTTAGGACTCTCGATACCCCGATCGGTGATGTCCCAATGTGACGTCAGCTAGGCCCACATACGGAGCTTTCGCCTTCTCGCCACTCATGAGATTTAGTTCCTTCTTGTCCAACCTCCGATGCACGAGACGCCGAGATGCCGATGCTCGCGATCTCGCCCCTTGCGACTTCGCTACTCGTAAGGTCGAAGAATCTCCACGCTGACTTTCGATGCCCGAGACACCGATGTGGGTGATCTTGCGACACGTGTCCGCTCCCCAATGAATGGTCTAGATCAACTCGTTATTTCGGTATTTCTGACGTCCCGAGTCTCATGACCTCGAGAACTCCGATTCTCTGAGTGTCTATATCCTGCCTGCTAAACCTTGTGTAGCTTCCGCAGATCCGACTGCTATTGGGTAGCTGCTCCTGATCTGATGGATCAGACCCTTTCTCCTTGCGTGATCCTCCTCCATAGGCTAATCTCCGCACAACTTCTCTCGATCTAATGGCTGTCGGTTATTCGAGTGAGATCCGAAGGCTATCGGTCTCCTCCTCCTGTGGCCTCTCCTGAGCTCCTCCTGGACATGAATTCCTCAACGGTCCAGATTTCCTTTGCTGTCGATCTGATGGCTGGCGCTTCTCCCTCCAGAGCTTCTTGCACTTTCTTCCT
The DNA here is from genome assembly GCA_000966675.3 of Picea glauca. Taxonomy (NCBI): domain Eukaryota; kingdom Viridiplantae; phylum Streptophyta; class Pinopsida; order Pinales; family Pinaceae; genus Picea; species Picea glauca. The sequence continues at coordinate 741,890 of JZKD02S2269503.1, read as the reverse complement.
GTCTTGGAAGAATTTCAATCTTTCAAAGGTCTCAAACCTTCTCTCCTTTCCTCAACGCTCCCGAACCGTGAGCTTTACCACGCACATAAAAACGCTGCTCCTCCTGAGCTTTTCTTCTCCTCCCAAGCCCTCTAAGGATTCTTTGACTCCTGCATCTCTGCAGAGTCTTCCCACACCAAGGTGTTATCTCTTCTGAGATTTTACAAACACTCAGACTCCTTGGGGGATTCTGTCCTTCTTCTCCCTCAGATGGAGAATGAAATGGATGCCCTCCTGGCTATCCTTCTGCTCAAACCTCTTCTTGAGTACTACTGGGTATTCAACAACCCAATGAAAGTTCCCTCAGTGGAGACTTCCTTCAAAAGACGGAACTCAAAGAGTTCTCCAGTTTCCTGTGCCTGCCTGCACACTTTCTCGACACCTCCTGGCGGAGTATCTCATCCACAGAACGTTCAGTAGTTCTGGGTTCCTTCTGTGCACCTATGCGCTTGCTCGATGCCCACCTGGCAGAGCCTTCTAGAATCCTCAGTGATTTTGTTTCCTTGAACTCACGACAGAGTTCCTTCCTCTTGTGCACTCCTAGCACACCCACGCTCAATGCCCACCTGGCAGAGCTTCTCAGAACTCCTCAGAGCTTCTGAATTCTATCTTCAAACTCTCAGCAGAGTGCTTCCTTCAGCACCCTGTGCTTACGCTCAATGCATACCTGGCAGAGCTCCACAGAACTTACAACAAAGTTCTGTCTGCAACTGGGTTCCAGCTACACAGCCTTGCCTCCAAGGTATTCAACAACCTTGAGGTATTCTTCTTCTGAGTTGTTGACTTCAACTTCTGTGCCTTAGCATGTCTCTGTCTGACTCCTCACAGTTCAGAAGTGCACTCATGCACCGGTATTCAGAGTCTGCAAAACTCTGTCATGCCCTCCTAACATGAAACCTGAAAGACCCTCAATCTAAAATCAAACACAACTCCTACAGAATGCATCCACATAACATACATTCACAGCATATATAAAGAACACACACAAACATGCATATAAGACAGAAATGGAGGAAAAACTGCTCTGTTATATTAAAATGGAAAATGCCTGTATCTTTACAAAGTGTTCTCGAGCTCTCTCGGCTCTCCTCAACTCTACTAGACTAACTCGTCTCTCTAAAGTGAGATCTAAAAACCTCTTTTACCTAATATGCTCATCGAGCGCTTCCCTCCAGGATTTACCTACCCTAATAAATTAAAATCAATGGATGTCTAGTCTGCTATCCAGAACTAGAATCTCAGCCGATCTACAATAAAGGTCGATCTTATCTACAGCCTGGACAAAGGCACGGCTTCCATGGCTCACCAACCTAAGACATTTAATTACATTCATTTCAAATTTGAATGAGGCTACGCCTCCCTTTCATCCTTGAATGCATGTGCACTGACGTGGCTAGATGGCTGGCTAGCTGCATGGAGAGATGCTCCTGCATCATACTCCACAGCTGCAAAAATCATGAGCTCTTGCTCATGAGCTTCCCCTGTAGCTGTTGGAAATCCTCCAGGATCTCAAACAAGTCTTTGGAGCTTCGCATCTGCTCCATTCTGCTGCTGTTGCTGCTTCTGCTGCATTGTTGTTGCTGCCTTTTCTCTGCCCAGTTGCTCCCTGCTGGCAATATCTGCTGACTTCAACATCAGCTCTCTGATGTCCTCTATCACTTCATCCAGCTGCTCCCATGGCTAGTCTTGTTTTTGCATTCTCCTCAACTGCAAAAATTTTTGGTACATGAGAAGATCACCATGATCTCCCATGCATCCTTCATCTGTTTCCAACTTCACCTGTTGGATGTGCATTCCCTGCACTTTTACCCTTTCTTCCAGGGCTTCTATTTGATCCCACAGATCAGAAAAGAAATTGTTGTCTGCCTCTTCTTTCTCTACTCCTGCAACCTCCTTTGTTGCATTGTTTTCAGCTTTATGACTGAAGATGCTGAGCCATTCCCCAGAATGCTCGTCATCCTTTCCTTCTGCTTCCGCTGCAAATTTCCCTATTGTAGTCTCTCCAGCTTCAATGATGAATGTGCTGAGCCATTCCTCGGAATGATCACCCTTCCCCTCTTCGTCTTCTGCTGTCATCTTCCATGCTACAACTTCCTGCTTTTCAGCTCCCTGGCTGAATACGCTGAGACACTCCTCAGAATTCTCGTCATCCTTTTCATCTACTTCTGCTTGTATTTGGGCAGTTTCAAATACCTGCTCCAATTCCCCATAGACAATCATCTCCAGCTGTGACTGTTCTTCTGCTGTTGCACCATCTGCAACACAAATTTCTGCCTCCTCCTAGGCACGCGGTAGGAATAATTGTATTCCCCCAATCATCAGAATATCATCCTGATCCTTCACCTCTGCCAGCTGCACTTGCTGATCTAAATTCACTTTTGAATTTATGAGACACCCAGACAGTCTCATCTGCTCTGTCAGCTTCTCCGGCTGATTCTAACCTACTTCTGAGGTTATGAGACCCACAGATAGTCTCATCTGATCACCCCTGCCCACCTGGAAATATGGGACGCTTCCGCTGCTTCCCTGGCAAACCATGAGATCAACCGATCCCATCTTCATCAGCAACCCCTACTAAATTGAACTCTCCTCCGAGTCCATGAGACCCTCAGATGGCCTCACATTCTCATCTCTTCCCTCCTGGCAGTCCAAGATGCTTCCACTGCCCTCCTGGCAGTCTTCGAGATCCCGCATCGATCTCTCATCATTGCCCTCCTGGCAATTTGAAACTCCTCGACTGTCCTCCTGACAGTCTGTGATATCCCCAGCTGATCTCATCTCTGTTCCCTTGCCCATCTAGCAATATGGAAACTCTCCAATGCCCTCCTGGCAGTCTATGAGATCCCTCAGCAATCTCTGATCATTCTCCTCCCCAAGAATGTCTCCAATCTCTGGTTCACAGATGTAAACCATCTTCTCCTCTTCTATGGGTCTGAGCTTTTCAGCATGCCTCAGCCATCTCCTTAACAGCCTATGCTGTCTTATGACCATCAGTTCTCTGACTGGCCATTTCACCTTTGGCGTCTTCATGGGCCATTCATATACCCATCTCGGCTTCTTATCCTGCCGCATTTTCAATTCGAGCTCTTCCATTTCTCGCTTTATGTCAGCGATCTCTTTATCCATTTCTGCTGCACTCATCATCTTTGAGCTCTTCCTTTCAGCATGCTTGTGGCCTTCATTAGCCATCTTGCTGTGTCTATCTGCCTCCCTGAGAGATCTGCTGATATCACTCTGCATCCCTGAGTGTTCCAGCTTCATTCTCTCACAGTCTTGCCGAATGTCTATGGACTGCTGCCTACCTGCAAGTAAGTCCTTATAGAGTCCTCAACAACTCTGCCTTCCTTCACCTGCAATATACAGATGAAATCTCGCTCTGATACCACTTGACACAGGCGAAAAGTCGTAACCCCGCCTGCTCTCACATGATCGTTCAAATTCTCTATTTTGAGCCGAAGCGACTCCTTTTGACCCCCTCGGGACTCACTGTTAACATTCTCGACCTAGATCCATAGGTCCTTACTCACTTCCTCATAGCCTCTACACCAGACCGTGACCAATTTCCCCACAGGAAATTGTTTAACGGGCGTCGAGATTTCGCTATCTCTGGGTTTGAAGGTTTCTTACCTCTCGAATCCCCGATTCCCGACGAGCTCTTGCTCACAAATGCGCGCCCTTCTACCTAGCTCTCGGTTCATATGACCATTTCCCTGCGGCCTTGGTCTTATCCATCCATCGGAGTTTCGGCACTTTCGATGCCAAAGTGCACACGTCCTTAGGACTTCCGATATACCGATTTCCGATATGCCTCAGCCCTCCTGGCTAAGTCTTGGTCCACATGACCATCACCCGTGTGATCAAAGTCAACTCCCCATCGGAGTTTCGGGTTTCGCGGTTCCGAAATGCACCGAACTCTCGTCCCTGGAATCTCCGATATCCCGATGGACGAAAAGCCGACGGCGCCTGATCCTTTGCCACCTATCCTTACAGACGAACGGTTCTAGTTCCTCCTCGCAGGATCATATCCTCGTGCCTTCACAACCTTTGGTGCCAATTCTCCGCTCTCCCACTTACGAACTCCCGAGGCGCGATGTGCCACCTGTCTTCCACCGACTCCTGCATGGCCCCACACTCCGATGCCTTATCGGGAAATCGCGTTTCACGATATCGCGATTTCCATTGCACCGTTTTCTTTGACCTTAGGACTCACGATACCCCGATCGACGATGTCCCAATGTGACGTCAGCTAGGCCCACATACAGAGCTTTCACCTTCTCGCCACTCGTGAGATTTAGTTCCTTCTCATCCAACCTCCGATGCACGAGATGCCGAGATGACGATGCTCGCGATCTTGCCCCTTGCGACTTCACTACTCATAAGGTCAAAGAATCTCCATGCTGACTTCCGATGCCCGAGACACCGATGTGGGTGATCTCGCGACATGTGTCTGCTCCCCAATGAACGGTCTAGATCAACTCGTTATTTCGGGATATCTGACGTCCCGAGTCTCATGACCTCGAGAACTCCGATTCTCCGAGTGTCTATATCCCACCTGCTAAACCTTGTGTATCTTCCGCAGATCCGACTACTGTCGGGTAGCTGCTCCTGATCTGACGGCTCAGACCCTTTCTCCTTGCACGATCCTCCTCCATAGGCTAATCTCCGCGCAACTTCTCTCGATCTAACGGCTGTCAGTTATTCGAGTGAGATCCGACGGCTATCGGTCTCCTCCTCCTGTGGCCTCTCCTGAGCTCCTCCTAGACGTGAATTCCTCAACGGTCCAGATTTCCTTTGCTGCCGATCTGATGGCTGGCACTGCTCCCTCCAGAGCTTCTTGCGCTTTCTTCCTGTCTTGGAAGAATTTCAATCTTTCAAAGGTCTCAAACCTTCTCTCCTTTCCTCAACGCTCCCGAACTGTGAGCTTTACCACGCGCATAAAAACGCTGCTCCTCCTGAGATTTTCTTCTCCTCTCGAGCCCTCTAAGGATTCTTTGACTCCTACGTCTCTGCAGAGTCTTCCCACACCAAGGTGCTATCTCTTTTGAGCTTTTACAAACACTCAGACTCCTTGGGGGATTCTGTCCTTCTTCTCCCTCAGATGGAGAATGAAATGGATGCCCTCCTGGCTATCCTTCTACTCAAACCTCTTCTTGAGTACTCCTGGGTATTCAACAACCCAGTGAAAGTTCCCTCAGTGGAGACTTCCTTCAAAAGACAGAACTCAAAGAGTTCTCCGGTTTCCTGTGCCTGCCTGCACACTTTCTCGACACCTCCTGGCGGAGTATCTCATCCATAGAACGTTTAGTAGTTCTGGGTTCCTTCTGTGCACCTATGCACTTGCTCGATGCCCACCTGGCAGAGCCTTCCAGAATCCTTAGTGATTATGTTTCCTTGAACTCACGACAGAGTTCCTTCCTCTTGTGCACTCCTAGCACACCCACGCTCAATGCCCACCTGGCAGAGCTTCTCAGAACTCCTCAGAGCTTCTAACTTCTATCTTCAAACTCTCAGCAGAGTGCTTCCTTCAACACCCTATGCTTACGCTCAATGCACACCTGGCAGAGCTCCATAGAACTTACAACAAATTTTTGTCTGCAACTGTGTTCTAGCTACATAGCCTTGCCTCCAAGGTATTTAGCAACCTTGAGGTCTTCTTCTTCTGAGTTGTTGACTTCAACTTCTGTGCCTCAGCACGTCTCTGTCTGACTCCTCAGAGTTCAGAAGTGCACTCATGCACCGGTATTCAGAGTCTGCAACACTCTGTCATTCCCTCCTGACATGAAACCTCAAAGACCCTCAATCTGAAATCAAACACAACTCCTGCAGAATGCATCCACATAACATACATTCACAACATATATAAAGAACACACACAGACATGCATATAAGACAAAAATGCAGGGAAAAATGCTCGGTTATATTAAAATGGCAAATGCCTGTATCTTTACAAAGTGTTCTCGAGCTCTCTCGGCTCTCCTCAACTCTACCAGACTAACTCATCTCTCTAAAGTGAGATCTAAAAACCTCTTTTACCTGAGATGCTCATCGAGCGCTTCCCTCCAGGATTTATCTACCCTAATAAATTACAATCAATGGTTGTCTAGTCTGCTATCCAGAACTAGAATCTCAGCCGATCTACAATAAAGGCCGATCTTATCTACAGCCTGCACAAAGGCACGACTTCCATGGCTCACCAGCCTAAGACATTTAATTACATTCATTTCAAATTTGAATGAGGTTGTGCCTCCCTTTCATCCTTGAATGCATGTGCGCTGACGTGGCTGGCTGGCTGGCTGGCTGGCTGCATGGAGAGATGCTCCTGCATCATTATGTCAAAATAATGAGGATTGAGAGAGATCAACTCTTTCTCCAATTGCATGACATGGTTTTCATCAACTTTGTCAAGCAATGTTTTCAACTTCCTCCTGACTTGACGAGGGCAGTCTATTCCATTGATGTGAAAATGAATATCACATGAGATATAGGTCGTGATGACCCATACAACCTCATCCTTCTTGCCATCAACAACGAACTTTCCTGATCATATATTTGATATAGAATCACAGTCTTCGTATACTACAACAATCCTTCAATCTTCAATATGGTTTCCATGTTTGGTGCTCATATTGCATAATTTGATTCATTTAGAATTACAAGATCAATATTTGAAGCCATTTTTGATATCTAGATAGGCCATATTTGTTTCCACAAGTTACAATATGTAAATCGCGGAACCAAAGTCAATCACACAACATATTAGACTCAACGAAATTTGTAGAAAACAGGAAAGGTTTCAAACCATCGGCTCTGATACCAGGTTAGGGATTGGGTGTAACGTGATATGAAATAGACAAACACAACTATAGATAACCAAAGAGGAAGTAATGTTTCAAAGATAGAAGGTGGTGTCTAAATACATCGTTACAACACTCGAGCATAATGCACTATGATCAGGACATCACAATGCATATTGGACAACTTGTACATAACAAGGATATCACCTTGATGATAATGACCCATTGGGTCTGCTATTTATAGCTTCAATATATAACCAAATTCCTTGAAATCAGGAGGATATTCTCATTGTCAATTGTTAGAGTTGACTCCATTAAATCAACATTGTCTAGTCAGCTTGATAAGGATTCTCAACCCAATCATCTGTGTGTCCAACTCATAATCGATTTCTCAGTTGGTCGATCCACCAACCAACTGTCTTGGAATGTTGGTCGGTTGTTCAACCGACAAACTTATCGACTACTCGACTGACTGATGTCGATATGTGGTTGATCGTCTGACCGACTATTTCTAGATTTATGTTGACTACTCGACCAACTGATTCGACGAGAAAGTGTGTTGAACCATCATAACTTGATTTTCCCACACTATGGGAGTGGAATTTGTAATTAATGATTTTAAATTTGGATTATTAGTATTGTGATACTTTTTAAAAATCATATGAGGTTATCATTCTCCATAAATTCTCTTCCGCTTCTTGAAAGTTGGGCCTAAAATTGTCCATAGATATCAATGTTATGAAGACTACCATTTGGTCTACAATTTTTGGGTTGCCTTGATTCATGTTCTCTTTTCGAGTAGCCTAATTTTTCTCATTATCTTCCTCCATAGTTGCATGAGATTTCACTTTGTATGTTATCATAGGAGTTGGATTTGGCTTCTTCAAGGGGCGCTCCTAAGGGGATTTGGGACTACTTCTTAGTGACTATATATTTTTTGAGATGGCACTTCATGTTTTTCCTCATGAATGTTGATCATGGATGGTGAGGGGAACTCTATGATTATATTTCTGGAATAGAAGTGTTCTCTTTTGAAACATCTTCGAGGATTGAAAATTTTCTTTGGATTAACCTTGCTTTTACCTTGTTTCTAGATTGGGTGGCCTTCTTTTTCTTCCATGTTTGAGGGCTCAGAGACTTGTTGAGACCCTTCCTCTAAATATGGAGCCATAGAAGGTGGGTAATTTGGATATCATTCCCTGAGATGACCATACCCATGGAACTCATTGAATTTGAACAGAAGTTGTTTGTAATCTAATTGGTTGCACAAAATACTAGTTGTTCAAGTTAATGTTGATTGCTTATGGAAGTGCTGCTTCAATATAGAATTCTACTTAGATGAAAGTGCATGAAAAAGTATTACCTTTGGATATGATTTATCCACATATCATTCGATCTAATTACCTATTTCTTCAAGATCCTTTCTGTTCCAGAGGTTGAGTAGGAGATGAGGTAATCTCACTCAAAGTAGAATGGAAGATGGGGTCTCTTACTCTTGATCAAAGTCCAAATACCATTGATTAAGGTATATCCCTCTAGAGCCCATAAACCATCATTTCTATGGAATATTAGGTATCAATCTTCTATACACTAGAAATAAAAACAAAAAAACCACCCTTACCACATAAGTAGATCTAGACATCACCTTTCATTCACTGAACTCAATGACTTTGAATCCATGATTCCAAAAATTTTAACATATGACCAAGCTCCAATGAACTTACCTATTAAGAGATGTTAATAAAATATGAGAGATTTTCACTTCATTGCTACAAAATGGATTCTTATCTTTGAAATATTCTCCACTTGACAAATTTGGAACCAATGCTTGTTGATATAAGTTGTTTTGCAGAAAATGCCACCAAAGTTTGAAAATAATCGTCTTCAATAACTAGCTTAAAGCCTCTATCGTTTTCTATCTCGCTCAGAGATTAAAGATACTTTGAAATTTCACACATATAGTGCAAAGATCTTCCACTCTACCAAAAAAATAAATCAATCAAAATAAATCAATCAAAATCGACTCCTCTTTTAAGACTCGATCTGCAACAAATATCCCTCTACACTCAAAATATTTAAATGTAAGGTGTTTCATGAATACACAAGGTAAGAGCTTCCCTTTTCAAATCGATTTGCTTTCTACTTTAGGTGGGTATAATGACATAAACATGAGCTACACCATGAGTCTTATTAAATTTACTCTTTGATTTTTGGATATTTTAAATATTAAGAAATCTATACTTTAATTTTATGTTATGTCTCTTTATGCTTAAAAAAAATTCAAAATTCTCAAAAATCAAAATGGATTTACATTAATAATAATTCCACAATAAACATAAACATGATCATTTAATTATCACTCCACGAAAGTGTACAAGATTCAACTTCATGAAAGTGTACAAGATTCAACTTCATTGTTTGTTTTTTTTAACGTCAGTTTGCTTTTTAGAAATAGTTCTCTTGTGGCGAATATCATATGTAACAAGATAAAATTGGGAACTAAGGCAAGTGAGTTTATGTGTCCTTTAATAAGGAAACAAAATTGTATTAAAATATTTTTTATTCAAAATTAATAATCACATAAGTATAAGTAGTATATAAATTATTAAATTATATCTATTTATATATAAATGATTTTTAGAAAATAAAATTTAATAATTTTATTAATAATATTATTAACAATTAAAATTTTTAAATTTTGATAATCATAATACTTTGCAATATCCTTTAAAAACATATTTTTTAATATCTTATTAATATAATTAATTATTTTTAAATCTTTATTTAAAAAAATTCTCAAGTTATTCATACTTATAAAATCAATTCAATCTTTAATATATGTGCTTCTAAAAGAAATGTGTGAAATAATGAACATATTTTTACTTAGTACATCTAACCAAATGGTTCACACTCATTTTCTATAAATCAAATGTTTTAATGATTTTAAGAAAAACTAAAAGAAACATTTTTTAGTTTTTTCCATGAGATATCCAATTTATCATCATTGTTCAATCAATCAATCATTTTAATTGTTTATTGGATTTTTTGAATGAAATTCGGTGAAATAGATCTTGGTAAAATTATCATTTTATTTTGTTTAAATTGCATTTTTGAATGCATAAAGAGATTTAACACCCTCTTTCCCCATTTTGAAAAACACTCATAACACTTGAATTATTCAAACTCAATCACTCAAATATGGAGTTCCAACAATTTTAACAAGATTTCACATAAAATATATTCATAAAAGTCAAACTCTTAGATTACACCATTATTTTTTAGTTCATTTAGACAAACATCTTTCCATTTATAAATTCTCTTGATATTCAAAAGAAACAAGTTTACAAAATTTAATCTTGATTTTATCTATCTCTAGATTACTGATTTATAATCATTTTAAAATTAATTTGAAAATTTATAATAATAAAATAATTATTTAAATGAATAACTATTTAATTATATATATTTTTATATGTATCTTTTTATTATTTTATCAAAATAAATAAATAATCTGGCCTATAATATCTTGGTTCACTAGCCTATAAAAACATATTTAGATTTACAACTAGGGAGTCGACCTAAGGTATTACAATGAGTAACCAAGAAATATATCTTCATCTGTTTT
>JZKD02S2269503.1:697047-717939 GCA_000966675.3 Picea glauca | reverse complement strand
AAATCTACATGAAACATCCCGAAGGATTTATAGTAAAGGGAAAGAAAGATTTGGTGTGCAAACTGAAAAGATCCCTTTATGGTCTAAAGAAATCACTAAGGATGTGGTACCAAAATTTAGACACATGCATCCTTAGTTTGGGATTTGTGAAAATCAAAGATGATCATTGCATATATTCCAAAGAAGAAGGTGGGTGTTTCATATATGTGCTTTGTATGTTGATAACATGTTGTTGATTGGAAACAACATGGACACAATAGAGGAGGTGAAGAAGAAACTATCCTCCAAATTTGACATGAATGATCTCGGTGCAATGAAATTCATTCCGAGAATGGAGATTAAGAGAGATTGAGAAGCTAGAAAGCTCTGGTTGAAGTATATGAAGTGTATTGAAACAACTTTTAAATGTTTCAACATGCAGGATTTCAAACCTGTGAGGGTGCCAATTCCTATGGGAGAAAGGATAATTGTCGAATAGTTTCCAAGGACACAAGAGGAAATAGAGGACATGGCATGTGTTCCCTATGCAAGTGTTGTTGGTGGTATAATGTATGTGATGGTTTGCACTCAACCATACATTTCCCATGCATTGGGAGTGTTGAGTAGATACATGTCGACACCTAAGAAGGGGCACTGGAAAATTGTCAAGAGAGTATTCAGGTATTTGTGTGGCACAAAATACTATGCTATATGCTACCAACGAAAACCTGGAGGTGGCAGTGAAAAAAATGTACATGGATTTTTCGACACCGACTGGGCTGGAGATCTAGATCAATGGAGGTCAACCAATGGATATGTGTTCAAGATGTTCAATGAATCAATTAGATGGATGAGTAAGCGACAGGCGGTCATAGCACTATCAACAATAAAATCTAAATACATGGCAACCACTCATGGAAGAAAAGAAGAAGTATGGTTGCAAAGGTTGTGTTCAAGAATCATGTTTGAGAAGAGAGCTATGAATATAAGTTGCGACAATCAAAGAGAAATATTTTTGGCAAAGAACCCTTCTTATCATTCTAAGACTAAGCACATTGATGTACTATACCATTTCATGAGAGACATAGTGGAAATCAACAAGGTTCTATTGGAGAAATTAGACATGTTGGAAAACATAGAAGACTCTTTGACCAAGTCTGTGAGAGATGTGAATTTCTCTTGGTGCAGAGAGGAAATGGGAATCTTTTCCCTGGGTCTGTGAATGAATGTTCAGAGGTCTCCTAGTTTCAAAAAACAAGACAACAAGTGGGAAAATGTTGGGTTGTTATATTCTTTGCAGTGAAAGTCTAGGTGGATCGACTGATGGTCTAATTCGAGGTGGATTGACAACAAGTCAAAGGTCAAGGTGGATCGAAAATAGGTTGAATGTCGAGGTGGTTCGACCAGGTAAATTTGAAGTTGAAGGTCGAGGTGGTTCGACGAGGAAAGCACATAAAAAACAAGTCAAATATGTCAACCAACAAGAGGTTGGCAGGCGAGTGTGTGGCAATCGACTGAAGAACGAATGAAGGAAGATTGGTAGTCGACTAGTAATTCGACTTGGTATTCGACTGTAACAAAATCTCGAGATTCATGGGATTTGTAGTCAATAATCTGCGTGGATCTGTAACTATTTTTTGGTTCCATTTATTTAGGGTTTTTCCTACTATAAATTCTATAAAGAAGGTGTGTTGTAATGTTGTAAAATAAAATGAGTCAATCAATAATCATAGAGGTTGTTGGTCATGTAGATGTAAGCCGAATTGGCTACAAGGTTGTTCTTGTGTAAGAAAGAGGGTATTATGTCGATTGTATATTAGGTGTGGACCAAGGTTAGACATGTAACATTTTATTCTAAATGAATAAGACAACAAGGAGTAGAACACTCAAGGAATGTTAGTTTTCCCAGTTTGGGTTTCCAAGGTAAAATCTCTGTGTATTGTGTATTTTCTTTGTCATTTACTTTCTTATTTAAATCTTTCTTCCTTTCTTCTGCTAGGTTTAGCATGGAAGTGTTTCTCATAGAGCTTCATTTCCTAACATCTCACACCTTCATTGGTTGGAATTGGGCCCTAATCATCCCAATATGACTTCCAGAAGGCCCTATTCATTATCTCTTAATTGTTTCAGATCCAGATCCTAACCACCCTAGATTGAGCTTTAAGAGAGTAGTTTGTTTGTTTGTTATAAAAACCTAGGTTGTAGTTGTTTTTTTTCTTTTGAATCACTAATTCAAAGTGGTATACCAACCACTTCACTAGTCTAGAAGGACTAGAGGTCTTTCTCCAAAAAGTGTGGAGCCAAATCCTCAAAGGTGTATGTTGAATAAACATGAATTTCCTTTAAGGGAGCCAATTGAAGAGACTCAGGAAAACTTGAACAATCCCACTAGGGAAGATCTTAGTGAGGGAGAAGTCTTGAATAAGGAATTTTGAAGATGTTTGGATGGTTGTGCATCAATTCTTGGGAGGGTTTCATATCCTCCTCCATAGGAAAATCCTGGTCCCATTGAGATTGAATATCTCACTAATACAACTCTGCAAAACATTAACCCACTTCTCACTAATCCTCAAGTCCTCTCCTTTCGCATGCTTGAAATTTTGAGAAACCAATTCACATCACAAATCCTTTAAATAATGGTATACAATGGACAGTTCCATTATTAGTTCTATATTTGGGGGCACACATAACCTAACATTGACTATTGTTGGTAGAGGAGTCAATCCTCTCATCTCATCTATCCCTATTATAAGTAATTTCCCACATGTTTTTGGATCATCAAGAGGAGGTACAATACCTTCCATAACAACTCCGAATAGTGGTATGGGAACACAACCCTGTACATTGTATGGTGGTGGTTCCTTTTTTTTCGAGATGTTGTTAATTAATATGCCACATGTTATGACTAGTACACCACTTGAATTTTGTGGATTTAACATATTGACAAGGAGTTATTAAACCCCCTTCCCCGCCTTTCCATTTGGATAAGGGAATAACCTTGCATCTATTCCATCTATGGGAAGTAAAGATTTTCAAACTTTTGGCTTTATAATAGGAAGCAATCCTTTCTCATGGATGGGAAACGTGACAAGTGAAGGTTTTCGTCCATTTGTCCAAGTCCCAAATAGATTCCCCCAAAACCCTTGTTTCCAATAAAATGAATCCTTTTATTCATGGTTGTGGTTACAATTTAGGTAATTCTTTCTTGGGTACCAACCAAGGGACCCCTTGCCAAGGATATTCTTTCATTTTTCCTTTCTTTGGAAAAATTGGTGCCTCCTTGATGGTCATCTTGAATATTCCTAGATTGATTATGGGACTACTGGTTTGGTTGATGTCTAGTATGAATGTTACAAATTCTCCTAAAGATTCTAAAATAAGCACCTTATTTCAAGAACATCGAGTTGGTGTTGACCCTTCACCTTATTTGTTAGTGAAATATATTGCTCCTCCTTCTGCCTCATTTGGTGTGATTCTAGTTCCTATTAACCAGATGTCTAAAAGCAATAGAAAGAGGAAGAATAAGAAGAATAAGTGAAGACAAGGGAACAATAAATAGCCATTACAAGTCATGTTGGAGACATGTCACTAGTCATTGCAAGTCATACTAGAGACAAGAAACCGTCCAATGAAAGTCATGCTGGGGGAAATAAACGAGTCACTGCAAGTCATATTGGAGATAGGAAAATAACCATTGCAAGTCATGTTGGGGGTAAGAAAAAATACACTACAAATCGTGTTGGAGACATTCAACCAATCGTTGCAAGTAATGTTGGGGGAAAGTAATTAGGCCAATGAAAGTAATGCTAGTGACATTGATATTGTTGAGAAATCTAGATGAATAGGATGGAAACTAAAGTTCCCTTGTAAAATTTGCAAGGGATGTAACCTTACACATATGTTCCCTACTATTCTATAGGTACAAAGAGTGTGGTCCCTATATAAAGCTTTTTTTTGTCCTAAACCACCTTTGGTTTCCTAGGAACCTATTCAACCATTAACATCCCCACTATAATGCCCAATTTAATTAATTCTTAATGTGGATATAATGTGGCTATGGCCAAGCGATGTAATATGCAATTTTTTTTATTTTTTTTTAATTTTAATTAATAAAATGTGATGCCAGATGCTAAGGGGACATGTAAATAAATGGGGGATAAATTAATCCACAAGAGAGGGGAGGCTCTAGGAGAATGATTAAGAGTGGTTGAAGGGGGAATTAACCATGTATATTAATTCAACCCATTTTCCTAAAATTGCTATTGGTATATGAACCTTCTATTTTCTGATTGAGTGTTCCCAAAGCCAATCATTGAATGTATGTAAGAGGGTGGGTGCGAGAAGTCACATCCCATAGTTATTTGGAGCATGGAGACTGAGTAAAATCATCTTGTAGAAGTGTGTGAGTCAAGCAAGAAAACCAAAGGGAGGAAATTTGTATGGGATGGGACAAAAATTTCTAGTGAGTCAATGTTTTTGCATGAACAACAAGTAGAGAGGCAGAAAGAGATCTTAGAGATGGAACATCCATGGAGGGAGAATTCTAGACCATGTTGGGGATTTTTTTGAGATTTTTGGAGATGGATATTGAAGAGTTGGGTTGTCATGCCCTGAAGAGTGAACTCTCATGTGAGTTGCACTCAAACAACAAGTGTTTGATGTTGTTTGTTGGTAGTTTTTCCTGGAAGTAAGTTCCCTTGAGTTCCCAGTTGTGGTATTCTTGGTTACCTGTGCCAGAGAGACCCTCATAAATGAATGAGACACCCGAGGAATTGCGATTAGTGAAGGGGTACATTCCTTGGGTTGGCCAGGTCAAGAAGAAGAGAGCTGGTGAAAAATTGGGATAACTATAGGACAATATTAGTGGGCTGTGGGATTTTTGAGCTATGAGTGGATAGTGAGATACCACCCTCTTTTGCGAATTACTAGCCTCAGCTCAGGGGTGATTTTCCATTGAGATTTGGAACATCAGGTCTATGGTTGGGTGTAACATCCATCCCAAGAAGCTGGTTGCACAACTAATTTTAAAGATAAGTGTTTTATCTGTTTTTTGTCTTGTATTTATCAGTTAAATTGTTGTGCATAAATTCTATGTATTTGGAAATGATTTATATGTTGTTGTAATTAACTTTATTAGTTGAATTTCATGTCTATTTTAAATGGATGTAGATGCATGTAATTAAATGAAATAGATAGTGGCTAAATCTTTTTTTAATTAGTAGCTGAAAGCTACATGAATTTAATTAGCTAGAAGAATTTTGATTTTATGAGTATTCCACACATAATGTTCTTAAGTTGGGCTAGGGGACGTTACATTATGGTATCAAAGAATATGGTTAAAACACCAGGATTCTATGGGCCAATATGGACGAAAATTGAGTAATTTATTGTTGCATACTTCAGTTTGTGTAAGTTTGGGGAAAAATGGATAAGATTAGAGTGAAATCCCCAAACTCGTGAGAAATATATGAGCTTAAATTTTTCAGGAATTTCTAAGAGAGGTTCAATGGAGTAGATATACAACTTTGCAGAGTTAAATTCGACCTGGAAGGTCGAAATTCAAATTTTAATGACTATTGTAGTGTTCTACAAAGTTTAGTGAATCGACGACCAAGATCGCGTTTGATCTTGAAATCAACGACTGAGATTCACTTTAATAAATTTAAAAATTCATAAGGTTGCAATTGTTTGAAAGATTAAGGAAATCAATGGTAGATATTCATTTTGATAGTTTGGAAAATGGATCAGATTGACAGTATAGATTCATTCTCGGTTGTTAGGAGGTTGGGGCTAATCAAAATCCAGGATTTAGTTTGGAGGTTTGTGAAGTGGAGCCGATCGATGGTCAAGATAATCTTGGACTAGAAATTGATGACCAAAATTGATCGGAGTTTGATAAAAAAATAAATCTAAGTGTTGAATTTATCCTAGGAAAATCATTGATGACCGATGGTCGAGCATTAACCGATTTGGTGAAGTGTTTTAAATCAAGTAAGAGAAGTCATTGATGGTCGATAGGACAATGGTTGGGCATCAGTCGATTCGATGAGGTGTTCAGGTCGTCCAAGAGAAACAACTGATGGATGATGAAGGAAAGAGGGTGATGGCATGTCATTCCATGTCATCATCCAAGTGTCATGCCACGTCATCCAAGTTGACACCTCAGGATGATGTATCATGCCAGGTCAGAATCCATGTGTCGTTCCATGTCAGCCTAGAAGTGGACGATGATCGATGGTTTGGTCAGCCTAACTAGATAAGTGTTTTGTTAGTCAACAGAGATGACTGATGACCAATGGTCTTATGGTCGGGTGTCAACCAAATTAGTGAGGAGCTTCATTCACCAATGAAATTTGTCGATGGCTGACAACCGATGGTCGGGTCAGCTAGTTTATCATTGTGTTGTGAATAAGTTTTCAAGGGAATGGGTCGATGGTCGGGTCGACAAGTTGGGAAAATTGTTGCGCATGTCCAAAGGAAAGTGTTGATCATCGATCACTAATGGAGATCAGATCAATGAATCAAATTACACTCGATTTGAGATCAACGAATCATATTTAATGGTCTATTATAACAATAAACCAATCAATTTTATATGAAATTTTTTGAATTTTTCATATTTTTGAAGGTTATTAACTTGTAGGGAAATTTTGAGGGCATAAACAACGTTTTGAGGAGTTCTAGTTTTTGAAGTTGTAAGTGTTGTAGGCACCATGTAGAGTCTTTACGACTTAAATAAAAGAGCTCGAGGAGATATTTTGAATGAGTTAATATGTTTGAAAAACATAGATGGTGTTAGTTATCAACTCCCTTCTCGGGTTGTCTAAATTATTGACGCAGGGTTCATGTCATTCAGGGTTCCAACAAAGCCTCTAAAACTATCATCCCTCCTGGTAAACCAGAAGGAAACACAACACCCATAAGGTTCTGTGCAGTCTCACCCAACATAGCTTTAAATGGGTGACTGTAAGGTTCAAGTGTTTATAGTCTAGGACCGAGTAGGGGATAAAGGGTTTCTTGATTAAGTCCCTGTATCGCAAGTGGTTACTGTAATCTACTTATTCCTTGACGTCACATACATATATTTCACAGTTTAATTCTAGCAAAGTATAAACAGATTCATAACAACGTGTTAACTCATTCATCAAGCTTAACCATTAATTTCTGAAAGAAAGTAGAGACATGCATACATTCAACACATTACACACGTATTACCATGGTTCACCCCCTCCTGGGCTACGTACACAAAGATTTGTCTCTTGGCTCTTTTATTATGGTAGTTCTGCAATTCCGGCGCCGTGCGCTTACAATTCCCCACAAACTAGGTAAGATCTATGTGAGGCGAACTAGATCGCACCAGGCTCCACAGCCTGCGGTCTAATCCTCAGATCTACCTTTCCTCGTATCTTCTTTCCTCAATAGCTTACAAAATCGGTTCATACAGCTAAAAAACCCTTACATATCGCCTATGCTCATAATCAACACAACAACAACAACAACAACAACCATAATAAATCCAACAATCAACCCTATATGATACTTTCGTATCTATATTTATACATTTTGGGCTCTTCAACCATTTACAGAATATCACCAAAACCCTAAAATTTCTTATGCTAGGTCTTTCTCCCATGCGTGTGTTGTTCTTCCTCCAGTTGTCGCTTTCCTTTGTGCACGCTTTCTTGCATTCGTGCGTTCTGATCTTTTTCCAGTTGTTACTTCAGTGTTCTGCACGCTTTCTTTCCCACGATCGTTCTTCTTTTCACTTAGGACTTGTGTCAATAGGGCCCCAACACTGACATGTGACTTGTCCCATGTCTCCTAATTGCTCTGTGCTTCCTCGATCTCCCTGGTGATCGTATGGAACTTTTCCTGCAATTCTGCTTCTTGTGTCAGTGCCTGCACGATTTTCTCCTTGATGGTGTCGACTATTTGCGCTACCACTTCCTCGCTCATTAGTCATGCGCATTCTAGTTGAGTCTGTGTTGTCTGTGTTATGGCTCCTTCTGCCTGCGCAAGTACTTCGGCTACCCATTCCTGCAACGATTCTATTTGATCTTGACGCCGATGCTTCTGTGTTTGCACAGTGATAAGTTCTGCCTGCATCTTCTTCAAATCTTGTGTTCCCTTGACCCATTCTGGAATTGGTATGGTCTTTTTTCACTGCTTGAGTTCTTGGATCGTTGCATTGATCCTCTCCTCCTCCTTGTCCCAGTGTTGGACCTATGGATCCTCTTCCAGCCTTATCCAAAGTTGCATTGCTTTATTCAGCAAGTCAACTATCGTGCTAACCTATTTTCCTAGCTCCTGCAATTGCATTGTTGTTTCCTTCTTCCTTTGCTCCTTCACTGCTGGTGGAGTTGTCGGTCTAATCCGTCAGCGGAGAGTCTTGATCTCCTTTTGATACTGATCAATTGCCTACGCAATCTGGTCGATATTTTCTGCAGTTGGGAGTTCATTTCCTTGTGCAGTGGTTGGAAGTTTCCCAAAAATTTCTTCCACTCTACGTTCTAGCTCATTTTTGTGCTCCTTCTCCTCCCGAGTTTCAGATTTGGCCTGCACACAAACTGTTTCCAGCGCTTCCCGCTTCTTTGTTTCTTATTGTAGCTCAACTAAGTTTTTATGTGCTCGAGACTGCATCTTGTGGTCGACGCTAACCTGTAATTTGTATAATTCCCTTGATAGAATCCATGTCAAGACCAATTGGATATGATCCAAATCCTTCAGTGTTGTCTGTCCCACAATTTCATCCATTCACAGCATGCTAGGATTTATGTAGACCGTGAAATGTGCGTGTGGAATCGGAAGAACTAGGTCACATTCTTCTACCTCCATCCTTTCTGTGGTCTTTGTGATCGATGGCTCTATGCCTCTACTGCTACTCATGATCTGGGATTCCCCGAGTTTCTTAAGGAGTTGTCCCATTTATGTCAGCTCCTTCTGCAGTTTATCCCTGTGGTGCGTTGCATTATCAAAATCCTCTGCAAGGTAGTCCAGGACCATTATGACAATCATCTCACCATCATCCTCCGTGATTGTATATTCTGGTGGTGGTCGTTGTGCCTTCACTTTCTTGCGCATGCCTACTTATTGTACTGTTGGTCTCTTAGTTCCCCCTGGTTCCTGTGTGATGGGGTTCGATGTAGTTTCATGTGCTCCCTCAGCCTATTTCCGTTGTCCATTGGTTGACTGAATGGTTTCTTTCCTCCCCTTCTGGGTCTTTGGTTGTTTTGAGCTGTCCTCTGCATGAGTCGACTTGGTTTGGCCCGTTCTTTATTTCTTGGGTACTGGGATTTGTGGAGGATGTGTTTCCACCTGCGGAGCCCCTCCTTCTGATGTTTGTCCCAGTACTTCTCTAGGTATGGTTGGAATCCTCCATTCATCAGGCCATTCATTGATTATCATGTCGGTATCACTCTCGGTGATGCAGTAGCGCATATGTAGCCACTATTTATCTGGGTCCTGCCTTGGCTGTGTCCACATGGATTTTTTCCTAGCCCAGAATTTGGTGATGCCCCCGCATCGTGCGACAACCTCTAGTGTTATTCTCCATGCTTGGCTAGTGGCTTCCTGTATCTCTCATAGGTAAGCTTCAAATATGATTCCATTCTCCCTCTTATGCTTGGCTAGTGGCACAAATATTAGGACACGATATCTTTCTCCTCCTGGCTGTGGTGTGGTACAAAAGACAACGTGTTCTGGTTCTTTCCATCCCATGAAATATATGAGAGTGATCAACCATGAGTAATGAAATTTCGTACCTGCGTCCTACGCATATTTGCAGTCTACTTGGAACAAGTTTGACAAGTATGGTGCCCAGCTCATGGAGGTGCCTTCTGCCCACTGCAATGCAACAATGATGACTCCTGCTGATACTTCATCTTTGCGGAATTTTCTTAGCAGTTTGCAGGCTAAGATTTTTGTGCCCAATTGTGTAGTGGCATCATTGATTTGTCTTATTATAATGCCTCTTGTTCCCCTGTCGGTGCCATATTTCTTATTCATCTCTTCTGCCAATGTTTTCTCCTTGGACTTATAATCCAGAATCAACGTGAGATCCATACCTCGGGTGGGTAGTCCTGTTATCTGTGCAATAAGTTCAACAGTTATGGGGATGGGTTTGTCCAACCATACATTCCCTCCATGCGTAACTACTAACAGTTGCTTGATGCATGCCGTCATATATTTTCCTCTGCCAAAGTGTGGTATCTTCAGCAATCCTAGGATTCCTGTTCTGTCGAGTCCAGTTGCCCACTAGTGTGGTTGAATGATGCTTTCTCCGAGTTGGTTCACGACTATTTTCTACATAAAGACCTATGGTGCAAGCTCTGGAAATTTGGTTTCATCTGCTACATCATGGTAGGAATACTTGAGCTTCCTAACATGACCCAATAGTTGTGGGTCCACCTATACTCCCTTTGGTATGCGAGGTAGCACAATCTCTGCAGTCGGTTTCTTTCGAGGTGAGCTCGATATCTGAACTCAGTCCTCCTGCTGTGTTGGCTGGCTCGAAGTTCTAGCAACTCCTGGTTGTTCCCCTGTCATCCACTCTGGCCAAGCCCAGGTAGTTCCATTGGTCTCCTTGGCTGGGTGACCTAAGTTGGGTGCTTGCGTATCATTTGGTTTCTCCTTTGCTCCCATATTTTGTGTCATTCCTTTCACTTCCACGGCTGCTTTAGTATGTTCTAGTGGTATTTCTTGGTGGATTTCTTCTTCTTTGTTCCGAGGCTCATGCACCGCTGCTGGTGTATCATGTTCCATGGCCTCTGCTTGTAGTTGCAGAATCTCCTCTAGTATTGGTATGGACTCTACTGGGATTTTCTTTGGTGATGGAATTTCGTCAATATCGACGATCTCCGGTGGCTGTTGCTCGTTTTCTTCTAGTGGTCCTCGTGACCTAGTCTAAACCCTAGTTGATCTGGTTGTCTGACCTAGTTTTGTGAGCTTTGGTGGTGCCATAATGGTGTATGTCAAATGTTTGTTGAGTTCGAATGGCTTTTGTGAGCTCTATGGTTTCACTCTATTCGTTCTCACTGTTGTTTCTCTCTTTCTGTTCTCCTTTCACGAATAGACTAACTGCTTTTGTTCTCATGTGTTGTATGGGCTTGTCATGAGGCTTGTCGAGGACGCTTCCTCCATCATGCGATTAATGTACCCTTAACTGTGAGTTCAATGCATCTGCAACAGTTTCATACTTTCCATTATGCCTACTCTACTGTCTCCAGTTGGGGCGTTTAATGTGACATCCCATCCATCCTTGCCTTGCTTTAACTCTGCCTCATGCTGTCTTGTCAGCCTGCTTTTGCCGACTTTCCTTTTCTCGCTTGTTTCCTTTTTCAATATGGCCATTATCATTTCCCTTGTGGACTTTGTGTTTCGTATTGCATGCGGCTTGTTCATCATGCTGCGCACTATTTTAGGCTTTTTTTTTTTTTTTAAACCACGTGGTGGGTGGTCGACTTTCCTTGTACAACTTCAGTCAGCTCCCATTGATCATTCCTCTGAGGTCTTTGCCTGCTAGATCCCTTAACTGTACAACTCCTCCATCCGTAATAGATTTTACTTCGTATTGTCCTAGCCAATGCATTCTCAGCTTTCCTAGGTGCTGCAACGATTTACTGTCATAGAGCAATACTAGATCTCCTTCCTTGAACGTCTTCCTCTTGATGTGGCAGTTGTGCCAAAATTTATCTCTTGCTTTCTGTACTTGTTGATGGAATCCTGCCAAGATTCAGTCTTCCTCCATCGACAGTAACTGATTCAGTCTTTCCTGGACTGCATCTTGTTCTGTCATGTGTGTGATAGCTGCTACAGGTAGAATGGGTATTAAAAATTCTAACGACACTACTGCTTCTTGACCATAGATTAGTTTGAATGGTGTGTGGCCTGTTAGATTTTTGCATGTGGTTCTATATGCCCATAATACTACTGGTACCTTGAGGTCCCAATCGTCCCTGTTGACGTTACATATCTTTGTCAAGGCGTTCTCTAGAATTTTGTTGAAGGCTTCTACCATGCCATTTTCCTG
Organism: Picea glauca; assembly: GCA_000966675.3. NCBI lineage: Eukaryota > Viridiplantae > Streptophyta > Pinopsida > Pinales > Pinaceae > Picea > Picea glauca. The sequence continues at coordinate 705,932 of JZKD02S2269503.1, read as the reverse complement.
TGGATGATACGGTGTGGTTTTTTGGTGATGAACTTTAAACTCTTCGAGCATTTCTCGAAAGGTGTTGTTTATGAAGTGCGTTCCTTGGTAACTCATCAAAATTCTTGGGCACCCAAATCTAGTAATTACATATTCAAACAGAAAATGTGTAGTTGTCTATGCACTGCAATCTTTTACTTGTGCGGCTTCCGCCCATCTTGTTAAGTATTCCGTCGCGGTGATAATATATCTCGCCCCTATTCTCTTGGTTGGTGGGTGAATTGGTCCCACAAAGTCTATTGCCCATTTTTTGAATGCCTGAAGTGTCACTTGCAGTCGTAGTGTCATTTACAGACATCACATTGCTGACAGTACTCTTTCGAGTCTTTGTGGATCGTTCGCCACCATAATCCTACGCGTAGTACCTTCTACGCGATATCTTTTTCTGCATAATGCCCTCTTTCTATTCCCTCGTGGGCTTCTGCTAAAATTCTTGGTCGTTCATGATCTAGTACATATCTTCGTAAGATGCTATCTACGCCCATCTTGTATAGATGTCATGCGATCAATTGATAGTCAGTTGCGCGGACTACCAGGTTCTTCTTCTGTGCAATGGTATATTCTTGTGGCGTAGTACCTGTGCCCAAGTACTGGATGATATCTGCGAAATAATCGTCAGCAATCTGTACTGAGAATAGTTGTGTGTATGGAAATTTGTCTTCTAAATTTGTTGGTTCCTCTCCATTTGTGACCCTCGATAGGTGGTCAGGCCTTGCATTCAGTTTTCTTGGTTTAACTATTACCTCAAAGTCAAATTCTTGAAATAGCAATAACCATCGACAAATGCTCCCCCCCAACACTGGCTTGTTGAATAGATATTTCAGGACTGAGTGATCTGTAAACATCTTAAAGTGTTTTCCCAATAGGTAATGTTTGTATTTCTGTAGTTCATAAACCATAGCTAGGCCTTCTCTTTCTGTCGTGTTATAATTCAGTTTTGAGTTGGATAGTTTTCTGCTTGCGAACGCTATCAGGTGATCCAAGTCTCCTGCTTCTGGTTGCACTAAGATAGCTCCAAGTGCTATTGCTGATGCATCTACATGTACATGGAATGTCTTTCCCCGATCTGGAAATACTAATATAGGTGAAGTAACCATTTTTTCCTTCAGGGTATCTAGACTGTGTTAAAATTCATCATTCCATTGGTACTTTGTATCTTTTCTTAACAATTTTTCCATTGGTGTTGTGATCTGTGCATAGCCTTTGATAGGTTTCCTATAGTATCCTGTGTGTCCTAATGTTGCTCTTAATTGACAGACTATTTTTGGTGCTGGTAGGTTAATAATGACTGCAATTTTAGCCGGATCCACTAGAAAACCCTGTTTGCATACTATGTGTCCCAATAGTATCCCAAATGGTGTTCCGAATATGCATTTCTTGATATTCAGTGATATTTGGCACTGTCTGCATCGTTCTAACATTAGTCGTAAAAATTCCACATGGTTTTTCAATAGGCTATAAATCGTCCAATCATCCAGGTATACTTCGAGAAATTGGTGGATAAATTCCTTAAATGCTACGATGACCACTATGGAGAATATCACAGGTGCATTCTTCAATCCGAACGACATGACTATATACTGATAAGATCCCCATTCTATTGTGAATGTGGTCTTGTGTCTATCCTCTTGTGCTATATTAATTTGATGATATCCTAGGAATCCATCAGTGAATGAGTAGGCTTCGTGGCCTCCTACGTTCTCGATTACTTCGTCCGTGAACGGTGTGGGGAATGGGTCGTTTAGGCATGCATTGTTCAACTTCCTCAATTCGACGCATATCCTGATCCCTCTTCCCTGTTTCTTGTCCTGTACTACCATCGGGCTTATCCATTCTGATTCTTTGACTGGTTCGATGATTTCAGCCTCGAGCATCCTGTTGATATCGTCTTTAAATTTCTGTTTATAGATGGGGTTCAGTCTATATGGTCATTGTTTAATGGGTCTCACCTCAGATCTGAGTGGTATCTTCATTTCTCCTAATGCTTCGTCTATTCCTTTCATCTCTATAAAGGTTGTGGGAAAAAGGTCGTTGTATTCGCGCAACAATTCTGTGATGCTTTCTAGTGTCTGTTTGTTCTAGTAATCTCCAATGCTGGCCATTTTGGGCTGCTCGGCAGTTCCTATGTTAACCTTATTTATCTTGATTGGTGCAGATATGACCTTAGACTCTAGGGGTGGTCCTTCCACATCTCTCTCGCCTTTGACTTCTTCGATCTGAATATCACGTGGGTCATCTTCATCCGGTGCTTCCTCCTATACATGGTAGCATGACAATAGTTCCTTGACTGTCTACTTATTCTACTGTTGTTTCTCTTTGATAACTTCCACTTACGGTTCTGTAATGAATATGACATCTCTAATCCATTTAAGGGCCGTGTCTATGTTGGGGTTCTCATGCTCAAATGAGAAAGTGACTGTAAAGTTCTGTTGGAGTGTCGCCCATGTCTTGGTTCCTTTGCGCATTTCCTGGTCCGTATACCAATTTTCTGGCATGCCCTCTAAAGTATGAATGAAGTGGTGAGACCATTCCTCTAGTGGTGTCATTTTCCACAGCGTTTTACACGTCTCCAAGTGTTCTTCTAGTGTGCCTATTCCGTCGTATTTTTGTTGTTTGTTACCTGTCTGTTCTGCGCCAAACCTTATGCACAGTAATCGTTTGCATTGGTACCAGTCTTTGATAGTTTCTTTGTGCGTACCCCACCATCTTGCGGGTGTAGCCTTTAGTGCTAAATCCAGTGCTAACAATCTCTGGTTTTCTAATACTTCGTATTCATATTGTGTCAAAAAGTTTCCAAATCATTTAGCCCATGAAAATTGGGTGGTTCTCTGATTTCTATGCCAATCCATATTACTGCACGGTCTATTCTTGCACACCTTCTTGTGGATACTTCGTGTAGTCTTTGCTACCATTTTTCTAACCTGGTGTCTGAGTCTGTTGTGCATGAAGTAATGCTTCGCCAACTGAGTACCCCGTCTATAGTTGGGTTTATATAGTCCGCATCACACACAGTTGTTCTATATAACTAGCCGATCTCTTCTAAATCCAGAAAAGTGGGTTCTATGAATCTCTCACCTTCTGATGGGTCGAGTGGGGCTATGACCCTGTAGTCCCTCGACTCAAATGCTATTTTTCTAGTTTTTAAGTTAATTATGGCCTGGTTGTCGAACACCCAATCCAGACCAAGTAGTGATGGGTAAGGTGTTGTGCCATCTACTATTTCGGTGACTTCAAAGTCTTCCTTAGTGCACACACCATCCAGATCTACCATCACTCCTTTCAGTCTACCTATTGGTAGGACTCTATGTTGATTTGCTAGCTTTAATTGAACAATTGAGTATCCCAGTGTAGGTTCTCCCATGCATTGCCATGTAGATTTTGGTAATACATTCACTTCGGATCCTAGATCCAGTATAATATCTCCCATATTGAAATCCCCAATGTTAGCATTTAGTATAAATTCCCTACTTCTTCTTCTTCTTGTGTGTAGGTGGTTGACAGTTTTCAATTCTGGCTTCTGTTCCATCTCGCTGCTACATTTTTCTAGGATGTTTTGCAATATTTTGACAGATGAAGGGTCACTTAACATTTTGATGCATGATCGCAAAAAGTCTTTGATAGTACTTACTTGTTCCTTGGGTTGTATTCTATTGGTATGGTCCAGTGATGGCGGAATGTCATATTCCATAGCTTCCTTTCTCTATTGTGCAGTCGGCGCTATGTCCTCCTTTTGGAATTCTTGTCGGGCTTCTGTAAAGATCTCCTTCTCCTTATGCATGTCGAACTACTTATTGGGGTCAGTGTTCTTCTTTACCCATTGGTTGTGCGTTGGTTCCTGTCGAAATGCGTCATTTCCTGTTTTCGTTCCTCCTCGAGTCACTATGTTGATGTTCCGTCTGTCATCCCTTGCTTTGGATGAAATCCATTGAACATTCTGGTTGTTTTGGTTCCTTTTTTCCTGGATATTTACAAGTAATGTCGGACATTCCTCTGTATCGTGGTCCGACGCGCGACAATACATACAGGTCGCTGGTGGCAGTGGGCACTCCCATGCATAATGTCCTAGTTGCTGGTAATTGTGACATGTGACTGGTCCTCTACCATGTCCAAAACCTCCTTTGGCTTGTCCTGCTCCTCTATAAGTTGCACGATCACCTCACAACGTGGTATTGTACTGGGGTTGTGCCAGTTTGTACTGCAGCTGTGCGTTATTGTAAGGTTGTGGCGTAGTATTATACTGTTGCTGCGCAGTGTTATATGGAGCTGGGGCTTGATTGAACTATTACACTGCTTGTCCAGTCATCATTTTAGCCTGTACCCTGTATGCGCTTGATGTTTTTTCCTGCATCAGCTCCATAGTTCTACAATCTTTGTCGTCATGGCCAACTGACTTGCAAAAGGTGCAATATGAGTTCTTTGGGGTTGTTTGGTATTTCTGCATCATTGTACAATGGCAAGGGTCGTGACTAGATTTCTTGCATATTTCGCACCATAATCCTCCCTGTGGTAGCGGGTTTGGAATCCCTGTCGCCATATACTGTGCGAATGTTGGGCATTCATTTTTATGATGTCCTTCTGTCTTGCAGGTAGTGCACCAAACGAATTCTCATTTGTCCTTGTTCTTATTCTAGTTCAGCTGAAATGTTAAGTTCTTCAGATCCTCCTTCAGTTCTTCGATAGTCGGGTCCGTCTGCTAGTACTAATTCTCTTCCAATTGCAAGGCTTCCTGCAGAGCCTCTGCCTACATCTGAAACTTCTATTTTTGTAATTGGTATTTAAGGTGTGGGAGTAGTGAGTTGAGAAAGAGGTGTTGATGTTTCATATGGGTCATCAGGTATTTTAACTTCCCTTTTAATCGCTTGAATCTTTGATCAATATCCCATACCGATTCTCCTGGCTTTTGTCTTATTTCAATCATCTCGTTCATGTACTGATCCTCTGAGCTCGGCTTCTGGAACTCATTTATCAATATTTTCTTAATGTTGTCCAGTGTCCTTGTCGTTCCAGGAACACTGTTCGTGTCTAGACTCATGTACCAGTCTAGTGCGTGGTCTCTTAGCGTGATCGCTAGCTGCGCGAGTTTGGTGTTGTCATCAGTGATCTACTTTTCTTCCAAGATCTTTGTGCAAATGAATAAATGCTTCTCAGGGTCTTCTGTTGCTTCTCCTCGAAACTCTGGTAATATGATAGTAGGATCGTGTCCTTCCATTCCAAATACTAAGCTACTCCCTCCTCCGCGTGGTGTAGATACTTGACTAAGGTTGCCTGAAATGGATCCTCTAGTTGGTGCTCCTTGTATAGATGTACTCCTTGCTGTCGGACTTCCTCCGAACTTTGGTTGTCTAAACGGTGGTGTTCTCTTTGGTGTATTGGTCGCACATGGGTTTATGGGTTCCACACTGACATTAAATGATTAATATGAAAGGGATGGCTTCGTTCTCCTCTTGTTCTTGGGCCTCTTGTTTTCCTCTCATATGTGGCATGTAGGATTTCCTCAATCTACTCCACAGCTAAGAGATCCTCTACCTCTTCCTCATTGCTGTCCAAGCCCTCCCTCTCAGCTACGACTCTTTTTGTGGTATTCACCTTATATTGGTAGGGTTCTCCGCTACGCATCGTTCCTGATGATGCCAAGATCCACTTAAGCTGGTCGTCATTCATCAATATTGGGTCCAAGGGTTCCTCCTCCTTCTTCTTTTTATCCTGCCCTCCTTCCATTCCTCCTCTCTCTGTCAGTGCTTCCCCCCTTCCCCCATGCACACAGGGAAGTCTAATTGTCTGATTCCATTGTCATTACACCTTTGTTATATAGCAGTATCTTGATAGAAGTATACAGTGATCGAATGTACCTTCCTCTGGGTCCTCGTAGGAACTCTTGCTCGGCTACGCTGTATGAATTTGCTGTGTCTACCGCAAATTCTGTGATAAAGCCTACCACAATACTGTCAAGCCAAAATTCGACTACGTGGGTGAATTTGTTGTTCACCTACTGGATCTATACTGGAGTCCAATATAGCTGCCGAATCGGGTTCATCATGTGGTTATCCTTTAACCTTAAGATCCACTCTTGTAGTAGATGCGAAAAATCATAGAAAAAGATTTCGTGTAAATCCGTAAATATGTATTTATATAGGTATTTACGCGGTGTGATTCTAGGGTTTCTATTGTCTTTCTATGCAAACTCTATCTCTTTATTTCTCAACCAGCCCTCTGTTTCTTCTCTCATGAGGTTCCAAGGTCTCAACATTCCCTTCTAACATCTCATTGCTATTTTCTTCTTCTCCTTCAGTTCTTGTTCACTCTATCTCATCTACTCAGTCCTCTCTTGTTCCTATTAACCTGACAACATAACCATTTGTTGGTTATCAATTTCCTTCTCGGGTTGTATGAGTTATTGACCCAGGGTTCATGTCATTTGGGGTTCCAACAAAGCCTCTAAAACTATCATCCCTCTTGGTAAACCAGAAGGAAACACAACACCCAAAAGGTACTGCTCAGTCTCACCTGAGATAGCTTTAAATGGGTGACTGTAAGACTTAGGTGTTTACAGTCTAGGATAGAGTAGGGGATAAAGGGTTTCTTGATTAAGGCCCTATACCGCGAGCGGTTACTGTAATCTAATTATTCCTTGATGTCGCATACATATATTTCATAGTTTAATTCCAACAAAGTATAAACAGATTCATAACAATGTGTTAACTCATTCATCAAGCTTAACCATTAATTGTTGAAAGAATGTAGAGACATGCATACATTCAACACATTACACAAGTATTATCGTGGTTCACCCCTCCTGGGCTACGTCCACAAAGATTTGGCTCTTGGCTCTTTTATTATGGTAGTCCTGCAATTCCGGCGTCGTGCGCTTACAATTCCCCACAAAACTGGGTAAGATCTATGTGAGGTGAACTAGATTGCACCAAGCTCCATAGCCTGTGGTCTAATCCTAAGATCTACCTTTCCTCATATCTTCTTTGCTCAACAGCTTACAAAATCGGTTCATACAGCTAAAAAACCCTTACATATCGCCTATGCTCATAATCAACACAACAAAAACAACAACCATAATAAATCCAAAAATCAACCCTATATGATACTTTCGTATCTATATTTATACATTTCGAGCTCTTCATCCATTTACATAATATTACCAAAACCCTAACCCTTCTTACGCTAGGTCTTTCTCCCATACGTGTGTTGTTCTTCCTCCAGCTGTCACTTTCCTTTGTGCATGCTTTCTTGCATTCGTGTGTGCTGATCTTTTTCCAATTGTTACTTCAGTTTTCTGCATGCTTTCTTTCCCACGATCATTCTTCTTTTCACTTCGGCCTAGTTCCAACAGATGGTATGAGAAAGTTACAACCAAAATAGTAAGGGTAAAATTTGAGTGCCAGATTACTTCTAGAGGGAAAAAATCCTTCCTCAAAAGTATGTTTGGGGAATAGGAGTAGAATATGGAAAGACTATGAACTATAGAAAACAAACGTGGAGCCATATTCACTATATAGGTATGTAAAAATGTGCAAGAAGAAAAATAAGACACCTATAGAATACAAGGGTAAATTGAGTAAAACAGTAAAAAATTATCCAGACCATAACTTTCATCTCGAAGCTCAAATTTGAGAAAATGAATAGTTGTTGGAAAGGTATTGAGGAACAATAGAGATATATCCACCTAGAATTTTGATTCGAGTTATAAAATTTTCCAAAAAATAATAAAGAGATTGTTATAACGGTAAAAGAGTGTAAATTGCAACATGTAAATGTTGTATTGGGTACAGTCATTGGAAGTTGTTTTAGAGAGGGATACATCTAAGGAATTATATTTTGATTTGGTGTATTTTGTCCTTTATAAATTTGGATAAAGAGTAACCTATACTCTAATCAAAGAATTTTTTTATTTTATACATGTTCTAAAAATAATTATTGCATGCACATTTCTTGTAGAATTAGAGGTACAAAAAATAAAATTTGGTTATTTTATGAGGACTAGAGTTATGGATTATTCTTAGGGGTCATACAACAATGAGGAAGAGATAATAGGTCTGCATGTTATCATGGGTAACATTGAGACAAATTCAAATGGAAGAAGGGATAGGTAGGAGCCTGTCACTATGAGAAGCCTGCATAGGGAAGTGAAAAGTTATAGAGATGATAATGAAAGGATTATGAAGGCTTAGGAAGAGATACTTTAGAGCTTAAACATGTTTCATAATCAAGTTAACAAGGAATTTGGCACTAAGAGAGACTCTAGTGCTAGACAAGTGACAACATCCATATCCCATAGAAAAAAAGGATGATCACGGGAATGATAGGAAGTTAAGAAGCATGAACATGAACCATCATTCTCCAAATTAGTCCTCTAGAAGAGCTCATGAAAGTTCAAGAAAAGGAGCAGGCCAAGTGTGTCTCTTGTTAGGAGGCAAAGAAGAAGGCATGTGGTAGACATATTTCAAGGTGATCTTAGGAATATCAAACCACCAAATTTGAATGGTGAGCATAGGAAATGGGAAGAGGTCAACGCCTGGATGTTGGAAATGAAGAAGTATTTCTAGTTGCATGATTACCCTGTCGAGCTGCAGATATACCATGTAAATCAACATTTAATTGTCAACCCGGGAAGGTAGACTTAGAGGAACCAGCACAGGAAATGCAGGGCTGAAGAGGGGGGTTAAAGGATGCCAAACTAATCTCTGAACTGCTAAAAGAAACTCACTGAAAAGAAGCTACTGTACTCTACTCTGCTCTGCACTACTATGTACTACTCGGTACTAACCGGTACTGTTCTGTAGGTGCATGTAAAAGATCTACTGAAAACAACTAAGTTCTTGCTACTTATCACTCCA
>JZKD02S2269503.1:684520-696474 GCA_000966675.3 Picea glauca | reverse complement strand
TAACAGAACATGAATAGCATAGAAAGAATGCCCTTTGTTAAACAAAAGTCTTCAGGAGAGTAATTAATATCTTCAAGAAACAACAAGAAAATGTTATAAATCCAGAGCCCAACATACCCCTCAAGGGTAGAAGCTAGAATATCCACCTACCACTTGGAAGGAAAAGAAACCATGTGGTGGGATTAGCTTAAACAATCCAAGAACCTTGATGATAACAAGATCTCATGGAGGTTTTTCAAAGGATATTTCAAAGAAAAATATTTGTCCAAGGATTATTATGAAAGAAATATGAAAGAGTTCTTTGAACTCAAATTGGGAAGTATGACAATGGACTAATATGAAAAGAGGTTCTTTGAATTGTTGAAGTATGCTGACTTCATAAAAAATGAGAAGGTCAAAATACAAAGGTTTCTAAGTGGGTTATTCTTCTTCTACTGTGACAAGATACAATATGATAACCCTAAGACCTTGGAGGAAACCATAAGGAGAGAAAGACATATTTATGAGAAAAGCAGAGGAAGGCCAATTTTCCAAAAATATTGGAATGAAAAGATGAAGGATAAAAATGATTAAAGAAAAAATGGTTTTAAGACACCATTTTTCAAGAACATCACCCAAGAAAATTAGCAAGGAAAATCAAACCAAAATGAGCACGATGTTGCAGATTCATTTGGGAAAAGGCCAAGGAAACAACCTCTACAATGTTAGGGGTGTGAGGGGAATCACTTATATAGGGACTTCCCTCACAAAGGAGAAATACTGAGGACCATCCACAACATTCATGATGATAAAACAATGGAAGACATGAGAGGAAACATGCCAAGAATTTATGCAACACTGGACAACAAGCAAGTGGAATATCAATCCCCCGTGATTGAAGTGGAAGGTAAGATTGATAACTAGCCCATAGCAATTGTAATTGATTTTGGAGCTAGCCATAGTTACATAAATGATAACATTGTTGAAATATTTCACTTGCAAAGAACTAATTATAAGAAATATTGGTTATTTTAATTAGCCACAAGATCTAAGAGAAAGATCAATGAGTTTGTTAAATATTTTTCGATAGACATAAATGGACTCAGTATGAAGGTATATGTAAACATCATACCATTGGGATCATATGATTGTCTAATTGGAATGGATTGGTTGGAAAAACATGATGTTGTCCTAGACTGTTACAACAAGACAATTCCATGCCTTGATGAAGAAGGGAAGCAAGGAAGGGTTCAAGTCATTCCAAGAGCGGTAGCTATTAGAGAGATTTCAGCTATGCAGTAGAAAAATAGTTTTAGGAAGGGATGCAAAATTTTTCACCCCATATGGAAGAGTGATCCGGATTATTTTTTGGAAAAAAATGAAATCAGAGATATTGCAATGAAACACTCATGAAAATTTCCAGAAAAAAGAGAAATACAACAATACTTGATTTCTTTTAATAAAAGAATTATAAAGAGACTGTAAAAATACAGAGTCCAAGACTCACTAGAATGGTGGAAACTCTATCTCTGAGAAGAGATATGATGGCTACTCTTATTCGCAAGAAGATGATAACAATGAGGCTTTGAAGGAATTTTTATATTAAATAGGAATGCCAAAACCTTAGACATCCAAAAACCTAACCCTAGAAGATGAAACGACAAAAGTCATGTGGGCCTCGTTTGGGTAAGTTATTACATTAACTTCTCGACATCGTAACTTTTGCATACGATCCCTATTTTAGATGCGTGATAGCCCGTTGGAAAGGTATTTTAGAGAACTACGCCTTTTTCCATCAAAATCTGACTCCCTATACATTTTGATTGTGTCACACCAAAATAACACTGTTTAGGGCTCCAAAACGACCCTGGAAGTACATCAAGTTGTGATATCATGAATACATACAAAATAAGCCAGTTGGATTAGGTGGGAGGCCACCAGTATTCACCTAGAAGATGTCTAGGGCTTCAGACGACCCCAGAAGGGTAGAACCCCCAATTACAAGGAAGTACAAAAGAACGTGTTGAACTAAAAACTGACAAAAGGATCCAGTTGGAACAGGTGGGTGGCCACCAATATCCACCTGGATCAATCCTCCCCCCTTAGGAAGCAATGGTCTCCATTGCGTTGAGTTCCCAGGGAAGAGGGGAAATAATTTTATGAATCTGAATCTTTGTGAATTGCATGCTTTGTTGGAGAAGTTATGTTTCTTGGTATGTGGAAGACTGTCACAAACTGGTTGCTAGCGGGGTTGAATATCCTCCACCAACCTATTTTCTGTGGGTTTAATGGGGCATTGTGTAGGCACCATTGTAGGTGAAGAAACAATATCTTCTTTCTCTTTGAAAATCTGTTTTTGTTGGATAGAAGGTGTTGAGGCTGCAATGGTTGTAGTGGTATTCTGTGCATCCTTTGAACAGATTGTGAAGAGGATGGATTTTGCAGTATGAGAGATTACCTTGCAAAGCTGTTTTGGTGGAGCAATATTTGGAACTACCTCCGGTATCCTATAGAGCTGACCTACCAGAGTAATAATGACACTACGGGGTCTAGACTCATAGACAACATGATGTCTCCACATATATGGTTGTCCCAAAACAACATCACAAACATCAAGAGGGGCACCATCACACACTACCTCATCCTTGAAGGACTGGATGCCATAGGATTGGCGACACTTTTGGATGACACAAATATCTTGTCACTGGTGAAGCCACCCAATGTTGTATGGATGCAGTTGTGGTGTTGTCGGCAACCCCAACTGTTTGATGGACTTAGCTGAGATGAGGTTCTTTTGGCTGACGTTATCAATAATGAAATGCAACGGGGTCCCCTTCACCCACATATGTGAATGGAAGATGTGCTCCTCCTCTTTAGGATCTACTGATTCTTCTGGTTGAATTGTTGTGGTCGCGACAGTAGGAGTGGGGTCTGCATTGATGATATGTCTATTTTCAATATTTTCTGGATCATATTTTGAATCAAGGTTTGGCTCTGTGTCTTTGACCTTGACCACCAATGATTGTTTTGAGCGACATTTATTGATGTTGTGACAGGGGATTTTGTGGAAGTCACACCACTTCCTAGTTTCATTCTTTGTCTTTCCTTTACCATTCTTGTCCTGTGTCTTGGATTGGTTTTCTAGAGGTTGTTGGTTAGTGTTACACATCAAATGTCCACACCTAGGTACCTCACCCTAAGTGTCGCAAGTGTCATAAAAGTTTCATATGCACCTTGATAAGTGTCACATACACCTCAACACCATGAAATAACATATGTCACAATCCCTAGTCAATGTGGAGGAGAAATATATTATATGAAGGTCAAAATACTATGTGCACATGAATAATTATTAATATTCATAAAAAAGAAATTAATTTAGTGTGAGAATCCACCTCACATTTGGTTTCCTATTTTTTAGGGGAGGTTGAGGATCTCATGGATGGTTGAAATATTTCCTCCTTAAAATCCTTGAGAGATATTTCCTCCCTAAAATACTTAAGAGATATTTTCTCCCTAAATATCTTGGATATCCCATTTTAGTGGATCTAGTGAGTGATCCTCTCCATGGTGGTTAAGCCTCCAAATCCTATATAATGAGGGATTTCCATGGAGAAGATGGATATGAGGCAGATTAGAGGTATCAAACATATGATCTTGGGAGAAAGCTTTTGGATATCAAACCTGTGGTCTTGGGAGCATCGTGCATGGGCTGGATGAGGAGGACTTGGAGAGGTTGCTACAACTGCATCTACATATTGTAAGGGACTTGTAATGTTCTCATTAATATATGCTTGGCCTATTTCCTTCAAGTTTGTGTATGATTGCATATACTTGTATTTTATTGATAAATCTAGTTTAAACTAATATTGGTAGAATAAGAAGTTTTTGTTGTCTTTGTTGTCTATTGGATTACAGATATCATTAAGGAGCTTGAAGATCAAGTTCATCCTGGACTAGGCGAGGACAAGCTTCAGAAAAAGGTACATCATACTTTCTTCATATTTTCTCTTTGACTAGTTTAATTGCATTTAAAGGAATGTTAGTGTCCAATGTTAGCATCTTTCTGTCTTGGTAATAGGGGTCTAGGATCCAAGAAGATATTCACCTGTCTGTAGGGGAATTTTCCTACAACAAAAATTAGCGAATCCACTGGGGACGGACATTGATTTTTTTTTCCTTGGATTGTATCTGCATTTTTCTCACCTTTTAGATCACTTTTCTTGTTTTTTATTGATCTATTTCCTTTCTCCCCTCTTCATTGACAATTTCACAAAATTCTGGCAATTCTGGGTGATTGTTTATGAGTTTTAAGCCTCTGTTTTGAGTTTATGGGAAGGGTAGCGCTCCCCTAGAGTGTATATCGGAGCATTTATCTGTAATCAACTCTCCCCTGCAGTTTATATTAAAGCACTACAATTCTATGTTCCCTTGAAAAGAGGAGCATTGATCCCCTTCTTTGGTGTTTTCTTCCCTTTTCCGCTCAGTTTTTCCTAGTCTATCTTGCATAGATTCTTACCCAGAGTCTATACTTTGGATTGTGGCTTTGTTTGGGTTGAATATTTAGTACTTATCACTTCCTTTGTTGTCTTGTTTGAGCTTGCAACCTTTTCCAAATTGCGAGATTGATTCTCCTTGCTTTTCTTGGTTTTGTTTGAATCTTGCAAAGTTTTTGGTTATCTGACTGATTGAAAAGGTTTGCAAAGGCTTGTTGGTCTTAAGTTGCTTTTCAAATCTTTCCTTTTTGAATGATTAGAGACTTTATGCTTACCACAACCTAGCTTGGATTCATTTTTCTTGTTGCTTTTTTTTTCAAGACATTTGAGTGATTCATCTTTCTCCCTATCAGTTTTTAGATTCTTCTCTGAACTTTCTTATTTTCCTTGAGTGCTTTTCGATTGTCAAGTCCTTGATTGAGTGAGTTATATTCATTTAGTTCTTGTTATCCTATGAGTGCATGCTTTGTTTGAAATTCTTTTTGCTTCGTTTCTTTTTTATCTACATTTGACTCTTCCATTTTGATTGAAAGTAAACAAGTGTTAAAGGATTTTCACTTGTTGTCTTTAAGAATCAAACAAAGAAAGATAGTTGCATTCTTTTTGTTGGGTAGTGTAGATAACTAGGTTGCATTTAGTAAATTGCATTTGGGAATTGGGTGTTTTTGTTGAAGAAAATTGAACCTCTTCTCCATCCCGTATGTAGGATTCATTGAAGAAAAAGATTTGCATCTCATTTTCCTGCATTCTTTTGGAGTCGAGTCTACAGCATCATTAGTTTCACTTTCACACCCTTGAGTAAACAACAACCCTAAAATGAAGTTCTTATAAAATTGATCAGACACTTTTATTTTTTTTGTTAGCAAACCTACATTAGCAAGTGTAGGGATTTGGAATAGGTTGTGAGAATAACTTTCCAAAGCCATTAGATTAACATAGAATATTGTGCTAGGGAGCAGTAAATCAAATTGTTCGTATAAGCATAGATGGGATCCCCCTCTCACATAGGGGTTACGCACGAGGTCGCATTTGGGAGAGCAATGGATATTATCCCTCCGAGGCTTAACCATTAATAGTAGTAAGATCATATTTTGGGGGTTCTTCTTCTGGTCCAAATGTCTTCATTTGGTCTCAGTGTTTCATGAATTCTGAATCCTTTCAGGGTCCTCTAGAGTTATACTAGTCCACTTGTCCTCAATTATCTTGAAGGATTTCAGACTCGACTGTCAACTGTACCCTCCCAAAGGCTGACTACGAGTTGGTGACCTTAGTAGCCATAATTTTTAGGCTCCTTACACAAGGTGACGGTGAAGGGAAGTATTCGTTGTACTCGGGCTCATTGGAGGGTAAATCCATGATTATTTTGTGTAAGCTTTCACCAAGGCGTAAGTCCGTTAATAAAGTCACCAACATAATTGATCCACCTTCTCTATCCCAACCCCTTCCTATATTGATCTTGCGATGTTGGATTTCATCACCAGCTAGTGGTTTCATTGTGGGAAGGTTTGTTTGATTGTTTGCTTCTTAGATTTGTAGCGTGTGTTGTTTGTTTTCATTAGTGGACCTTAGGTCAAGTCAATGTCAATGGCGTCAAATCCTAGGAGTACCAACAGAGGAACCCCTTTTCCCGAAGAACCTTTCTTATTTCCTTATTTCAAAAATGTTGGTCCTCCGTGCATTGCCACACTGAGTCTTCTGGGACTCACGATCAGATTACCGGTTTGGTTGTTCCCCACTCTAGTAATCTCAAATATTCCTAGTTCTTCAAATGCACCTAGTGCTTCATATGTAAGCACACCACCCACACATCAACCTCATGTCGACCTTTCTCCTTCTTCACGCGTCAGGTCTCCTTCCCTTTCTCCTTCTTCGTCTAGTGAAATCTCTAAAGCGAGTAGCCATGTTGATAAGAAGAAGAAGAAATCGAAAGAGAATAAGAAGAAGAACTAGAAAGGGACCAAGCCTCCAACCACACCATATCATGTTGGATCCAAGCAAAAAACTATGGTTAATTGTATTGGGAGTGTTGATAAAGTCAACAAGATTAAAAAAAAGAATCCTAAACCAAAATTCCCCTGCATCCTTTCTAGGGGTGACCACTTTCTGAGGGATTTCCCTGGTCTCCCCAAGGTCTTAGAAATGTGGTATTCCACATCATTATCCCCTGAAGGACATGCTGGTGACACCTCATCAGCTAGTGACATTAAGGTTGGTAAGAAGAATAAAACTGTCAAATTTCTTTGCTTGTTATGTGAAGGTGATCATTACTCTCACCTTTTCCCTCGTATGGACGAGGCTTCTTATATTTTGGAAAAGATTCAAATTCCAACTAGTTATCATAATATTTCTCCCAAACCGTCATTAGTTGATGGAATGGTCAATCTGGTTGATCAGGTGGTCAATCTGGTTTCATCCTCGGTTGAACCACAAACCCAAGTGACTGATCTAGTTCCATCGTCGATCAGCCCCACTCTTCATATGAAAAGTGAAACCCAGGTGACTGATCCAGTTCCATCATCGGTTAGTCCCACTCTTCATCTGAAGAGTGCCACAGTGGTCGATCCGGTTTTGTCACCGATCAATCCCACTCGTCCCTTGAAGAGTGCCAAAGTGGTTGATCTGGTTCCATCATCGGTCGATCCCACTCCTCCTATGAAGAGTGCAACCAAAGTGGTCAATATGGTTCCACCACTAATCGATTCCACTCCTCATTCAAAGAGTGAGTATGTCACTCAGATCTACCTCATTAATACTTATTCACCCAGACAAGGGGGAACTGTGCCCATCCCGATGGCACCCCCTTCAAGCAATCAAATGATTTCTATTAATTGGAATCATTTGACAGAACCTCTTCTTCCTTATTATGTACCTTTCCAAATCACTGTACAGGTTTGTGATAGGACTATTCCTAACACTTTAATAGATGAAGGTTCTTCTATTATCATCTTATCTCCGAATGCTTGGTAGGATTTTGGTTCCTCGCAACTTGCGCCCATGACTCAGAATCTGTTGACCTTTGACAGAAGAGTTAGTCAACCTTTAGGGATCCTTCCTTAGTTTCCAGTTACTATGGGAGTAAAAATGGTCTACATCAACGTGATGGTAGTTCATGACCCCTTGGACTTTAACTTTCTCCTCGGGTGAGAATATGTCTATGTTATGAGATATTTTGTGTCCACTCTCTTTCGAGTGATGTGTTTCCCTCACAATGGAAACATAGTAACGATCAAACAACTTTCATTCATTGACCCTCATCTAATGGTCAGCCATCCACCTTCCCTAAATGGTCCATACATGGCAATGATGTCTGCCCCACCACAGGTCAATTATGTAACAACCTGCCCCATGCGTTCAACCCCGCACGAGAGGGAATATCTCCCTTCTCCTGACTTAGATATTATAGTTGATATGTTCATCTCTTCGATAGGGATATTAGAGCCAGATCTCCCTACCCTTATCGAGGTCGTCGACATGTTTTCCTTCCAGAGTGTTTTTCTTCCATCTAGCAAAGATCTCTTGGAAGCCATGATTGGCGTTTGTCTCTTGACATGTATTCCTTCCAGAGCATTTTCCTCTTGGAATCCATGATCAAGAAGAAGCCACGGGAATAGTTTTCCTCTCTGTAGCAAGCTCGTTAAAAAATGAAACATAAATCTGGGGATTGAACTCGGAGCCATGAGCATAGTTTTTCTTTTGTATGGAAAGCTTGTTAAAAAGTGAAACAAAGGTCCTGAGCATAGTTCTTTTCCTATGTCAAGCCCATTAAAAAATGAAACAGTCACCTCTCCCATTGAGTCGATCCTTTTCACTAGATCTCGTATATATCGAGTCGAGTCTTTAGCTAGATCTTATAGATTTCGAGTCGAGTCTTTCGTTAGGTCTCGTATTTGAACCTTCCTTTCATCCGCCCTTATCCTTTTTCTCCATCTAGTACAAAAATTGGTGAAAACCTCAAAGTTGACGAATGAAATGAGGCTTGGGGGGGCATATCTCTAGCCTTTGATTATCATTATAGAGTTAATATGGTAGATTTTCAAGATGGGGGCAGAGTACCAACCATCCATGGGTATCCCTACCTTTGGAAATTACGTTGGGAATTTACAAGCATAAGTTTAATTTTGTTTCAAGCTTGTATAAAAATGAAACCAATACCGAGCTTAGTATTTTTTCTTTATCATGCTCGTAAATACATGAGGGTGTGACTGAGTAAACTTTTATCACTTTTTTAGACTCGTAAAGGTTATACGAAAAAGGAGCCCCCTGGAGTCTCCTTTAAGCTCTTTTCAGAGTCTCTAAACATGAAACGATTGTCGAGTGATCTTGCTTCCTTTCACACTTGTTAAAAGGTTTGAAAGGGCATCTTTCGAGTGGTAGTTTATCTCTTTTTCGACCTCACGAGACTAAAATTACGAAAAAGGACAACCCTGGAGTCATATTTAAGTTCTTTTCAGACTCTCTAAACATGAAAAACCACTGAGTTTTCCTTCTCTGGACTCACTAAAATACACATTGAAGGGCCCATATGGGAATGAACCCTTACTTATTCCAGTTCATTAAACAAAGGAAGAGGAAATTACTAAAGGTGAGTTATACTGAGCATTTGTTATCCCCCTCAAGCTCGTTAAAAAAGAAAGGGGTACTCATATATCTAGGTAGGGAAAAAATTGAAGGGAGTGGGTCAAGGTTTTTGAGAATTATTTATGACATCTTTTGTCGCCCTTGAACATGACACCTGTTTGCGTCTCGTCTTACAATTGGTTAATCTGCTTGTCTCTAAGTCATACCAATTCCATGTGTCTCCATAATTTTTCATCCAGTCGAAGAGTGCTCTTATTGTTGTCACATTACAGTCTTGGTACTCGTCGAGTCAATGCTGCCAAGTCAGTTGTCGCGCCTCATCATGCTCAAGGGGAGTTTCACTTCAAACCATCCATCTACAATATTTCCAGTTTGCACTTCATGTGTCACTCCATACTCATTTGATTCACCATCTTACATCACTTTCCTGTGTTAGTTTTGTGTCAATTTTGGGGGATACATCAAGGGCCTCCTTCGACGAGTCTTTTCCTGTCAACTTCAACACATCATCTAGGATTTAGACTTAGAAACCAGTTAGTACCTTGGGATCTGCATGCCTCAATGGCATGCCTCCTCACTTCCGATAGTAGGTTTACATCATTGACCTCTGATCAGATGATTCCACAAATTTTCAACTTCAACTCATTTATTCACATTCGCTGGAATGTACTAGGGTACCGTGGGAGAGGAAAGCTTATTCTATCCCCCCACCATGGGCTTTTGGCCATATCTTCTCGAACTCTAACTCAGGCAGGTAATACCAGGACCAGGATGACCTTGCAATGCCTTTCTGTACCGTTTAAGGGCCTTTCTATGACTTATGTAACATGTAAGGGCCTTGTTATGACTTATGTAACGAAGTGTACACCATGGTTTTTAGACACTCGATTTACCATAGTCATTGACATCATTGGTGATTTCGATCGCACTTGTTAACGATTTACCTCAATGATTGGTAATCAAGTGGTTTATACCATGTTCGACATCAAAACATATATTCACATGTATATATTCGTACCACATCGCGATTGGGACAAAGACCCTGGGTTGAGCGTTCACTATGTTATCTGCTTTGCTCAGGCTGTGAAGGAGATCATTTGAGCATGCTGAGATATAGACTATCACATAGATCCACATTGTATTGGTTTGTGGCTATGTTTTATCATCTCGTAGCTCCACTGTGTATTTTTCGTGGCTACGAACAGTTCATGTCATGGACGTATGGATCCATATTGTATCTTTCATGGCCATATCCTTAATCAATATTTTTCATGGATACGTAGTGTATTGGTTGGCGGCCATGATTTGAGTCATCTTGTATTCCGAGCATATGTATGTCTGCCTCGAAAATGGAACATATATTAATATTGTTTGATGGTTGTTTGCAACTTCTTCTAGGTTCTCCAACTCCATGCCCTTGCATTGAATAATTGTAAAGTGTTTCGGCCATTAGTTTCTCTTCTGACCTCACACTTTAGGGGGTATACTATTACACATCAAATTTACACACCTAGGTACCTCGCCCTAAGTGTGGCAAATGTCATAAAAGTTTCATATCCACCTTTCTAAGTGTCGCATACACCTTGACACCATGAAATTGCATATGTCACAATCCCTAGTCAATGTGGAGGAGAAATATATTATATGAAGGTCAAAATACTATGTGCACATGAATAATTATTAATATTCATAAAAATGAAATTAATTTAGTGTGAGAATCCACCTCACATTTGGTTTCCTATTTTTTAGGGGAGGTTAAGGATCTCATGGATGGTTGAAATATTTCCTCCTTAAAATCCTTGAGAGATATTTCCTCCCTAAAATCCTTAAAAGATATTTTCTCCCTAAATATCTTGGATATCCCATTTTAGTGGATTTGATGAGTGATCATCTCCATGGTGGTTAAGCCTCCAAATTCTATATAATGAGGGCTTTCCATGGAGAAGAAGGATATGAGGCAGATTAGAGGTATAAAACTTATGATGTTAGGAGAAATCTTTTGGATATAAAACCTATGATATTGGGAACATCGTGCAAGGGCTAGACAAGGAGGACTTGGAGAGGTTAATGCAACTGCATCTACAGATTGTAAGTGCCTTGTAATGTTCTCATTAATATATGCTTGGACTATTTCCTTCAAGTTTGTGTATGGTTGCATATACTTGTCTTTTATTGATAAATGTAGTTTAAACTAATATTGGTAGAATAGGAAGTATGTGTTTCATTTTTTGTTTATTGGATTGCATATATCATTAAGGAGTTTGAAGATCAAGTTCATCCTGTACTAAGCGAGGACAAGCTTCAGAAAAAGGTACATCATACTTTCTTCCTCTTTTCTCTTTGACTAGTTTAACTACATTTAAAGGAATTTTAGTGTCCAATGTTAGCATCTTTCTGTCTTGGTAATAGGGGTCTAGGATGCAAGAGGATATTCACCTATTTGCAGGCGAATTCTCTTACAACAGTTAGGGTCATCCTTACCATGCTTTGGTTGTTGCAGATTCGCAGACCCAAATCCCCATTTGTTCTTATGCCTAAATTTCTCCTCAATTTTGACAACATATCGATAGAAAACACCTAATGATGATATGTTTAGGAAATCCATTTCGGTTTGGATGTACCTATGCAAAGCCCCATGGTTTTTCATAACTAGATGTCGCTTGGAGTCTTTGATCCCCATCTTGGTGCACAAGATATGGGAAGTATTTTTGAACTCCGACACTTTTTGGCTCTTCTCTTGCCGCAGTGTGGTCCATCTCATGTATTGGTCTTCATAGTTATCAACAGGATAATACTGTTCTTTGACTGCATCCACAAAAAACTCACAAGTGGGCTCAATGCCATATATTCTAGATTCCTCTGTGGAAATTTTCTCCCACTAAGTTTCCCACCAACATTTGA
>JZKD02S2269503.1:648994-674889 GCA_000966675.3 Picea glauca | reverse complement strand
TATATTTTAAATTTATGTAACCTTAAAACTTTGCTATATTTTTGATATTTTATCAATATAAATATTGTTTTTTAATTTTTATATTAAAAATCTTTTCACATTATTCATACTTTTAAAAATAATTCAAACTTATTTTATTTTAATTTTGATTTTAATTATTCAATACTTGTAATGTAATTTCCTTTCAAACATTGAAACACTATACAATATAATATGCTGTATTATTTATGTTAAAAGTAAAAAGTTAGAAAGCGAAATGTGCGAAATAATGGACTTAAGACATCTAATCAAATGACTCACATTCAATTTTTAGAAATTAGATGTTTTTATGAAAAAATTAATAAGAAATCTTTAAAGTAAAAAGATTTATGTTGAAAGTAAAAAGTTAGAAAGCGAAATGTCCGAAATAATATGCTGTATTATTTATGTTGAAAGTAAAATGTTAGAAAGCGAAATGTCCGAAATAATGGACTTAAGACATCTAATCAAGTGGGATGCTCTACGTCGGAGGGGATGGGAGGGACCGGGGATTTGTCCCCTTTGTTGCTGTGCGCCGGAGAATATCCATCATATTTTGGTCTTCTGCTCCTATACACAGTCGGTCTGGACTCAAGTGTTAGCTCATCTCTCGCTGCCTTTTTCTTGGAGCGGAAGATCCTTCTTGCACAGCTACTCTCGATGGCTGGAATTTTCATCTGCACCCAAACCTCTACCTGCTATCATTAGTTGGCAGATCTGGACTGATCGAAACCATGCTATTTTTGACTCCAGGCCTCCCTCTACACACGCAGCATTGCTTAAAGTCATGGCCCGATTTCATTGGAAACTGAAGCCGTTGAAGACCTCTACTCCCAAGGTTTGTGATTTCAATTTGTTAAGCAATTACAAGGTGGTTTATTTCGATGGTGCAGCGAAGTCCGGTGGAGGCTACTGTGGGGCCGGGGGTATCTTCAAAACCCACCCAAATAGAACCACCATGTGGTTTTTAAACTGCGGAGAAGGCTCAAACAATAAGGCCGAGCTCTTGGGCCTATGGGCCTCTCTCTATCTCGCCTCCTGCTGGTCTCTTAGTCACATCCATGTCCTTGGTGATTCGCGTATTATAATTGACTGGATCTCCCAAAAATCCAAGCTTCAAACAGTCCAAAACAACTGCTGGAAGGATAAAACGATGGCTCTGCTTAGATCTTTCTCCGATGTCAAATTTAGCCATATTTCCAGAGCTTTCAATAGAGAGGCGGATGCCCTCTCTAAGAGGGCTTTAAGGGAGGTGGTTGGCAGGTTATCGGTTTTCCACAAGGATAGAGGCATATTGAGTCCTATATCTTCTATTAATGTTTTCGAATGAGGCGGGATGGATAGTATATCTAATGTCTACTGTGGATGTATTGTTATGGGCTTTCTATGCTCATTTGTATTTACTGCAGTTTTGTTGATCCCTTAGGGGACTTTGGACTTTGTTGGCGATCCTATCACTGTCTTTGTTGTTACAGCTGGCAGACAGACTTGTAAAGGAATTTATACTTTATATAAATTTGAGCAATTTTCTCGTGGAAAAAAAAGACATCTAATCAAGTGACTCACATTCAATTTTTAGAAATTAAATGATTTTATGAAAAAATTAATAAAAAATCTTTAAAGTTTCACTCAACTGTTCAAAATCAAACTTTTTCAGGAAAAATCCAATTAAATGTTGATATTCAATTTTTGAAAATGAAATCTTTTCACGAGAAGCCCAAATAACCATTCCCACCGTTCATTCTATTTGAGTACATTTGGACAAGCATCTTTTCATGAGAAGTCCAATCAACCATTTTCATTCTTTGATTTGAAAATAAAGTCTTTGTATGAGAAGTCAAATCAAACATCTTCAACATTCATTGTTTTTAGTTCATTTTGGCAAGCATTTTTTCATTTAGGAATTATCTTGATATTCAATCTATAAAAAAATTATGTTTAAAAAATGTGATTCATATTGGATCAATTATATTATTTGTTATTTATCTTAGTATTTTCTAGGTGGAAAAAGTGGAGGAATCAACTTGCAGGGTTATTTTGACGGCTGGTTCAAATTTTGAAATTTGGGTCCAAAAAACCATCTGAAGTCTTCTGAAGCTATTTTGAGGCATCAAATGACACTTTTTTTGGTCCAAATCTTACTATGGTGGAAGATTCTATATTACACACTCTAATATCTTTTCAATGGTGCAAGAATCACCTCAATCAAAGTTTGTATGATAAAGTTATGCTTCTTGCAAGTTGACCTATTGTATTGTTCACCATCGTGTGAGTGGATGCTACATCAGCCTCCATTACTTAGACATGTGGGGCTAGCCACATAGTGGATTTTCTAATACCATTCTAGAAGGTCCAAAACCTTATCACAATTAAGGGTTGAGGAAGTAAAAAACCTACCCCTAGATGGCTATCGGGTGATGTTAAATAACGACTTGCTAGGAGGAGAAGGGGTTCCATTCTATGTTATTGTATTTTTTTCCATAACAGAGTAGAAAAACTGGGAGTGGGAAATTAGAGAGCATAACAGAGGGAGTTAATGTTCTATAGCAGCCTAACATGCCATAGTTGTCTCAGGTGAATCCATAGAGAGTGTCTTCTTCTTTGTACTTGCATCATATTCCATACCAGAAAAAACAGAGCAAAGAAGTCTCACCTTCTAGTTGGGTTTTCTCTTGTAAGGGATTCCTAGAGAAAATATTTATGTTATTTTGTGGATGGTGTGAGATTGTATTTTACTTTTCTCTATTTTTCATATTTTAACTATTTTATGCATAAGCAAAAAATCAGTAACTAAATATTATGGAATATAAATGAATTTAACCCTCATAGTGTAGATTTCAGTTTTATTATTAGATATGTTGTGATGAACTGTTCCAGTGGAATATCCAAGGAAGTTTAATGTAATTGCAAAAAAGATTTATGATCATGAAAGAAAATGAGAGTGTTTTCACTGAGCATTTAAGTTGAGAAAAAGTAAGTAATGCACAATAATGGAGTGAGACATAAAATCTAGAAGGCAGAAAATATTTGATGATAATTTTTTATTTTTTAGAAAATCTATATATCTCTTCTTGTTAGTCCCTTCCCTAAAGGTATGGATTATAGTAATTGGTTCAACATTTTTTGAATACTCTCACACATAATTCAACATGTTTTAACCCAAAGTTTTTGCAAACATTGACAATTTTTTGAAGATCATTTCATTTTTATCCTAAGTTTGAACATGTTTACACTTTAAGGTCTTATTTCACCTCATATCAAGGTCATTTGAACCTTTGTCATCTGTCTGCTACATATTCAACAGTCCTATCAATATATTCTTTAGCATGGCAAGGAAAGAGATGAGGAAATAGGCAGTTTTAGTGAATGTTCGGCCGTATTTGACTTCATATCGAGGCATGTTTAAGATAAGTTTCAAGAAATTGAGAGAGTGTGAATCTTAAATGAACTGATGCTATCTCTGACTTATCATTAGTTCTTAAGCATTTTCTATTGGTAACATTCCATAATATGGTGATATTATTATTAATATTTAGACAGATATCGTGTAACATTATAAAAGAATATGATTATATATGGTGATCATTCCTCCACAGTAATTGAAACATATTCATTGCACTGACTTTACTTCATGCAAAGTATCACCATAGTTTTCACATCTATGATCAACCTCAGGTTGTGATCAAATGACTCTATTCCTCACTCTTATTCATTTCAAAATCTTCACATGAAACCACTAAATTCACAGTGACCATAAGTGCACCAATCGTCCTTAATAAAAGGCATGGAATTGCTAGGAGATACATTGGTCAACCTACAAGCACATCCATGGTATTCAAAGAGTACTCCACTTTAAGAAATGGAAAATCTCAATGAAAACTATATGTAATAGGTAAGTTAAAGTTGTCATTAACCTAAAATCGGATAATTGATGAATACTCAAGTTGGCAGTTCCCTTCATAGCATCTTTTTTTATTTTTGTGGTTTCCTACAGATATTTTATAGCATAAGGGGAAGTAATAGATACTAAGGAGGAACTAATGCAACATATAAAGCTTGTTATCTTAAATATTGACAGTTAGTCTACAACACTTTGTAATTCTCTGAACATCCGTTAACTCTTATCGTTTTTTATTTCATGATAAAAAAATATTCCTTATATATTATTTTTTTATTTGTACATTAACAATGATGTATAGTTGGGTCTTGAGGGAAGCCTAGCTCTAAATATTTCAATTCTTTGACCAATAGGTCTAAATATACTATTACATGCATTATTATCATGTTATAGAATGAACTATACCAAATAATATTGTCAAATATAACTTAATTGAAAGTCAAATATAATTTAGCTAAATAATAGCTTAGCTATAGTTCTAAGTACAATGATTTAGAGTCATTGCTGCTAAGTACAATTACTTATAAGTAAATACTTGTTTTTGGCACACTTATTTGAACAACAAATCCATCCAGAGTCCAAATTTATGGATGTGAAGAAAAAATGCAGTGAGCTCGAGTGTCGGTCAATTGGGCTAATCTTTTTTTCCCTAAATTTTAATTGAAATGCACTATTTTGTGAAGCATTTTTAGTTGGAATTCCACTTTAGAAATATGATCCTTTTTCCATTTTCTAGATTGATTGCGAACCATATTTTTATATCCTTGTTATTTGGTCTAGTTATCTTCTTGATTGATTGATTGTGAACCATATTTTTGTATCCGATTTTGAGCAAGCATGGAAGTTACAAGTAGCCAAATATTAAAATTCAAAAAATGGAAAACTATCCATCAAAATATCATCCATGCAAATAATCTCAATATCTTGAAAATAGGAAAAAATGTCAAGCGTTGAACTATCTGGTGAATATTCTTTGAAGATCAAACTAAACAATCTATGTCAAAAGAATCAAATCTCAAATCCATTTGAAGATTCAATCTTCAACTCTAAACATGACTTCAAGTGGGCCTTGGTCATGACCTAAATCGTAAATTCTTGAATCAAATATTCAAGTCCATCTACTATAGAAACCACCCCAACCAAACATGTTTGTACCTAGATTGTTGACGTGATGCTTCCCCCAATTCATGGATGTCATCCATCATAAAACCATTGGTGTAGATTAGCATGCCTAACCCAAGGGGATTCAAACCAGGTACCTAATGGCATAGAACTACCCAAATGCCCAACAAAATTGGAAACAATTGGTCGAGATACCTTTGGATGTATGATACATATTTTATGATCAGAACAAAATGAATACATATTATTATTATTCTTAACATAGAAACACAAGGAATGATAACATAGATACAATAAAATTGGCTTCTATTCAATAAGGAAATATGTTGAAACTATAAAATGCAGACTGAAAACAAGCTTGCTAGAATGGTGGTGGCTTATCTTTGAGAAGAGATGTGATGGATGTGATCATTCACAAGAAGATGGTTACAATGAGGCTCTCTAAGTATTTTTACAATAAACAAGAATGCCAAAACCCTAGACATCAAAAAACCTAACCCTAGGAGATGAAGTGCCAAAATTCATGTGGGCCCTGTTGGGGTAAGTTAATACATCAACTTCCTTGGGTCATAAATTTTGCATACGATCTCTGTTTTAGGCACAGGATAGCCTGTTGGAAAGGTCTATCTGAGGACTACACATTTTGTCATCACACTCTGGCTAAAGATTATAATGTAACTGTGGTGAGCCCTAAAAACGTTGTTTAGGGCCTCAAAACGACCCCAGATGTTTGGGACCCGAAAGCTAGAATAAAACTACCAAACTAAAAAAATACCAAAATGAGCCAGCTGGAATAGGTGGGAGGCCATCAACATCCATCTGGATCAATCCTCCCCCCTTGGGAAGCAATGTTCTCCATTTATTTGATTTCCCCCATCAAATGAGGAAATTTCTACTGAATTTGGCTTTGGGTGAGCCACTTGCCTTGGTGCAGGAGCTGCCCTTCTTTGACAACTCCATATAGTTGGATCCCCTGCTGGCGAGTTACCTTGACCTGTGTGTCCACAATCTAATCATTGGATGCTTGTTTCATGTAGTTAGGGTTGAGCTCTATTGGTATCAATTGTTTTGCTATCTCTGAGGTGTCCAATAATGGTGGGAAATATGGTCAAAGGATCTCCACGTTGAACACTGGGTGTAGACGAAGGAAAGGGAGAATGTTGAGCTCAAAAGAATTGTTGCCCACAACCTTGGTGATGGTGTAAGGTCCATAACGGAGTGGGAGAATCTTTCGATGGGGCCCTGTAGGGACTTTTTTCTACAAATGTAACCAAACTTTGTCTCCCACCTGGAACTTATGTGGCACCTGGTGTTGATCACGACGTTGCTTGTACTTGGCATTGGACTTTTGTAAAATATCTTGAACCTATTGGCGAATGTGATGGATCTGCTCAATGAACCTGTTGGCTTTGCCAACTTCAGTTGGATCAGGTCACGAGTCAGTCGGGGTAGCTGCAAGGGGTAGTTGAACATTCATGGGACCCAATGGTTGGAATCCCAACCCCACCTGAAAGGGGATATGGTCGGTTGAGCTATGTATGGATCGATTGTAGCTATGCTAAACATAGGGAAGAATCTCATCCCATGTGCGGGGGTGCTTGGAATTGTACATGCACAGGATATGCGCGCTCATCCAATTGATGACCTCGGTTTGGCCATCTTTTAGGGGTGGAAGGCAATGGATTTGGTGAGCTTGGTGTCAAGCAGTGACCAGAGGCTTGACTAGAATGTGCATAGGAACCGACTGTCCTGATCAAAGACAATGGTTTGTGGGATTCCAAAATGTATCCACACTCGTTCAAAGAATAGCTTGGTATTAGCCTCTATTGTGATGCTCTTCTTGCAGGCGGCCAAAATCACCATCTTGGAAAAGAGATCAACAAACAAAAAAACATAGTCATTTCCCTGCTTGGTGGACGAAAGCCATGACATGTAGTCCGTTGAGATGGATTCCCATGGCCTGTTAGGAGTAGGAAGAGGGTGTACAGACCCTGTTTCTTAGTGTTCGGTTTGGCAATAGCACAAGCAGTGCAAGACCTGATGTACTTGTTGACATCCTGTCAAAGTTTCATCCAATAGAAATGTTGTTGCAACACTGCCACTTTCTTTTCGACATCGAAGTGTCCTACCACCGGACTGTAGTGGGCTTCCCAAATCATCTTCACTCGCTCGCTTGATGAAATGTAGAGATGGCCCACATGGCACAACAACCTGTCCTGAGGATGGAAATTAGTGACAACTGAGTTTGCCCCCAACATTTGGTAGGTGGTGGTGATTTCTGGGTCCATCTCATATAGGTGAGGCCATCCGGAGGTCTTGTGTCCGCAAGAGTCTAGCACCGTGGTGAGTGTCGTGATTGGAGGTCAGTTGAGGCAATCAATGAATCAATTGGTACTTCGTGTTTTATACTTGATGTCGAGGTGGAACTGCTGCACATATGTGGACCACTTTTGATGGCGGTGATTTTGCAATTTTCCTTGTGTTTGCATGAACTGCAGTGGTTTATGATCAATGTGGATCACTGTCTCCTTCCAAAGAATGTAATGCCTCCACTGGCGGCAGGCTTGCACAATGAAGTAAATTTCTTTGTCGTAAGTAGGGTAGTTACGAACAACATCTGATAGTGTCTCACTATGATAGGGCACGGGGTGGCTGTGCTAAGTGATAATTGCACCCACAACATAGTCTGAACCATCTGTCTTGATATCAAAGGGTTGTTGTAAGTTAGGTAATGAATGTACTGGGGTTGAGCACAAGCGTTGCTTCAAATCAGTGAACACTTGTTGTTGGGACATGCCCCACACAATTTTTTCCTTACCACCACCCCTGGTTACTTGTCTAAGGGCCCATGCAATATGGGAGAATCCCAACACGAACCTACGATATAAATTGACAAGGCATAATAATCTCTGAAGCCCAATGAGTGTGGTTGGCGTTGGCCAGTCACAGATGACCCAGATCTTGGCTGGATCCACATGCACACCATGTTGATCAACGATGTAGCCTAGGTACTGGACCCTGTCCATGTCGACGGAGCATTTTCCAAGTTGGCATATAGCTTGTGTTGTCGTAGGTTGTACAGAACCTGTTGAATATGTTGCAAGTGTTCTGCCCAAGTCTTTTTGTAGATGAGGATGTCATCCAGATACACCACTACAAAAGAATTAGTGAAAGGTTTCAGGATATTGTCCATCCTCCTCATGAAAGTTTTTAGAGCACTTGTCAAACCAAAGGGCATGACCATCCATTCAAAAATACCTTCTTTTGACTTGAAGGCGGTCTTCCATACATCTGTCTCCTCTATTGGGACCTGGTGGTAGCCAAACTTCAGATCAATCGTACTGAAGTATTTTTCCCCCTTGAGTTGATCAAGGGGATCGTCAATTCGGGGAATCGGGTATTGGTTCCTGACTATGGTTTTATTTAGGGCCCGATAATCAATGTAGAGTCGCCATGTCCCATCTTTCTTCTACACCAACATGATTGGGCTCCCACAAGGAAATGAGATGGGATAGATGTGCTCGTTGTGGAGTAGTTCTTGGATCTGTCTCTTGATCTCCTCATTCTCTAATAGAGAGCGGTGGTAGAATGGCCCATTGGGTAGCGGTGTGACAGGGGTCATATTGATGGGATGCTTGACTTGATAGTGCAGAGGTACCCTGGTAGATGAGGAGAAGATATCTTTGTATTCTTCCACGACCTTATCCACTTTCTTATGTTGTGTGGAGAGGTCAGCCACAGAGGCCCTGGATGTGGCTGTAATCTTTCTCTCAATCTGAGAGTGAATCATGAAGAAGACAAACTTCCTGGTATGAGAGATGACCTTCCTACATTGCTTGGAAGAGATCAAGGAAATAACACTAGGTGGGACTGCCTCGGGTATCTTGTACAATTTCCTGTCCAAAGTAATAATAACATTGCGAGGCCTAGACTCATATAGAACATGACGTTTCCATAAATAAGGTTGGCCCAAAATAACATCACACACTTCAAGAGGTGCAACATCACACAATACCTCATCTTTTAAGAGCTTGATGTCGTACGACATGCGACACTATTGGCTGACGCAGAGATGGCTTCCTTGGAAGAGCCATCCAATGGTGTAGGGATGAAAGTACAATGTTATCAACAGGGCTAGCCATTTGATGACCTATGTTGAGATGTAGTTCTTCTGGATATATCTATCAACGATGAAGTGCAATGAGGTTCCTTTCACCCACATCTATGAATGAAAGAGGCGCCCGCCTTCCTCTGGCTCATCTGGTTCATCGAGATGGATCTTGGTGGTAGAAATGGTGCAATTGGGTTCCATGCCAATCATCTGTCTCACCGTTTCTTTTTTAGAATCATAGTTGTAAACTACATCTGATTCAGAGGCTTTCACCTCAGCCACCGACAACTGTTTTGAGTGGAAATCAATAGTGTTATGCCAGGGGCTCTTATGGAAGTTGCACCACTTCCCGGTATCTTTCTTCATATTTCTGGAAATCAATAGTGTTATGCTTTCAGATTAAACTAATTGTCTTGAGGTTGTCCATATTTTCTTTGTCCTTTGTTCTACAGGTTGGGCCTACCCTTTCCTTGCTTTTGTTGTGTGGGGTTCCCAGGCCCTAATTTCCACATCTTTTGTTTAAGCGTCTGCTCGATTTTGATGGCATATTGATAGGTCACACCGAAGGACGAGATGTCCAAAAAATCCATTTCATCCTGGATGTATCTATGTAGACCATTGCAATACTTGAGCACCAAATGTCGCTCAAAATATTTGATACCCATCTTGCTGCGCAAGGTATGGAAGATATTTGTGAGCTCTGGATCTGCTTGGTCTCTTTCCTATCGTAGTGTGGTCCATTTTGTATACAGGTCGTCATAACCTCTAGCAGGGTAGTATTGTTCCTTAATAACATCCCTGAAGGGCTCCCAGGTGACCGCGACTTTAAAAAATGAGGGTTTCTTTGTTTCCTTTTTCTCACAGAAAGTCTCCCACCAATCTTTGACATGAGGAACGAATTTGAGGAGCGCAAAAGTAATATTTTCTCTATTCGAAAAGTTATGGACAAAAAAATACCCTTCTAGCAGATTCAACTATTTCTCTATAGTATCTGAGTCTATCTAACCTTCAAATATAGGAATATCAAAGTTTATTTGTACCTTGAAGGGGGCAACGCCTCTACTCGAGGAAGATGCATCTCCTGTTGGTAGTCATTGAAGGATTTGCACAAAACTATCCATCATCTAGTTTCTCTGCTGCGTGAGGGATTCCTTGAGAAAATTTTTGAAAGGATCTCCCCTCTTGTAATATTTCCTTTCTCCCGCCATGAGAGGTCGCTTGGGCGTGCAATAAATTTTTTCCTCAAGAGAATCAAGCTCGAGACCCAACTCTTTGTACCACGACCTCGTCGGGGACATGCATTAAGAACGACAAGGAGCAAACCGCTCTGATATTGTTGATCCCGATTTTATGAGCATAACAAAATGAATACATATTATTATTATTCTTACCATAGAAACATAAGGAATAATAACATAGATATAGTAAAACTGGCTTCTATTCAATAAGGAAATATGTTGAAACTGTGAAATGCAGACTGAAAACAAACTTGCTAGAATGGTGGCAGCTTATCTCTGAGAAGAGATGTGACGGTTGCCCTCATTCACAAGAATATGGTTAAAATGAGGCTCTCTAAGCCTTTTTACAATAAAAAGGAATGTCAAAACCCTAGACATCCAAAAACCTAACCCTAGGAGATGAAGTGCCAAAATTCATGTGTGCCCCGTTGGGGTAAGTTAGTACATCAACTTCTTGAGGTCGTAACTTTTTCATCCAATATCTATTTTAGGCACTCGATAGCCCGTTGGAAAGGTATATCCAAGGAATACACATGTTTCCATCACACTCTAACTAATAGCTACAATGTGACTATGGCGAGCCCTAAAAACGTTGTTTAAGGCCTCAAAACGACCTCGGAAGTTCGAGACCCGAAAGCTAGAAAAAAACTGCCAAAATAAGCTAATTGGAATAGGTGGGAGGCCACCGACATCAGTATATATATATATATATATATATATATATATATATATGTATATATATATATATATATCCCCTCCTCCACATGGGAAGAGGAATTTCTTAGTATGAAATAAATACTTGCGGAACTTAATCAATCTTATGTCCATTTTCCTCTTCATGGTATTTAGATTAAAGTACGTTGTAAGAATTCTTATGAAAAAATAATACATGATTTTCCTCCACAAAAAAATGTGGTTTATGCAGCCCAAGAAAATCTTGCTAGAATTAATAAAATAGTCAATAATGTTGAATTACATGCAAGTTCTGTTTTGGCATCCATTGTGCAAAAATTGAAGAAACATTGCTTAGCTAGTGTTCCTAATTCATTCTAGTCCAAAGAATGGTATTTTGTAGATTTGACCTACATGGAAGGCTTCATAGGTGTCCCATATAAACTGCATATCAAATGTCACATGAACAACAAGCCTATTGTAGAAGATAAATTAAGGAAGTACTTGAAAGGAAATTGCTAACAAAAACCAGAATTCCTTGGGATTATTCAGCCTTCCATGTTAGTAAAAACTCAAAAAATAAGAGAGGAAAACCAAAAATGGTTATTAACTATACATATTTGTAATTGTAATGTTTTTACTAAATTTAATCTTAAGAGTGGCTTTTGGAAAATATGGATTGCTTTAAAATATAGATTTCAAGCTAGATTTATAGTGCCACATGGCTAGTACCAGTGGCGAGTCATGTGACCAATGCAACATTCAAATTCCAAAAATTGAATGTATGACATATTTAGAGATCTTCCATTTGCAATAGTTTATATTGATGATATTATTATCTACTCTAAAGTTATAAAAGAACATGCAATTAATTTGAAAGAATTATATCAGAAAGTCTATAAACATGGTGTAGTTGTATCCTTGAAAAAATTGGAAATTGGGAAGGTAAGGATTGAGTTCCTAGGTCTTTTATTGTCAAAGGAAAAATTACATTTGCAAGACCATCTGCTAGAAATATTAGTTAGCTTCCCTTATGTTCTAAAAGATAAAACCCATTCACAAAGGTTTCTAGGAAGCCTTAATTATGTTTGCTATTTTTATAAATGATGGATAGAATATGCATCTTTTTTATTTAAGAATCTCAAGAAATATCTATCCCCTTGGATTGAGAAGATGACCAATGCAGTCAAGAAAATGAAAGAAAAGTTTAAACACATACTTAAGCTCATGTTGCCTGAGGAAGGACAACAATTTATCGTGGAAATCAATGCTTTAAACACTACATGGTTAGGTGTTTTATTATAGAAAATAAACTACAAAGAAAAAAATTGTATGTATGCCTCATGTGTATTAAGGGATGTTGTATGTGTATCAACTTAGATATTGTTTAGCTTATGGATTTTTTTTAAGTGATATCAACATTTGGATTATGTCAAAATTAGTGGTAATTTTTGTGCCACAATAAAATACAATAAGTTCACAAGTACTTCCTTTGTACTTATTGAACAATATGGTCAAGTGAACATGACAAGTAAATGAAGAAATAAAATTTTGAATGCTTTTTATATATATCAGTGAAATTCAAGAGGAAGCACCAATGGAAAATAAACAACACTGGAAGAGAGGAAAGGAAACATATAAAGGTAGCCCTACATTGATCTACATCTTACAAAAAAGTTAAGGGAAGAAAAATCATCAGAGAGAGAGAGAGATCCAGAAAAAAATATTAGTAGCATACAAACAGGGAGACATACCCATAGTTGGAGCTATCATTTTTCTCATGATTGGTTAGAGAAGGTACAATATAAGGAGGAGACATATCAACAAGGGGAGTTAAACTTTGGTCAAAGATGAAGAGAAATAACAAAGGCATGAATATAGGGGGAGAAACCCAAAGAGGAGATACCCTTTTCCATTGATGTGAAGGGTGGAGAGATAGAAACATTGATGAGGAGTGATGATCACAAGGGGAGAATGAGCATGAGTGTTTTCATGTATAAGTGTTTCCATCAATGCCAAAGGGGGAGATTGTTGGAAAATTGGTTTCGATAGTTTGTTGTCATTGATGTCAACCCTTGGAGAAGTCCGGAATCCCTAGTGATGTGGATGAGATCGTTGAACAATTGGTTATCATCCGTATGATCAAGATTGATTGTGAGTTAGTTGATATCAACATATGCGATGGATACATTTGATGAAGTCTACATGAAGCTCATAGGTGTGGTTATGGTACCCAAAGTTGAATGAGGTTTTTGGACATGAAGGACAATGTAAATGAAGGTAAGAAACTCATATATGGATAGTACTCGTCGTGTCATTTCTGAGAGATATGGATTTGTAAAGTTGGAAGCCGTGAAGAGTGGTCAAGAAGCCACTAGTTGGTTACAAGTCTTAGTCAAAGGGTAAAGTGGTTTCAACAAGAAATCCCTAAAGTAAGGAGAGAGGTTACTATGAAAAAGTATATAAACACCTCAATGAGTCATTCACAATTTCAATAACACACTTATTCATTGATTATCTATGTTGTGAACTAGTGATATTTTTGCTAAGGTTGTGATGGCATATTTCTGAGGTAGCAAAGGAAAGTTGAAGGAGAAAGTATTGAGGTTGCAACAAACCCTAGATTCTGAGGTATCCACGGGTTGTAGGAGGATAGGTCGCAGACCTAAGGAATTTTTTTGAAGAAGAATGTTTGGTTGAGTTACGGCAAGGCTTGATGGTAGAACACAGTTGCTACAATATATGAGATGGTATTCTTCAAGTGTTCATGAGTAAAGGTATGTATTTTATGTATTTGTTTGAGGCTTGTATCTTGTATGGTATGGCACATGATTAATTCATATCTTGGAGGCCCTCGATGGTACATGATTTCATATGGTTGAGGTGATATTGTTACATGCTTAAGACATACTCTTGATACTTGGTATATGGTTTTTATGGTTCATTGTTAGAAGCACATCTTTGTGATATTGGCATATACTTGAGGCTTATCTTATGGTACATGGAATGATTGAGAGTGATATGATATATGATTGAGACACATTTCATGGTATATGGTATAAGGTATATGGTATGGTACATGTGTTGATGTAAATGGTTGATGTGCATGCTTGGCACATGGTATGGTGCATGATATGGTGTTGATGTGCATGTACATGGTTGGTATACATAGTTGATGGTTGAGGCATATGGTACATGTTTTGGTGCATGGTTGATGCATGATTTGGCACCAGTGTTGGTGCATGGTTGATGCACTTGTTGTGGTATAGGTTATGGTATATGATTGATGCCTGGTATGGCATAGATTGATGGTTTGATACATGGTTGAGACACATACCTTGTGATGGTATGTTGATTATATTGGTACATGCTTGGTAGCGGCATGTGTTGGTGATGTTGGACATCTAGTTGAGAGGTATCCTTGGTGTATGATCCATGCGAGAGGATCTGGTTGGTATCCAAGCCAGTTCCTTCAAGGAAACAATTTAACAACTGGAAGGTAGATCATGTAGTGCAATATGAATGTAGCACCAATGTTCAATGGTCAGAATGGTCTGAAGTGTGAAATATGGAGTGGCAGGATGAAGGTATTTTTACAGGCACAGGGGTATGATATTTGGAAATCAATTGTGACATGATACAAATCTACAAAGAAACCCAAGACTGCAATGAAGAAAGAAATGAAGAAGAAAAACAAATAGCAATGGATTTCATCTTAGAAGGACTATATGATTCCATAAAAGACAAAATGGGTAAATTCTCATCAGCTAAATAAATTTGGGATAAGCTACATAATATCTATTCTTCACCTATCACAGAGTTAGAGAATGCCAAGGAATATGCAGAAACAAAACAAGAATCATGTCTGACAAATTCAGAAGAAGAAGAGTGTGAAGTGGCGGAAGCCTACATAGGTGAGTACTTTTTCTTTACTTGTCAAGAGTGCGAACATATTGAAATTGAATTCCCTTATTTGAAGATTGAAAGTGATGAGAAAAAAAACCCAATGAAATAGAAGACAACCCTGAGATTGAAAAGGAAAATAATCATGAAGCAAAATTCAGTCAATGAGAAAGAGAACTTGAAGATGCAATAATCATATTGAAGATCCATCTTGAAGAAGCAAAGTGAATAGAAGAAGTCATGAGGAATCAAATGTTGAAGAAAGAAGAATATTAGAACACCAACTCTAGAGAAGTTGACATGTAAGAAGTGAATACATAATACCTTCTACATTGAGGCATCAAAGAAGCTTCAACCATGATGAAGAAATGCACATAAGAGAAGATCATGATCAGCCAAGGAAAGAATTCAGAAGGACTACACAAAAAAGAAGATCATTCACTCCTAGGTATGTAAATTTATTTTATGGTCATTTTTTTTATTGTACTAACTTTGGACATAAGGTTGTAGATAGCAGGGCTTATGAAAGAAACATTCAAATAAGAAATGAATATGTGGCTCCACATAATATTGAATGTTACAAATGTCACAACTATGGACAAATTACAAAAGGATGATAAAGCCTCCCATAAAAGAAAATATTGATGAAAGATACAAGAAGGCTTGGAAAATAAGTGAAGAACAAGAAGAGCAGGTAAATGAAGAACAGGTCCAATGAATCGTACTTACAGGATTTGTAGAAACACAAGATCATGATGAATTTACGGGAAAAGAAGAAAGTGTCAGAATTCAGGCAGAGGATAAATAATAAGATGTCAAAACTCAAGATGATAACAACATTTAGAAAGAGAATGAAGAGGAGCATGTCTCCATAGATGAAGAAGAAGATTACTCTGCATCAGAGTAGGTATTATTATGAGCCATCCGACTTGGATACTCCTAGTAAATATGAATATTTAATAGGGGGAGTCCATACTGCAAATAAAAGAACCATCTTTCGAGCAATGGTTGAAGAGACGGATTCAAAGTAGTCATATAGCATAAGTATAGAGTAACAGATTGATCGGTTGAAAAGTAGTGTTCCCACAAAGGTATCAGTTGGCAGACATAAGTTTATGATTCTATTTCACGTATGTATTCATGAAGGGATATCTTCAACACAAGTTATTTCAGACATGTAAAGTTTGGTTTGCGGTGGAGACATTTGATATGGGATGATCAGTTGCAGCTGTATAGTATAGTGACAGATGGTTCAACATTGTGGATAGTTGAGTAGCAGGGTCATGAACAGTTTGTGACATGTTGATAGAGATGGATTTGTGAGATGCTTATAAAGTAAAGGAAACAAGGTTCAAATACATAGAAATATAATTACAATTGGAATCAGTGGAATCAGTTGGCCATAGAAAGGAAAGAAGTGAAAGGCACAATAGAACATGGAAAGAAAAACTGCCAACATAAGCTATACCATCAGAATAACATTGTTGATGAAGTGAATGAATATATATTGTGGTTAAAAGTGGTATATAGTGTTCATACTTATTCACCCCCCACCTCTCTCAGTATTCCAACAATACTTAGATATTCCCTTTTCCATGTGGGGAGGGGAAGGCTTGAACTATTACATTTATTTCTTTGCATGAAATTTCTTTACTTTTATTTTTTCAGTTGACAAGAATATATTTTCACAAACTGGTTATAGAATAGAAGACAACAAAAACAAAAAACATGACAATACACTTAGAATGGATTACATTCGACAACCATATTGGGGTACATTTGGTATGGCCTATGTTCCCAATGCATTGGATCTTGCATCTTCTTCTTTATTGAAATGTTCTTAGGGTCTCAAACCTCCTATCGGGGGTGTGGAATTTCTAACTAATGATTTTAAACTTTGATGATTCTTATTGTGAGCTCGTATGAGGTTAGTGTTCTTCATAGATTCTATTCTACTTTTCAAATGTTTGGCCTAAAATTATCCATGGATCTTATGTTTTCCACACACTTATAGTGGGGGGGTGAATCATTATAAGACACTTTTTTACCTTTTGAAACATTAATCAACCATAAGAAAACAATCACATATTAACTGTAGAATATGGAACATAATATTTACATGGAAACCCTTTCGGGAGAAAACCACAAAATTTTTCTTTATAATTATTTGTAGGCACCAACCTACTAATAAAAATATTTTTAGACACCAACCTACTGGAGACATCAATCCCCACTGATATAAATCCTAGTAGGCACCAACCTACTCTTACAGATCTTCATAAACACCAATCTATTGGAGACACCAATCCCCACTCAAAAAAACTAACTTATAAAGAGACACTAATATCTTTCAGATCTTCATAAACACCAATCTACTAGAGACACTAATCCCCACTGCTAAGCACTGTCCTATCAAGAGACACCAATCTCATATAGATCTATGTAAACACCAATCTATTGGAGACACCAATCCCCACTGCTAAGAACCAACTTAGCAAGAGACATAAATCTATGATATGCACCGACCTTCATCGAGTCTGCTTTCTATTTCTACCTTCACCAAGTCTACTCACTTCTTTTTCATTCACCATGTTTTCTCACTACTTTTTCCTTTACCAAGTCTGACCAAAATTTGAATTTCCAAATGACAACTTTTCCAAAGCTTGTTTTTTTGGGACACTTCCCAAGAATGAACTTGTAGAACATGCCACATATCCAATTTTTCAAATATGATTATGTTTTCCTAGGTTACTTCTATATGTCTCCTTTATCTCTTCAAAATATCAAGGTCTGAAACATCCCATAAAATAAGTTATAGAAAAAGTGCCAAGCTGACTTGTTTGAAATTGATTCCAGGAGCATTCATGGACCCTAACTCCCATAGATAATATCTACAAAAGAATATTGAAAAATAATATGATATTTTTATCACATGTACACCAATATATCTCCTTTTTCTTTGCGAAATATCAGGTTTTGAAACATCCCATAAAATAAGTTATAGCAAAAGTGCCAAGTTGACTTGCTTGAAATTGATTTCAGGAGCATTCAAGAACCCTAACTTCCAAAAATCATATATCTGAAATTTTAGTGAATTGGAATCTGATATTTTTATAGCATGTACACCAATGTCTCTCCTCTATCTCTAAAAAATCGTAGGGTCTAAAACATCCTAGAAAAAATGTTATCGCGAAAATTCCAAGATGATCGGAAACTGATTTTGAAATTCAATCTTTGGTAATCCATTTTTCACACACACACTTTCTCTCAATGCTTTCTCTTTTTATACCTTTTAATAACCCTTCATGAAGGGACATGTCCCTTATTTAAATAATTAATTCCCAATACCATGGAAAAATACCCCAAACCCATGTGTTTGAAACTACCATTTCACTTTTTACTTTTTTCACATGCACCCCTTTTTAATATAATTTTAAACCTATGTATATAAATCAATCTTGGAAATTATGTGTGTATTATAATGTTGTTATATGACATTAATGACATCATTAATACTTTGAAATAAATTACATTAATTCCAACAATATCCCCCTTTTTCATTGATGAAAATCCTACAATGAAACACATAGTCCACCATGCATAGAAATAATTCTCCCCCAATCTCAAACTCTCCTAGGAATAGGGATAATTCTCCCCCTGTCTACATCTCTCCCTCTTTGACATGAATGGGAAAGGGATCACCCCCCTGAAATTGTGCTTCACCTTAAGCACTCAATCAAAACACTAGTCGATTCTCATGTTGAGCCGATCCTCGGTCGACCACTTCCAAGGAAATCATCAGTAAGTAAGAGGAACATCGCCTGACTGTAGAACTAATGATACATAATGATATGAATGCAAATGTGGATGAACCTACATAGATAAGATCTATCTAGGAAAGGACATACACATTTTGTAGAAAAATGAGAAAAGATGCAAACGAGAGAGAGAGAATCAAATAATTGTATTCCACACTTAAAGAGTGAATAATTTACAATAGATATAGGTCACATGAGTAACTAATGTGCCATAGTAGTGATATAGAGAGATATAGACATTCATTGACAGACACTGGAGTGAACTTCCACCTAGTCTTAGTTAGCTGATTGATGCAATCATTAGTTAATTGAGACACATGTGTGGAAGTGAGAGAGACACATGCAACTGTTGGTGACAAAACCAAGATTTCCATGCATGAGTGACTTCCACTAGTCTAACTGAGTGTAACTGAATCTGAACTGAAGAGGAATGCCCTATTTTGTAGGGTAATATTCTTTAGAGAGAATATTCTCATCTAAGGAATCATTCTCAACATTAGACTATCAAACTTAGGAAAATAGTGAATGTGTAATATCTCCAACACCCCCCCTGAACACTACTAGGGTGTAAATGATGAATGGGTCTCAACAACATATGCCATGTTAGGTACCCATTGTACAATGCATATAAGAATGAAACACTAAAAAATGAGGAAAGAGGGAAAACCTCATTGGAACCCCTCCCCTCAAGGTACAATGCATAAGAAAAAACAAAAAAATGAGAAGGAACAAAAAACAATTTCTAAGCAATTGTGTCCTTCATTCCACGAAGACCTTGCAATTGTGCAAGTTTGTACTCGTTGAATATTTTGTTGAATATGTAGATGTCTTCATAGATCTGATGAAGCAGATGCACTAGTCATATGTACACACATATCCAAATTATCTTTTTGTAATAAAGAAGATCCAAATGAAGTTTGGATGAAGTTTTGAAAATTGTGCGGCCATTTCCGGAAAAAACACTGAACTTTTACTGATTTTAAAATGCTCATAACTTCACTTCCCAGGCTCCGTTTAGAACAATTGTTTTTTTGAAATTGGGTATTTTTCCGAGAGGAATTAAAATATCCTTTTTTTTTCTGAAAATTATTATCATAAAACATCATAATTGAATATTAAGTGCATGCCCCCTTTTTGTCTCCCGAGATGCATGCATGGCACATGCATGTTTCTCTTGACATGCATGCATGGTGCATGCAGAAGTTTCTGTATGTGACTCTTGAGATGCATGCATGATATATTCCATATGAAATTCAAAAAAAAAATAATATGAAATGGAGTAGACATCATTTGCAATTAATGGAACAAGAATTTGTGTAGAAACTTGTGTAGAAGACTCTTTAAAATAAGAGGCTTGATCTTCTGATGGTTTCTCTTCTGGATATCTTTTGAATCTCCTGCATTCAATTTTAAAAATATTATTTATTCCTTAATAGAACCTCCAATCTTTTCCATAGTTCATTTGGAGTTGAATCTCAGGATTCATCTTATACTTGGTGGAGAATTTCAGGAGAAATAGACAAGCAGATACATCCTATGGACATATCTTGTCTATTGAGAATTTTTTTTTCTCATTGACGAAATCAGGATCTACTTCCATTGCCATATTTATTTGGTACAAGCCTCTTCATTTGAGCTGAAGCATAATTTTTGGCTTCCACTCCAAATAGTTATGAGGGGTGAGAAGTATTGCCAACGAATAATCCATCTCTTTTGTGTTCTTCAATATTTAGTCCCTACAAAAAGAGTTTGGTGTGTATTTTTCCTAGAATTTTGTTGGCTCTGATACCATGTAAATGTGGATGAACTAGCACAGATAATATCTAGCTAGCAAAGGACATACATAGTTTGCAGAAAAATGAGAAAAGGTGGAAACGAGAGAGAGAGAGAGAGAATCAAAGAAATGTATTAACTTTATTCCACACTCAAAGAGTGAATAATTTAAAATAGATATAGGTTACATGAGTAAATAATGAGCCATAGTAGTGATATAGATAAATCTAGACACTTAATGAAAGACATTGGAGTGAACTGCCACCTAGTCCTAGTTAATTGATCCATGCAATCATTAGTTAACTGAGACACATGTGTGGAAGTGAGAGAGGCACATGCAACTACTTTTGATAAAACCAAGGTTTCCATGCATGAGTGACTTCCACTAGTCTAA
Source organism: Picea glauca (assembly GCA_000966675.3). Classification (NCBI taxonomy): domain Eukaryota; kingdom Viridiplantae; phylum Streptophyta; class Pinopsida; order Pinales; family Pinaceae; genus Picea; species Picea glauca. The sequence continues at coordinate 653,942 of JZKD02S2269503.1, read as the reverse complement.
CTGAGTGTAACTGACTCTGAACTGAAGAGGAATGCCCTATTTTGTAGGGGATTATTCTCTAGAGAGAATATTCTCATCTGAGGAATCGTTCTCAACATTGGACTATCAAACTTACGAAAATAATTCTAGGTGAGTGTGTAATATCTCCAACAATGAAGTCTTGAAACATCTAGTGAAATTATTCCACAACCATCCATCAATACAACGACATTCTATATTAGTAGTCGACATTGTTCCACAATTATTTCTTTCACGTCTCTTCTATAAATATTTGAAAACATGATTGTCATTCCTTTGATTTTTGTGGTGAGGATGATGATAGGGCACGATTTTTTGCGTTGTATGATCAAAGGAAGTAAGCTCAGGGTTAGGTTCACTTATAGGAGTAGAAGAACTCGACATATCAACATCAATGCTATCTTTAATATCATGCTCAAATTATGGCATGTGAGGAAGACATGAAACTCATCAATCTATTCAACACAATAAACATAAGGTTTCTCTTCTAGAAAACCAATCTAAACTCCACATGTAACAAATAAAACTCCCATGGTTGTAGCAAGGCCAAGTGTAGGTAGGGAGGAAATAATAACATCATATCCAAGACCATTCTTAATGAATGGATACCTTTGAAAATTGATGATATCATCTAATATTTCAATACTCTTTTTAAACTTCAAGCTGCTATTCAACTTAACAAAACAAATTTCAAGTTCCTTTCTTAAGGAAATAATTTCAGATTATACCTCTTCACAATTTTCTTCCTTTTTATTCATTTGGATTCTCAACACTTATTTCATTCTTGTTTCTTCTTCTAAATGAACCTTTAGGTTCATGATAGTCTTTTTTGTTTCTTCAAGGCTTTGTGACATTTTGGATTTTGAATCACAATCCTTTTATTCATATTTTTGTAGTTGCTCCTTTTATTTCGAATTGTTTTTCCTAAGCTTCTCTATTTCTCTTAAGACACACAAGAGTTCTTCTTCAACATCCCCTTCCCCATCTGTTTCAACATTTTCCTCTTCTTATGATTCCATTGTTTCTATCCCTTTGTCTTCATGAATCTTTCTTTTGATTGCCATAAATAGAGTTTCTTCTCTCTCACTATAGAATATACTTTCATTTCTCTCTTCAGATGAGCTACTTTCCTCTTTGGAGTAAAGACTTCTCTTTTTATTATGGAATTTTTATTCTTTGCATGCTCACCCTTTCGATGAGGTTTTCTCTCTTTCTTAATGTTATGCTCTTCTTCATCATCACTAATTTTATTTTTCACATATGGACACTTAGCAACAAAATGTCCTACTTTTCCACAATTAAAGTGTTTGAAGGGTAGCTCACCTTTATATTTATAGGATCCTTTGTTGAGTTTCCTCACAAAATGTCCTTCCTCTGCATTTGATCCATTGTCACAGAGCTATCATTTGATTCATTATCTTTATTATTTATCTTATTTGAGGCTTTGAAGGCTACTTCTTTCTTTGATGGATTTTCTTTCTCTGCCCTCATTTCATACACCGTGAGGATCCCATGCAATTTATCCATTGTTAATGAATCAAGATCCTTTATTTCTTTAATGGTTGAAACTCTGGCACCAAATATTAAGGGGAGTGTCCTTAAAAACTTTTGTACAATCATCGATTCTTCAACCTTTTCACCAAGTAATCTGATGGTGTTGACAATTTCATCCACACAGAGAAGATATGATGCAACATTTTCTTCGTCTTTAATTTTTAAGCTCTCAAACTGCCTTTTGTGAGTTTGGATATTTTCCTTCTTAACCTTGACATCACCTTCATATATATTTTGAATCTTGTCCCAAATTTATTTTATCGATCCACAATGCATCACCTTGAAAAACTTAGATTCTGATAGACCACAAAAGATGACATTCAGAGCTTTTTCATTATCTTCACTAGACTTCTTCTTGAACCCATCTGTTGGTGGAGTTGTTGGGGCTATATAACTAATTACTACTGATTTCCAAATATAAAACTGTCACACACCCCCTATGGTGTAATAAATTTTTACCTTTTCTCGAGGGACAGAATCCCCGAAAACCTACAGAGCTTAGCATAGGCTGTAGATGCCACCTTTGCCTCGACAGAGTCTCTGCGTGACCTCCCAGTCTTAAGGATCGTTCAGTTCCTTTTATGAGCCAAAGCGACCTCTTTTGATTTCCAGCTGAAATCTTCTTCCAATCAATCCACAGGTCCTTCAGAATTTCCCCTGTGCGAACAACACTAGGCGCTAACTCCACGACTCCCAAGTGACCACAGCGCTATGACCAAGGCCTACTCCCAAAGACGCTTGTCACAACTCACCATCTTGCGAGTTCGCGAGTCAAAGCTCTCGACTCCTCCTTTCAAATCTCGCGATACCCGAGATCAAGAAATGGGTATAGCTCCCTTCTGTCAGTGCCCTCCACGTGTGACCACCGGCTAGGCTAAACACTAGCTCCCATCGCAACTCGCGAATTCACAAGTCAAAGGGTTGAATCTCCGTGCTCTTCCCGTGCGAACCTTCGAAACTTGGAAGTCAACGAGGGTTGAACTTCCTTTCACCCTTCTCGCAACTCGCCACTTCACGAGTTGTAGCGTCGAGCTCCCGTGCTCATATATCACGAATCCCCAAGACGTGAGAAGTCAATGGAGTGTTGACTCCTTTTTCCCAGGTGACACGTGTCCGCCTGTCAACCACGCGGGCCCCACCTTGTGGTTCTGCCACGTGTCCACACTCGTGCCTCAGCTCTCAACACTTCACAACTTCTGATGTCGAGAAGAGGTTCTCTCAACCTCCGAACCTCCGAAGGCACGATGCGTGCGATGAAGCTCTTAATCCAATGGTCCTCCCTTGACCTGGATCCAATGGCTATCCTTGCTCCTCGCGATTTCGCCACTCGCCACTTGGAGCACCCAACTCCTGGGCTCTCATCTTATGAATCTCTGAGTTCACGAGATCCCTCGATTTCTGCCACCTGTCCTCCTCAGATGGACGGTCCTAATCTTCTCATGAATTCACCACTCGCAAAGTCTAGGCACCCAACCTTAGCACCTTCCCTTCATGAAACCCCAAGAAGCGATGTTAGCTTTCCCTCTTGCGTTCTCTCTATTCACGACTTCGCAAGTCGAAGGGTTGAACTCTCATTCCCTTATCTCACGAATCTTCGAGACAGGAGAGGTCAACGGGTGTTGACTCCTTTCACTAGGTGGCATGTGTCTGCCTATCTATCGCACGGGCCCACCTTGTGGTTCTACCACGTGTCCCTCGTCCCCAGCTTCAGCACTTCGCGACTTTGCTTCTCGAAGCGCTACCTCCTTTTTATCCCAACACCTGAAGTGCCGAGATCCCGAACTCCTCGTTACTCCTTATCACAACTCGCGACTTCGGGACTTTCGGGACAAAAGTCTCAACCTCCTATCCACCGAAATGCCAAAATGACGAAATTTTGACACGTCGTCAACGCGGGTCCCACAACGAAACTTCCCACCTTTTTGGAGTTTCGGACTTCACGACTTCGCGAATCCTGATGCTAAGCTTTCAGTTCTTCAACCCATGAAACCCTGAAATACCGAGTTCCGATGCACTTCCCCAATAACTGACTCACACAAATCCTTTCGCCCCTTCAGGACTTCGCCTTTCGTGACCTCGCGAATCTTGAGGCAAGAGTTTTAACCCTTCAACTTGCGAATCCATGAAATGAGATTACGCGAGTGATCCAATGGTTCTTGTCGACTCAGATCCTATGGTCCGATTTCTCCCAAACTTAAAACTTGAAAATAGGCTTACCGTAACTCCCCTGCTCCTCTGCAAGATCTGATGGCTCTCGGGACTTCGCGAATTCTCCACGGAGAATTCCGACCGTCCAATGCCTCCTTGATGACTCTTGTGAAGCAAACACGGTAATTCCTTTGCTTCTATTTCGGGATTTCAAGAGGATCGTTCTTCCTCGTACAGGGTTACTAAGACTTGCGCCTTCAAATCCTTTTCCAGGTTCTTGGTGAGATTTCTAAGAAGGGTGTCTCTATGGGGAGATCTATCCAGGGTATTACCTGAGATGGATAAGGGTATAGATTTCTTGAGAACAGACTTGAAGTCTGAATTAATTCAATATGCGTATAAATAGCGATTTATAAAACATAATCCATACGTAGTCTTTCCATTATAAGTGTGCAACTACCATTTCTAAATAAAAAAACTACATAGGCAGTCTTATACTCAAACCATTCATAAAACTGCATAGACTATGAGCATACATGTCAGCATATAAATTTCAATATGCAAGATGTAAAACACTTATCAGAAATAACACCAGATGTGATTGCAACTTCTGAGAGGGGTCCTCGTTTCCACCCAACCGTAGGCTCAGTGACTCCCAACGGATTTACCACTAGCCACCCCTGAGCTGAGACCACGATGCTGCGAGAATGCGTCTCTATTTTCTAGTGACTGAGAACGAAGGTTACTCTCCTCCTTCTCTGCTATCACTCACTCTGTATTTTTTTTTTAGAGTTCTCTTCCTCTTTCCCTCGCGTCTGCCCTTGATCGCCCATGCTTCCTGCCTTTTCTCTGTTCGGCGAGGTTGTGTGTGGCACGATTTTCCTCACAGTGGTCAGGTCTGAGGACTCTATGGATGGGCGGTTCACCCCTATCCCTCACTACTCATGAGGAGCCCTTTACCTACCAATCCTAACGAGTCATTTAATTTGGGGCCAGCGAGCTGCTCTTGGTTCTCCAGGCCAGTGAAGTCCAAATACGGTATTAGTTTTGGTTGGAAGTTAACGCCACCATTCTAGGTTCCTTCCACCACCTTTCTTCAGCTATCATGGTCTCTTTTTCAACACCTTCCCCTCTCAGTAGTCCTGCAATACATATATATATTTATATTATTATTTACATTCATCGACCTTTTCCACAAGGTCCATTCACATCACACATTCACATTTTT
>JZKD02S2269503.1:598990-624244 GCA_000966675.3 Picea glauca | reverse complement strand
ACAATAATGAGTCATATTTACATCAAACAATATTGGGTCCATTACCCAAACCTTTGTGCTACGGGGCTTTCTTCAAGGGTTGACATCAATGACAACCAACCTTAATCAACAAGATCATTCTTCCAAGTTGGAATATAGCATGTGCTATCGGAGAGTGCTCAAAACCTGCTGAATATGTTTCATGTGCTCCTCCCAAGTTCTTTTGAAGATGAGGATATCATCTAAATATACCAATAGAAAGGAGTTAGTGAAGGGTTGCAATACATCATCCATCAACCTCACGAAAGTGGTTGGTGTATTTGTTAAGCCAAAGAGCATGACCATCCATTTGAAGAGACCTTCTTTATATTTGAAGGTTGTCTTCCATACATCAGTTGGTTTGATGGGAACCTGGTGGTAGCCAGACTTTAGGTCAATATTGTTGAATAACATTTCCACCTTGAGTAGGTCAATATGGTCATCAATCCTAGGAATTGGGTACCGGTTCCTGACTGTGATTTTTGTTAAGGCTCTGTAATCAATGAAGAGTTGCCAAGTCCCATACTTCTTCTACACCAGTAAAATCAGGCTTCCGTAAGGGGAAGAGCTAGGTCTGATGTGCCCATTTTGAAGAATATCTTGGATCTAACGCCTGATTTCGTCACTTTTTATTAGTGAGCGATGATAGACTGGTCCATTAGGTAGAGGTGCATCGGGGGTCAGATCAATTGGATGCTTGACTTGGCAGTGCATCGGTACCCCGATGGGTGAGGAGAAAATGTCTCTGTATTCTTCCACGATCTCATCCACTTTCTTCTGCTACAAAGAGAGGCTCTGTGTAGAGGCCATGCATGTGGTGACGACCTTCTTCTTACTGTGAGCACGGATCACAAAGAAGACAAACTTTTTGGTCTGTGAAATGACCTTACTACATTGCTTAGCATAGATTAAAGAAATAGAGGTAGGCGATGCTACCTATTGTATCTTGTACAATTGTCTACCCAGAGTAATAATAACATTGTGGGGTCTAGACTCATAAACAAAATGACGCTTCCCCAATTATGGTTTTCGTAAAACAACATCACAAACTTCAAGGGGGGAAATATCACACAATACTTCATCTTTGAAAGGATTTATGCCATAGGGTAGACAAAATTGTTGGCTGACACAGAGATCTCTTCCTTGGAGAAGCCAATCGATGGTGTAGGGTTGCGGGTGTGGTGTCATTGGAAGGTCTAGCTGCTTGACGACCTCTGCTGAAATTAGGTTCTTCTGACTACCTCTATAGACAATTAAATGAGGCAGAGCCCCCTTTACCCACATCTATGAGTCAAAGAGGCGTTCCCCTTCCTTCGGTTCTTCTGGTTTTCTTGGCTAGATTTTGGTGGTAGTGATAGTGGAACTAGGTTCAACATCGATAATCTGCTTCCCTCTTTCAGGATTTGATTTAGAATCAGAATCGACCTTTGACTCAAAAGCCTTCAACTCAACCACGAGTGACTGCTTGGAGAGACATTCTTTAGTGTTGTGCCAAGGGATTTTATGGTACTCGCACAATTTTCCCGTGTCCTTATTCGTCTTCTCATTTCCCTTCTTGTGTTGCGGCATGGATTGGCTATCCTGAGAGTGTCCATCTTGGCTCAGTACCTTGCTGTGTGGGTTGGGGCCGCCTTTTTCCTACTTCGGATGTGAGGAGTTTGCAAATCCAAACTGTCACCTCTTCTTCTTAAATTTTTTCTCGATCTTGACAGTGTATCTATAAGCCATGACTAATGAGGCGATGTCTAGAAACTCCATTTATGTTTGAATGTATCTATGCAAAAAACCGCGGTATTTGAGCACCATATGACACTTAGAGTCTTTGACACCCAATTTGGTGTGCAGGGTATGGAAAATATTGGTGAAATCTAGTACTGTCTGTTCCCTTTCTTGACACATGATGGTCCATCTAGTATACTGGTCCATGTAGCTTCCAACAGGGTAGTACTATTCTTTAATGGAATCTAGAAAGGAAACCCATGTAGGAGCCACCACAAATATTGCATATTCCTATATAGCCCTTTGCTCAGAGTAAGTAATCTTTTCCCTATCGAAATAATTGTGAACCAAAAAATACCCTTCGAGTAGAGTCAACCATTTATCTACAACATCCGCATCTATCAGTGCTTCAAATAATGGAATATCAAAATTTACCTGTACCTTGAAGAGGTTTGCATAGCCTCTTGATGAATATGCTTCTCCTTTGGGAAGTCGTCGAAGTATATGTGCAAATTTTTCCATCATTTCATTCCTTTGTCACGCGAGGGCTTCCTCGAGCAACATTTTAATAGGATATTTTGCTCCATAATATTTCTTTTCATCCCCCACAATTTTTTGTTGGGCTCGGAATGAATGATATTGAAATGGCTTGATTGGTTCGATTCCCAACTTCTTGTACCCAAATCTTGTCGTGGACATGCATGAAGAAAAATAAATGAAGAGCAGACCGTTCTGATACCACTGATCCAGATTTAGGAGTGGAACGAACTGATTACATATTGAATAGAATAAACACAGAGATATGAAGAATAAAAAAAACATCCAGTGAACAGTATCTTCTATTAAATAAATGAAATAGGCTAAAACTGTAAAACTGCAGAACTAAAACACTTGCTTGAATGGTGGTAGCTATCTCTGAGAAGAGATGTGGCTGCTACACGCATCCGTTTGAGCATAATGATTCTAATGAGGCTCCATAGGAATTTTTGATATTACTCATGAATTCCAAAACCATAGACATCCCAAAACCTAACCCTAGAAGGTGAAACGCCAAAAGTCAAGTGGGCTCATATGGGTAAGTTGGTACCTCAACTTCTTGGGGTCGTAACTTTTGCATACGACCTCCGTTTTAAGTGCATGATAACCCGTTGGAAATGTATTTCAGAGAACTGCACATTCCTCCATAAAAATCTCTCTTTGTCTACAATTTGACTGTGGCGAGCCAAAACAACAATGTTTAAGGCCACAAAACGGCCCTGGAAGTACAACAAGATGTGCTGACATGAAAACATACAAAATAATTCAATTGGATTAGGCAAGGGGACACCAATATTCACCTGGAGGATGTGTGGGGCTTCAGACAACCTCATAAGTGTAGAACCCACAATTAAAAATAAGTACAAAAGAATGTACTGAACATAAATAGACAAGAGGAGCTAGTTGGAATAGGTGGGTGTCCACCAATATCCACCTGGATCGTGTGTTTCTCCTCAAACTGTTGATAAATGTAAATTGAAGCAAGTAAAACATGTTAAATCATGGCTGGTATAACTAGCCACTGGAACCAAAAGAAAGGTAACATCGGTCATACCAGCATGCCAATTCATTATGAATGGATTACCCACCCAAGCAACCCTAAACATGCTCCCTTTAGGATCCTATGACTTGCCGATTGGCATGGACTAGTTGGCTGCCCATAAGACCAAGTTGGATTGTTACAATAAAAATTTGGAGTGTGAATATGAAGAAGGGATAAAAATAACCCTACAAGGAATTCAAAAGCGTGTCTCGGTGAGACAAATATTATCCCTTCAAGTGAAGAAGTATTGTAGAAAAGGGTGTACTTTGTATGTAATACAAGTGTTGAAATCTATTGAGAACAATAAACCAAGCCTATAGGACCATCCCATATTAAGAGAGTATAAATATGTGTTTCCAAAAGAGGTACCCCTCCAATAAGAGATATTGAATTTTCAATAGAACTTGTAACAAGGGCGGTGCCATTGTCTAGAACACCCTATAGAATGAGTACACCAGAGCTATTTGAGAACAAACTACAACTAAAGGAGATGTTATCCAAAGTTCACATTTGGCCTAGTGTGTCTCCATAGGGAGCACCAACCTTGTTTGTGAAAAATAAGGATGGCACACTTAGATTGTGCATAAACTATAGACAACTTAATAAGATGACCATTAAGAATAAGTATCCCTTGCCAAAAATCGATGGCTTGTTTGACCAATTAAGGGGTGCTACAATTTTCTCCAAGATTGAATTGAGGTCTAGATACCATCAAGTCCAATTTAATGATGAAGACATCCACAAAACAACCTTTAGGACAAGATATGAGCACTATAAATTTGTGGTGGTGCCATTTGGGTGTACCAATGCACCAACCCCTTTTATGTGCTTAATGAATACTGTACTCGGTAAGTTATTGGATAGATTTGTGTTGGTTTTCATTGATGACATCCTAATATATTCTAAGAGTAGGGAAGAACATGAAGAACATCTCAAGTTAGTGCTTCGAGTGCTAAGAGAACATCAACTCTATGCTAAGATTAGTAAGTGTGACTTTTTCTAAAAACAAGTTCATTACTTAGGCCATGTTATTTCTGAACAAGGAGTGGCAGTTGACCCTGACAATATCAATACCATTATGGATTGTCCCACCTCAAAGGATGTATCTGATTTCATATCCTTTATGGGCCTAGAAGGATACTATAGAAGGTTCATAAAGGGATTCTCCAAGATTGGTTTCCCAATCACCTCCCTTCAGAAAAAGGGAGTTAAATTCATTTGGACATGAGAATGTGAATAGAGATTCCAAGAGATGAAATACCTTCTAACCAATGCACCTATGTTAAATATTGCAGACCCAAACAAGGACTTCCTTGTGTGTACAAATTCATGCAAGGAAGGGATCAGAGGAGTCCTTATACAAGAAGTACATGTGATTTCTACAAATCTAGAAAATTGAATGAGCATGAAATCAATTATGTGACCCACGATTTGGAGTTGGATTCCATAGTACATGCTTTAAAAATGTGGAGGCATTACCTCCTAGGTATAATATTTGTTCTTATGATAGACCATAGTGGGTTGAGATATTTTTTTGATCAACCAAAACTCAATGCTAGACAAGCTAGATGGATGGCTCTCCTTAGTGAGTTCAAACATATCAAAGGAAAATACAATAGGGTGGTTGATGCCTGTAGCATAAGTATGAAAGTGATTCACTTGGTAGCTGTAAGCTCCTATGAAAAAAATGCTAGGGAGAGAGTCAAAAGTGCACAAGAAACAAATTATTTTTTCAATACTGTGAAATCATACTTAGAGCAAGAGCCCACATGGATAAATTATGAGGGTTATCAATTGTTGAATCATGGCCTGCTAACTTACAAAGGTAGGTTGTATATTCCAAATTGTGATGACTTGAGGAGGTTCATAATGGATGAACTACACAAAATACCATATACCAGACATATTGGTTATTAGAAAATGATCATAGCCACTAGGAAATTATTTTATTGGCCTGGGATGAAAAAGGAAATAGATGATTTCTTAGCTAAATGTCTAGAATGTTAGCAAGTTAAGGTAGAGCACCAACATCCAATAGGGTTTTTGCATCCCCTACCAATCCTAGAATGGAAATGGGAAACCATCTCCATGGATTTCATCACAGGGTTACCAAAATCAACCAAACAAAATGACACCATCATGGTAGTTGTGGACAAATTGAGAAAGGTTTCTCACTTTATTCCCTTCAAATCAAATTACAAGAAAATAGATATTGCCATTATTTTCATGAAAGAAATATTTAGATCGCATGGCATGCCTAGGGAAATCATATTCGACAGAGATACAAAATTTACTTCAAACTTTTGGAAATATATGTTTGTTGGTTTTGAAACTAAATTATTATTTAGTACAGCCTATCACCCTCAAGCTGATGGGAAGATAGAGAGGGTAAACCAAGTGTTAGAAGAAATGTTAAGGATGCATGTAATGCATCAGCCCAAGAAGTGGGAAGACTACCTACCACTGGTAGAGTTTTCTTATAACAATGAATATCAAGAGTCATTGAAGATGAGCCCTTTTGAGGCCCTCTATGGTAAACAATGCAATATTCCAATCAATTGGAATAAACCAATAGACAAAATTACAATCATTCCAGATATGCTAAAGGAAATAGAACAACAAGTAGTTCGGATAAAAACAAAATCTGAAAATATCTCAGGATAGATAAAAAATCTATGCATAAAGAAAAAGGACTCCTTGAGAGTTCAAAGAGTGGGATCATGTGTATCTCCGAGTTAGACCCAGAAAAAGTTCCTCAAGAATGGGAGCCTGTGCCAAGATGGAGCCTCAGTATTGTGGACCCTTTGAAATTTTGGATAGAGTGGGACCTGTAGAATATATACTAGAAATTCTTCCCACAGTGAAGGCACACAATATTTTCCATGTTTCGTTACTGAAGAAATATGTACATGATTCTAATCATATAATTGATTGGTATGTGATTCAGGTGGAACTAGAGGGAGAATTCTTGCTAGAGCCATAATGCATAATAAACAGGAAGGAAATACCACTAAGGAACAAAACCATTGCAAAGGTCAAGGTACAGTGGAAATACTTTCGTCCAGATGAAGCTACATGGGAAATGGAGGATGCCATGAAACAAGCATACCCATTTTTTTTTACTTTTGTACATATAGAGCACATCGGCAGATAGAACATTGAGGACAATGTTCCTTTAAAGGGGAGGTGATTATAACACCCCTGTTTCCCCCATCTTGTAAATGTAATATAACTTGCCAAAAGATTATGAGCATATTGAATATGTCTAGATGTTGTAAATGATGAACCTTTTTGTTATAAAAGGTAATGTATGTATTTTTGTTATTAAATAAAATGGATAGTGTTGCATAACTACTGAAGGGGTTTGTCGAGGTAGATCATGATGCATGAGAGAGATGGTGAGGGGAACCAACAATGGTTGATATGACCCCCACTAGAATAGTGCCTTACTATATTTAAATTATTCATACCCAAAACAATCCTCTCACCCATAAATAAATTACCAGTTAGGTTGGTAGTTGGGATGTCCTCCTCAAGAGTCAATGGGGAGATGGGAAGAGAACCCATCTGAAAAAATTCATGACCTAACCATGAAATGGGGATTCAAACCCATGCAATATTGATGAGGAAGCAAATAAAAGAAGGGAATTCATGGGAAGAGGGGGACTACGAAGAGGATGAGTCGAGAGACCATTCTTCCTGAAGGAGAAGAGTGTGTGCGGCTCTCTAGTTCTGAAGAGATCTGAAAAACAAGATCGCTCTGGGTGCAATAATTTGTTGGAAGCATTTTCATTCCAAGCTGATAAATGGGGTTGTAGAGAAGATGAGTGACTGAGGAAGTAATCGTTGCAGGCCCCCTTGCTTGGTGGAGAGAAAATCGTTTTTCCAAGTTCCTGTGGGAAGAGGAGAGTGGTCTCTGTCCCTAATGGTTGTTGAACAAGAAGGAAGCACCTCTCTCTAAGCATCATGATATAGCTAGCGGGTGGCCAACGAAAAATCTGTCTAGGAGTGGTTGTGCCTATGGTTGGGTGGAAATGGGAACCCCTCTCAGAAGTTGCTTCACTATCTGGTTTCTTGGTAAGTGTTCTTATATCCCGTGTACTAGAATTGAAATGATGGTTGAATGTCTGTGTCTATGACTAAGATTTTCATTGTATGATTAATATAGAAATTATTATTGTCTTTTGTGAACCCTTGCATTTGAATGTTTTATGTTTTCCTCAGCTTAACAACTGGAGAGCTATGAGACATAGGTCTTCAAATAAATTTAGGAATACGTTTACAATTTCTGTTCTGGTTGGAAAATACTTAAGGGAATTTTCCCAATGATTGATTTTATAACGTAAAATTCGGGGTAGACATCGCTAGAATGCCTCAGTCCTATCAACCCCTTAAATTTACCTTCGCGAGTTATTAAATTAGGGCTCTGTGGAGGGAGGGAGCCTCCTTCAAACCATTCATTTGTGCGACCAATGGATCATGTCCATAGCCCTAACCAAATCACGACTAAGAGTTGATCGTGCAACCTCGAGACTTGTCAGAGGATCCATATGACCATGACCTTGGAACCCTTCACTAGGTATGAAAGGAGATAAGATATTTTGGCTTCGGAACTCCAAGAGTTTGGATCACCAGGATGCTATGACTTTACAACCTTTGAAACCAATCGAAGGAAACCTATTGGTGCGGTTACCGATAAGGTTGACGGACATCTGGCGGTTTCCTAATCCTTGACCATGGGATTTGTCCCATCATTAAACCCTAATCCACTTCCCGGCCGTGAAGCGACGAGAATCATAGATCCGAGGACATTCATGATATTCTCTAACCGTTAGATATATGCTGTGGTCAGTCTGGGGTTGACCACTCTAGGTGAAAAGGAGTGTTAAATGAGCAAAACGCCCGAACACCGAACTCGTGAAGTGACGAGAATCATAGATCCGAGGACATTCAGGATCTTCCCTGACTGTTGAGTCTATGTCATGGTCAGTTCGACGTCGACCACTCTGGGTGAAAAGGAGTGTTAAACAGGAGGAACCTCCAAATTTTGAACTCGTGAAGTGACGATAACCATAGATCCAAGAAAATTCAAGATCTTCCCTGACCATTGGACCTACATCATGGTCATTTTGGCGTTGACTACTCCGGGTGAAAAGGAGTGTTAAACGGGTGGAACCCCCGAACGTCGATCTCATGAAGTGACGAGAGCCATCGATTCGAGGATTCTTCTGGATCTCTCATGAGCGTTGGATCTAGACTTTGGTCAGCCATAAGCTGAACACTCCAGGAGTAAAGAGGAAATTACACAGTGGATCCCCCGAATGTCGAAGTCGTGAAGAAACAAAGGCTGTAGATATATGGATCTACATGGACCCATCTCGATCATTGGATATAAGGGGTATTGGGAGGTTGTTGGTGAAATTTCGGACTTCGGAGCTCTGGGAGATTTTTCTAGTAGGAGAGTCTAGAGGCTCCCAAAGGTTGTCCATATAGACTGACGTGGCACACTCATGCCACCTAGGGTGATGTGGAACCATGTTTGACATGCCACATGTCACCTTGATTCATTATTTTTACAAACCTTATATGCCAATTGGAATGTGACATGTGTCACCCATTGATGGGGCTACATGTCATCTCTGCCCTTTGCCATGTGTCAACCTTGTGTACATTGTTCGTTTGGCCTAATAGTTGGTGGAATACCTCGGGGCACTAGGAGTTCATGACTTCGGGAAACTTGGGAAGTTGGGACGCTGGGGTTAATCGACCAAAGGCCCAGACCTACCTGTCCCTGCCTCTGCATTTAACGCACCACCATGTGTAAGTGTGGACCCTTCGAGAGTCCAGGAATTCAAAACTCCGGAGGTTTGGAGTGGTGTGATTAGATGAGTCAAAATGGACTGAAGGCTTGGATTTACTTTCCCTCTCCTGTAGGCTATCGAACAATTTAAATATAATTAATTAAATGAAAAGGGACCCTCTCTGGGACTTTGGCATTTGTGAGATTCGGGTTCATGAGCACATGAGGAGAAATTTCTCCGAAGTCTGAAGACTTAAGCACTAATTAATATTAATGAATCCAAGTGCCATGGATATTTTGGTAGAGAGTGGGATTTCACTGTGTTAATGGTTAATTAACCTAGTAGACCTATAGGAGCTAGAAAAATGTCAACTCCAGATTGGAAGAGTCTTCGTATACTATGATGATGTTTAGTGTCGGGTGATAGGGAGCCACGTGGTTGTAAGAGACTCTAGTTGATAAAGGATTAAATAAATTTGAAGGGTCGTAACTTGCAATCCAAAACACATATTTGGACAAACTTAGAGTTGTTGGATAACCCTCACTGAACCGAAGACGGCGAGACCCTAGTTATAGGGATTTGTGGTGATTGCAAAAAGTGAAAATTTGATTCCCCACCCCATAAAAAAACTACTTAGGGGTGGGGTGTGTTACATGACACAATATGACATTAATGACATAATTAATCCATTGACATGAATGAAAATAATTCCAACATCTAAGTGTTGCAAATATTACCATTGGGTCTACAATCTATGTGTTTCCTTGATTCATGTACTCTTTTAGAGTAGCCTAGTTTTTCTCATTCTATTCCTCCATGGTTGCATGAGATTTCACCTTGTATGTTGCTAGAGGAATTGGATTTGGATTGTTCATGGGGGTTTCCCTTACTTGACAAATTTGGAACCAATGCTTGTTGATCTAGGTTGTTTTGCATAGGATCCCACTAGATTTTGGAAGGAAGACTCTTCAATCATTATCTTGAATCCTCTACCATTTATTGGTGTTGGACATATTGTCATTGATGTCAACAATCGATGTGATGATATGTTGTTAATAATGAATTACCACATATGAGATTGTCATTGATGTCAACAGTATATCAATTAGTAGAAGATGTCAAACAGTATGTAGAGATCGAAAGCGTAAGCTCAAGAGGAGGAGCAAACAGTATGAAGATCAAAGCTCAGAAGGAAGAGGGAATTGCACAGTATATTAGTTAGCAGAAGAAGAAAACAATATGAAGAAATTCGTGATTATTGTTGATCATGATAGGATCAACAATGTTCCTATGAAAAAAGATCAGGAGGGTTAGCAAATGCAGAGATCAAAGCTCGAAAGGAAAAGCGTAAGCTCAGGGTGAGAAGCCGCAGTAGCCATCCGATCAGAGTGAGAAGCCTCAGCAGCCATCCGATCAAGAGGTTGATCGTGTTGATAGTCTAAATATAATAGACATCGGTCATATGAGTGACCATTGGATTGAGGACCGTTGGAGGATCGTGACCTTCGGATCTACAAGCCAGATCAACGACAAGGATAAATTGCGGAGATCGGAAGGAGAATTAAATGACTTGCTAGTTCCAATCCCGCAATTGGCCTAGATTGTTAGATCTCATAGACTTGGATATCAACGACTGTGGTTGATCCAACAAGTGATCAGTTTAAGTCATATTAATTCATGACCGTCAGATGCACAATCACCAGATCAATGACATGGATGAATTGCAGAGATCGAAAGGAGAATTAAATATCACACTAGTTCCAATCCCACAATTAGTCAGGACCGTCCCATATTATAGCTTCGAAGATCAATGATTGTGGTTGACTCACCAACAACGCACAACTTCCAATTGCGGAGTTTGGGTGACGAGTTAAATCACTCACAATTTGTGGTTCCACAATCATCCGTGATCGTCGATTTGCTTCGAGTGTCTTCATGACCATTGGATCACATTTTAGTGGAAGGAAAAGATAAGCTAAAAGGGCTGAGAGTTCGATTATCTGAATACCCTCCAGCCGTCGGATCAAACTCGAATTCTCGTCAATCGTCAGATCATTTTCGAGTGGAAGGATAGGATAAGCGAGATAAGATCTGAGATCTCATTTATGCGAAATTATGTCAGTTGTTGGATCATTCTAAGTGGAAGGATAGGATAATCTAGAAGAGATGCATCGCAGATAGTTTGAGCCATCGATCTAGGATCATGATCAATGAACAACATTTAGTTCGGGTTTAAATATGTGAGGAGGTTACACTCTGGAAAGTTTGAGATTTGAAATACCTGAAGCCCGAAAATATGAAATGAATAAGGACCATCATATTTGGAGGACATACGATGACCGTTGGATCATGGTTGTTGGTTAGCAGACCACATCAGCAAGGACATGTAGCAGACCACATCTACAAGCACATGAGGATATTCACGTCAGCAAGACTACGTCAGCAAGGACACATGGCACAATCAGACAATGACAAGTGTCAAGATGAATCGACATTTCAGGTATGTGTAAATCATGAATCTGAGTGACATGTGGAAGAAGCTTGGCTCATGACACCTCATCAAGTGACGTAAGTAAGTTACATCACTCCAGGAGTTTTACCATGAACACTTGCCCAAAGTCCCAAATTCCCAAATTCCCAAATGCCGAAGTCCTCAAGTGGACACGAGACGTCCAATCTGAAGATCACTTCGGGAGCATTCTCGACCGTCGATCTACTACAGTGGAAGGATAATGTAAGTGGAAACATTAACCGAAAACAAGTGGTCTCCACTGTCTTATGACTAACTCAGTAGGTGATCACTCCGGAGGAAACAAGGGGTTGACATTTGAAATCTATGAAGTCTGGAGACCCGAAGGAGATCTCGACCATTGATTCGAAAGGGACACCCATCACTGGATTGATAGCTCCAAAATATTTATGTATAGAGGAAATAACGGGTTGAGATTTGAAATCTCTGAAGTCCGGACACCCTAAGGAGATCTCGAATGTCGATCTAATGTTGGGTGTACTCTCAACCGTTGATCAAAATACACTGGAAGGATAATGTAAGTATAATAGATGAAGTCATGGAGTAAATGGTGGCCATCCATCTCATTGCTTGATTTAGTTCTGGCCGTCAGATTAAGCAATGAAGGATAGATGTAAGGATCGAATATAACCATTGATATTGTTCCGTGATATAAATGTGAACTGTCTGATCTGTTCGGCGATATCGTATTCGGGAGATTTGAAAGGTTGGAAGTCACAAAGACCTGAAGGGAGAAGACCCGAAGTCCCGACAATCGTCCATCTCATCGAGAGATTGAATCGTGACCATTGAATTGATAAACGCTCAAGAACTCATCTCACCTAGTGTTTAGTCAATGCCATTGGTCATATGGTAAAGAGATTTAAAAGGGAGAATGTAATGCGTCTCTTAAATTGATAAGCCTGTGGTTTTATTCCAATGATCATATGAACATGGTTTGAGGGAAGCATCGGTTTTTGTAATCACAGAGATGAAGAGACGAAGGAAATTGATCCATACCTGTGATCGATTTATGAAAGTAAAGGGGATGCTAGGTGTAACGTTGAAGACTCGAAATGATGATCTCTAGTGGTCCCAAAAGTCGTTGTAAATAAACAAGTTAGTTATAACTTGTTGCACAAGTTGCCTCAATAACTTAAACAAGTTTTGAGCATAAGCAACTATAAATACAACCATGATTGGTTCACTAGGAGGTGTTCTTGTGGATGAAGAGTCACTTGTGAAGTGAATGAGGTGGATCTGGACCTGAGGTCCGTGTGAATATCAAAGATATGTAGAAGTAAAGAAGGCGTGAATATATCAGAAGAAAGATAAAGCAAAGAAGGCACGAATTTCAGAGAGAAGATAAAATGTGGTGATGAGCGTTTATGGTATACCTCTGATCATGAGGTAGAGTTGATTCTATAATGGATCACTGCTACTATATTTGAATGAACTCTAGTTGGATAGACTGCGTTCTATCAACAAGCTGGGTCTTGTGGAAAGTTGGGTCTTGCTTGAGAGTTGGTACTCTCGGAGGAGTTGGTGCTGATACATAATAGTTGTTGCTGGGAAAATTCATATTACTATATTCATATCAATTATACAAAATCTTACACAAACATCTGGTGCCTCTTGTGTCCATTGTGATTATGATCTGATTGTTATTAATCTGTTCAATTATGTTTTAACTGGTAACTTGTAAGAAGAAAAGTTAGAAAAGTACACACACTAATTCACCCCCCCCTCTTAGTGTGGGTGGTGTGTTCAACAATTGGTATTAGAGTGGGTTCCTTCAACACAGTTTAACCACTGGAAGGTAGATTCTAAATAAATGGGTGGACAAATGACCCTTTCTGCAATTGAAGATCCCTTATTTGATGGAACATATTATTCCTCATGGAGAGAAAATATGAAACAATATTTGAAGTCAAAAGGATCTGAAGTTTGGAATTCAATAGTAAGCAAGCCCTGGGATTTAACTACATCAAAGAATCTGTCCAATATTACAGTCCAAAGAAGAGAAAGGAAGAACAATGAAGTGGCATTGAAGATTCTTCTCAAGGGATTATCAGATACAGTCAAGACAAGCATAGGACTATGCACATCCGCCAAGGAATTATGGTTGAAGTTAGAAAAGATGTATCAAATCAAAAGTGAAGACACATAAGACATTCCTATCAAGGATGAATATGAAGACTCAACCATAAATAAAGGTAAGGACTCTCCACAATATTTCGATTGCAATAATGTTGATATTGAATCCTCCCCTACAAGTAAAGAAGAAGACTCATATACAATAACATAATGTTCTTTTAGCATTTATCCCATGGAAGAAGTAGAAGAATAACTATCAAAGGCCAAACAAAAGGTTGATTGGAGTCTCTGTGAATACTGCTATGACCATAATGATTCAGACTATAGCTATCTTCATGACTACACTAAATAATTTCTTGAAAACAATCAAAAGCATATCTTGGAAATAAAGGAAATTCTCAACGACAATGAAAAGATAATGTATGATCATGATAATTAGTTAGAAGAGAAAGAAGAGGAGATCAAGAAGCTGAAGAAAGAAATTAGTCAAGTAAAAGAAAAGGAGAAGGAAGATGATGAGCCTAGCAATTAGAAGCATATCCTGGAAATAAAAGAAAAGCTCAAAGACAATGAAGAAATCATATCTGAGAAAAAGATTCAGTTAGAAAACAAAGAAGAATAGATCAAAATATTGAAAACATAAATTACTAATCTAACAAAAGAAAAGGAAGAGGAGATCGAGAGACTGAAAAATGAAATCAGTCAAGCAAAAGAATAAAAGAAGGAAGATGATGAACCAAGCAAAAGCCTTGCAGATATAAAAGAACTAAGGGAAAGCTGTGTCAATATTAAAATCCAACTTGAAGAAGCCAAGAGGAGGTAGTGAGGAACCAATTGAACAAAAAGGAAGAATCCTGTCATGTGCTAGAAGCAGAAGTTGTGACTCTTAGAAAGAAGGTTGAGAATTCAAACACCCAAATCAAGTTCTTGAATATCTCCATGACCCTGGATGAGATATTGGATAGTCAGAGATCATGAAATGACAAATTTGGTCTTGGATACAACAAGAAAGAAGTCAGTACTCTTAAGAAACTTGATGTAGGTCCTTCATTTGTCAAAGGTGAAGACAGGTCTGATGGATGTCCTTCATTTGTAAATGATGAAAACAGGTCTGACACAGGTCCTTCATTTGTAAAGGATGAAAACAGGTTTGCCATAGGTCCTTCATTTGTAAAGGATGAAGACAGGTCTGACACAACTCCTTCATTTGTAAAAAGTGAAAGAAGGTATGACTCAGGTTCTTCATGTTCAAGAAATAAAAGCATCACTACAAAATTTAGAAGATCAGATCAAGGAAGACATCTAGAAGCTACTCATACACCTCAAAGAAATTTTAGAAGAGAGACACCTTCATGGATGAATCAAAGAAGGTATGAGAGTATTTTTAACAGTTATTGTTTTTCTTGTAATGAATATCGTCATAAAGCATTGAATTGTAGGAATCATGGAAGAAAACAAGTTGGTAGGTTCAACAAAAATATAAGATGTTGGAACTGCAATCATGTTGGACATATTGCTACACAGTGTTACACTATGATATGCTATAGTTGTGGTGGATATGGCCACAAAGCCCTTAACTATTGGAACTCAAGAAAACAGTCAATGAGAAATGCTTCATACAATACGAAAAAAAGAGTAAATGAAACATGGAAGAAAAATGAAGTTGCAGTAATAGAAGATAAGAGAACAAAGTTCAAGAAATCGGGACACTCACAGATGTGGATAGAAAATACTAAACAAGTGAACAGGAGTGAAGTTAATTGTTGCAAAAAGAATTGCATTCATGTGACAAGCATAGTATAAACTTTCTCAGACAACTTTAGAGAAATGTATAGTAAATAAGCATCTTGGATAAAGACTGATACATCTGGTTAGAGATCGATGAGAATAAATGGGAAGATCCAAGAGTTGTTTGAATAATATGAGCTACAATTGCGCAATGTTCCAGTAGGACAGTGACATCTGTAGAAGTAGCATTCTGATGTACAAAATGAGGTACATGACATCCTGTAGAAATAACAAGAGGAGAAACCTTGTCAGAAAAAGATACCCTTTTAGAAACAAAGGGGGAGAACAGTCAATATAAACTCAAGGGATGTTTTGGTTAGTACGTAAGAAAGTAATTAGATTAAGTTTTGAAAAGACTCGATCACTACAAAAATTGGTATCAAGAAGACTACTCATTTGAAACAAAAAAATCCCAATCAACTGAGATAAGAAGTTAGTAAATTAACAGGGAAATAAACCTTGTTAGGGAGAGCTACCTTTTCAGAAACAAAGAGGGAGAGTAGTCAGAAGCAGAGAGAGCATATTGATAGGGGGTGTCATTCAGTTATAGAAGGCATAACATGATTGTAGGAAGAGTTACCCAAGTTCAAATTCTGGTCAGTAACATATAGAGCTTTACCACCGGAGGAAAAACCCTTTTCCATTCATGTCAAAGGGGGAGAGAAAAGTAACTTCATAAGAGGAAAGCATCATCATAGGGGGATTTTTTTATATGAAGTTTGTGTGTTGACCTCAATGACAAAGGGGGAGATTGTTGGACATATTTTCATTGATGTCAACAGTTGATGTGATGATCTGTTGTTAATAATGAATTACCACAAATGAGATTGCCATTGATGTCAACAGTATATCAGTTAGCAGAAGATGTCAAATAGTATGTAGAGATCGAAAGCGTAAGATCAGGGGGAGGAGTGAACATGAGGAGTGAAGAGTATGAAGATAAAATCTCGGAAGGAAGAGCGCATTGCACAGTATATAAGTTAGCAGAAGAAGCAAACAGTATGAAGAAATTCGTGATCATTGTTGATCATGATAGGATCAACAATGTTCCTATGATAAAATCTCAGGAGGGTTAGCAAATGCAGAGATCAAAGCTCAGAACGAAAAGTGTAAGCTTAGGGTGAGAAGCCTCAACAGTCGTTCGATCAGAGTGAGAAGCCTCAATAGTCGTTCGATCAAGAGGTTGACTGTGTTGATCGTCTAAATATAACAGACATCAGTCATATGAGTGACCATGGGCTTGAAGACTGTTGGAGGACCGTGACCATCAGATCTTCAAGCCATATCAACGACATGGATAAATTGTGGAGATCGGAAGGAGAATTAAATGACTTTATAGTTCCAATCCCACAATTGGCCTAGATCGTTAGATGAATGTGGTTGATCTAACAAACAATTAGTTTAAGTTAGATTAAGTCGTGACCGTCGGATGCGCAATCGCCAGATCAATGGAAGGGATGAATTGCGGAGATCGAAAGAAGAATTAAATATCGCACTAGTTCCAATCCCGCAATTAGTCAGGACCGTTCGATCTTATAGCTTCGAATATCGATGATTGTGGTTGACTCAGAGAACTTCCAATTGCGGAGGTTGGGTGACGAGTTAAATGACTCGCAAGTTGTGGTTCCACAATTATCCGTGATTGTGGATCTGCTTCAAGTGTCTTCACGACTGTTGGATCACATTTTCGTGGAAGGAAAAGATACGATAAAAGGATGAGAGTTCGATTATCTGAATACCTTCCAGTCGTCAGATCAAACTTGAATTCCCGTCAACCATCGGATCATTTTCGAGTGTAAGGATAGGATAAGCGAGATAAGATTTGAGATCTCATTTATGCAAAATTCCGCCATCCGTTGGATCATTCTAAGTGGAAGGACAGGATAAGCTAGAAGAGTTGCATCGCAGACAGATCGAGCCATCGATCTAGGATCATGATCGACAAACAACATTTATTTCGGGTATAAATATGCAAGGAGATTACGCTCCAGAAAGTTTGAGATTTGAAATACTCGAAGCCCGGAAATCCAAAATGAATAAGGACCATCGGATTTGGAGGACATACGATGACCATTGGATCAGGGTTGTTGGTCAGTAGACCAAGTCATCAAGGACATGCAACAGGCCACGTCTACAAGCACATGAGGAGATCCATGTTAGCAATACTACGTCAGCAAGGACACATGGCGCAATCAAAGAATGACAAGTGTCAAGATGAATTGACATTTCAGGTACGTGCAAATCATGAATCTGAGTGACACATGGCAGTAGATCGGCTCGTGACATGTCATCAAGTGATGTAAGTAAGTTACATCACTCTGGGAGTTTTACTTCGGGAGTTTTACCACCAGCACTTGCCCAAAGTCCCAAAGTCCTGAATTCCGAAGTCCTAAAGTGGACATGAGACGTCCGATCTGAAGATCACTTCGGGATCATTCTTGACCGTCGATCTACTACAGTGGAAGGATAGTGTAAGTGGAAACGTTATCTGACAACAAGTAGTCTCCACCATCTTATGAATGACTCAGTAGGTGATCACTCTTGAGGAAACAAGGGGTTGAGATTTGAAATCTCCGAAGTCCGGATACCCGAAGGAGATCTCGACCGTTGATCTGAAAGGGACATGTGTCAGTGGATTGACAGCTCTGGAATATTGATGTATAGAGAAAAGAACAGGTTGAGATTTGAAATCTATGAAGTCCGGAGACCCGAATGAGATCTCGACCGTCGATCTGATGTCGGGTGTACTCTCAGTCGTTGATCAAAATACAATGGAAGGATATTGTAAGTATAATAGACGAAGTTGCAGAGTAAATGGTGGCCATCCATGTCATTGCTTGATTAAGTCTTGGCCATCGGATTAAGCAACGAAGGATAGATGTAAGGATTGAATATAACCATTGATCTTGTTCTGTGATATAAATGTGAACCGTCCAATCTATTCGGCGATATCGTATTCAGGATATTTGAAAGGTTGGAAGTCACGAAGACCCGAAGTCTCGACAATCGTCCATCTCATCGGGAGATTAAATCGTGACCGTTGATTCGATAAACAATCAAGAGCTTGTCTCACCTAGTGTCTGGTCAATGCCATTTGTCATATGGTAAAGAGATTTAAAAGGGAGAATGTAATGCGTCACTTAAATTGATAAGCTTGTGGTTCTACGCCAACTATCATATGAACATGGTTTGAAGGAAGCACTTATTTCTGTAATCACAGAGACGAAGAGATGAAGGAAATCGATCCATACCTATGATCGATTTATGAAAGTAAAGGGGATGCCAAGTGTAACGTTGAAGACCCAAAATGATGATCTCTAGTGGTCCCAAAAGTCGTTGTAAATAAACAAGTTAGTTATAACTTCTTGCACAAGTCGGCTCAATAACTTAAATAAGTTTTGAGCATAAGAAACTATAAATACAACCATGATTGGTTCACTAGGAGGTGTGCTTGTGGATGAAGAGTGGCTTGTGAAATGAATGAGGCGGATCTGGACCCGAGGTCCATGCGAATATCAGAGAGATGTAGAAGTGAAGAAGGCGTGAATATATCAGAGGAAAGATAAAACGAAGAAGGTGTGAATTTCAAAGAGAAGATGAAATGCGGTGATGATCGTTTATGGTATACCTCTGATCATGAGATAGAGTTGATTCTATAATGGATCATTGCTACTAGAGTTGAATGAACTCTAGTTGGATAGACTACGTTCTATCAACAAGATGGGTCTTTTGGCAAGCTGGGTCTTGCTTGAGAGTTGGTGCTCTCTGAGGAGTTGGTGCTCCTTACCTCAGTTGGTGCTGATAAAGAATAGTTGTTGCTCGGAAAATTCATATTACTATATTCTTATCAATTATACAAAAGCTTACACAAATATCTAGTGTCTCTTGTGTCCATTGTGATTATGATCTGATTGTTATTAATCTGTTCAATTATGTTTTAATTGGTAACTTGTAAGAAGAAAAGTTAGAAAATTCCACACACTAATTCACCCCTCCTCTTAGTGTGGGCGATGTGTTCAACAATTGGCTCACTCTGACAATTAGAGACTAAATATATCATGGACTTTTAGACATATGGAGTGGATGTCTACCTTATACAAAAAATAGCTCACTCAGAATCAACTCCCTGTTCAATACCCAACATGGAACAAATATCTCTCTAGACTCCAAAATTTGAATGTAGGGTGCTTCATGAGTAGTCTAGGTAGGATCTTCCCTTCTTGAATCGATTCACTCTCTAATTGAGGTGCACATAGTGGGATAAAAAAGATAAGCTACATGACTCAATCAAATTCCAATAAGTTTAATCTTTAATACTTATATATCTTATATAAGTGGCATAATGTTGGAATTCTTTACATGGTTATGTATGTCTTTTCATGGCTATGCATGTACATACATGTTTTTGCATTTTTAAATTTTTAAACAATGTGAAAAACGATTTCAAACAAAATTTAATTATATTTTATTATAAAATAGTGAAAAATACATTATGATTAAAATAATTCTTGATTTAAATAAAAAATGTTTAAAATGATAAACTTTCAAGTCAATTTAGGAATTATTATAACAATTTTTGAATTAATTATAAATTTTCAAGTCAATCTGGTAATTATTATAGTTATTTTTTAATTAGTAATTTAGAGGTACTAACACCACCACTAAATTTTATGAACTTGCCTCCTTTATGCATTGAATGTAAAAGAATTCCTAAAATGGAAGGATGCTTGTCCAAATGTATTCAAAGATAATGAACGGTGAGAATGGTTATTTGGAATGAGACGGTGAGGAATCTTATTTGGATTTTCGAGGAAAAGATTTGATATTCAAAAATTGAATATGAACGGTTGATTGGATTTCTCATGAAAAAGTTGAAACCTAAAAGATTCCTCATTCATTTTTTCATAAAATCATTTCTAAAAATTTGAGTGTGAGCCACTTGATTAGATGTACTAAGTAAAATCGCGTCCATTATTTCACATTTCTCTTTCTAACTTTTTACTTTGAAAATAAATAATAAAACATATTATATTGTGTAGTGCTTCAATCTTTCAATGGAAATTCCATTACAATTAATTATTTAATAAGAAAAATACAAATAAAAATAAAAATAATAAAATATTTAAAATTTTATTACAATTAATTATTGAATTATTAAATTAGTAAAATAAAAATAAAGATAAAATTAAAAAAATTAAATAACACAAAATATTAAATAAAATTGATAAAAATAGAAATAAAATTAAAAAAATTAAATAAAATAAAAAATTAAATATAATGATGATGATGATGATGATGAACAACATCCACTAAGACCGAATTGGTATATCAGACCTTAAGAGGGTAAGTGATTACTTGTGATTCTTTAGAATTTTGTTTTTGTGCTTGAAAAGCATTAAGAGAAGCTTTCCAAGATCACCATACTTTTGTTGAGTTAAGAGGTTAGGAAGGTTGGTAGTGTGACAAATATTTTGAAAGTGAGATCTAATATGAGTATAGGCTGGAAAATCTAAGAGAAGGTGCTTTTCATCTTCAACCTTCTTAGTGTCACAAAGGTGACACACTCTTTCATCCCATGGCGTTTTAGAAATTGACCGATGCCCAGTTTCACTATGGAGCTCGTGATAATTTGTTCTTATCTTAGCAATGCTTATTTTTTTCTTTACACATGGAAAAACAGATAGATAATTTTGATCTTCTAGATTAGGGTTGATTACATCCTTATAGTACCTTAATTTTCTTTTTTCCTCTAACTCTTTATCACACCACATTTTCTCCTTAAATTTTGATTTGACGTTTTTCTTAATAGTATCTTTATTCTGCAAAATGGCGTCTTCCATGATTCCCCAAAAGTTTATCCAACACCGAGCATCTTTATGCCATCCTTGCTTGAGTCGATGGTGGTTATGACTCGATTTTGAAGTAATTTTAGGATTCCTCTTGCCTTCCATGTTGTTTAACTTGTTCTTATACATCAGATATCTAGTCATAGACATGCTTTCAATGGGGGAGAGGCTTGTTTCTAAGAGGAGGATGGGATACAATGTATTTCCTTTAATTTTGAGATTATAGGTTATAAAATTCTTTTGTATTTGCTCTATATTTCTCTAGGATTCACGAGAGATACTACAACCCCATACTTCACATCCATAAAGAACAACATGTGTAACAAGAGTCTCAAAGAGGAGTTTTTTTTTATCCCAACTCCAAAGATCAACTAATTTACAATTGTTTTCAAGACCATAATAAGCTTTCCATCCCCCAATAATCCTTTTCTCAATGCTATAATTCCAATTGAGCTTGTGGTGAATATCAATTACAAGATATTTGTATGAATTCACTTCCTCCAAGTTGTTGTTGTCATATACGAATGTATCATAAGGGATCTTATTGGATTTAATAATCATGACCTTAGTCTTCTTTGTATTAACAGTCATACCCATATTGGAGAAAAAATCCTCGAGGATTCTTAGTTGGTTTTCAAGATCATGGGGACTCCTTGCTATAAGAACAATATTATCAGCATAAAGAAGAATATTGACGACTATACCAGTGAGAGTAGGGCCGACACAACCTGCTTTTTCCAAGAAATCTTCTAACTTGTCAATGTATATGCCAAAAAGGGTAGGGGACAAGGGACAACCTTGTTTGATTCCGATATTGCAGTTAATCTCTTTTGACCATACCTTATTGTTTTTAAACTTATCAATAACATTCTCATACATCCTTATTGCATCAACCATCAATTCGAGAGACACTTTTGTCTCTTCCAATCTATTCCAAAGGTTTTTCCTGGGAACCATGTCAAAATCTTCTCTAAAGTCAACAAAACAACAAAAAATATTGGTTTTAGTATTGCAGAACTCCTTTACAATGATGCTAAAGGTAAAAATATGGTCCACAGTTGAATGATATCTCCTAAACCTGACCTGGCCTTTAGCTCTTTTACCATGACTTTCTAGCCAAAGGCTAATCTTCTTTTCCAAAATAATTCCATAAAGATTGGCTAAAATCGGGCTAATCATAATGGTCCTATAATTAGAGGGAATTTTTTTCCATCCCCATTTTTAAAAATAGGAACAATGAGGCTTTGTGTCTATGGTTTATGGAAGCCCTGCTTGACTGCTAAATTGAATATCTTGTGTATGTGAAGGATAAGGATAGGCCCTCTGATTTTAAAATTTTTAGCTTGGTAGCCTTCAATGTCCTTAGCTTTCCCATTTGCAAGCCGCTTAACCCCAAACTCTATGTCATCTAAAGAAAAAAATTATTCCTTTGTAGGGACAATAAGAACGTTGTCCATGGCATTAGGGAACTCATAAATACGTTGAAGGTAGGAATTCCAGTCCCTTAAGGGAATCCTATTATTTTCTTTAATATTGTGGTTTAGAACTTGGCTCCTGAACTTCTTAGGATCCATCTTATATAGTTGTGAAAGTTTCTCTTTCCTTTTATTGATATAGTACATTATTTTCCTTTTAATTAGGGCGTTGTACGTATTGATCTTATCGAGTTTTAAGGACTCATTAGAAGCATCCCTAATGGATTTCCTACCAATTTTACATTCTTTATCATACCAAGGGTTGGTCGTTCTATTATTCTTTTTATAGGACACCTCGAAATAGAACTTATTAATAGAAGTGGAAAGGGTAGTTGTAAAATTATGATAAAGTTCTTCAATGTTGTCCTCTTAAGTTAGGATATTTAATTTACTATTTAAATCCTTTATGAAAATGTCAACTTTACTTTTGTCAAAGCGCAAATTCCTTTGATTATCAAAATTCTCTTCAATGGCGCTCCTATGCATGGAAAAGTTTAGAGTTAGGGTTAAAGGTTTATGATCAGAGTCAGGCTCATGGTCGTTTAAAAGGTCAAAAGTTACTATTTAGTTGGAAACGGGGATATCAGATATCACATAATTTACAACACTACTACCTAACCCATGAATACAAGTCATGTGGTTGGAGTTTGGCCACTTCCTTACTCCATTGCAAATTATTAGGTCTTGAGAGATGCAAAGCTTGACCAACTTAGTACCAAACAAATTCTCAATTAGGTCTTCAGAGCTTCTTTTTCATCTATTAGATAAAACAAGGTCTTGATCTAGCCATAAATGATTATGGTTGGAATTAGTACTTAAAAGAGTAACTTGTTTAGTTGTAGTCCTAGCATTAAAGTCTCCTAGTAGGAGGATATTACCTTCATTTTTCAAACTACAAATATCTTGTTCTAAATTATTATAGGGACAATTGTTATCTATTTTTTTTTTCTTATAAAAGGTAGAATTAATAGGTGCAAAACAACAAATTGCTATAACCTCTTCTTGGCATTGGTGTCTAAAATTTCAATCCAAATGTACTAATTGAGAGGGTCAATTTTATGAAGTTGGATGTAAGGATAGATTCTCTTTCTAATATAACAAGATATGCCTCCTATCCCTCTACGGTGGGATTTTTTTGTTCCATGCCAACCACAAGACAAATCCTTCTATGTTAGGGGCCTTAGACTCCTCATGCTCCCAAGTTTCAACTAGACAGATAATATCAATATCACTCGGGATCCAACTTATCATAGGACCTTTGCGCCATGGAAAGCCATGATAGTTCCAAAAAAGGATCTCGAGTGTCCCAAATTCCTATTTATTAGTATCCTTCTGGTCTCTGTCCCTAACAATAGCTTTTTGATTTCTAATTATTGCCCATTTTCCTTCTTTCTTGGATTCTTTTACCTTTTGAACTTCTTTCCTTAATTCAACTTGGTCTTCGAGAATGAAGTCTTCATTTATAAATATTCATAGCCCTTTTAAGCTCAGAGATTTACTAAGTATGCTATATTTATGGTCATTACAACTTACTTTGACACAGATCGACCTATCTTTGTGATCAATTATTTTTCCTATCCTCTTTGCTTGTATGAAGTAAGTTGTATCAATTTGTGATTTATTATTTAATTCTTTTTTTACTATTGCTAGTGTATCCTCCTCTTGTTGTTCTTTGATACCAAAAATTATGAGGTTCAAGGCTCTTTTGTTACGCTCATGGTCCAATTCGATTAGCTTACTGATTTCCTCTTTTATGAGTTTGATATCCAATTTGTTTTCCATATTATTTAGGGTCAAATTGTTGGTTAGTTTTTCTTATAGCTCTTTAATCCTATCTCTCAAGTTGTGATTTTCTTCAACTCCTCCTTCCTGGGTTGATTATTTATGTTTTTCCATTTATTGAATCATATCCTTCATTGTCTGCAATTCACTCTTGAACCCTAAGAATCTATCCTCTATTTGAGTTTGAATGGTATCTTTAATTTTTTTATCAATCATTGCCTCTATCTCTATTTGTATTTTTATGTCTCTTTCTTCACTCTTTTTTTCTAATGATTCTAATTCTATTTGGATTTTGGCATCTCTCTCTTCTCTCCTTTTTTCTATCGATTCCATATAATCATAAATGATATATAGGGTGATTTTGGGGGGCCTCCCCTATTAGGATGAGTTTTTGGAATAGGTGGTGGAGTGCTCATATTGAAAATAAGAGAAAAAAAATGTAACACTTATTATTTTGGATATTGTTTTTTAATTGATAATAATGATATTAATTATTATCTCTGAAATTAACTTTTACTTATGAAACTTAAAATAAAAAATAGATAAAATATGTTTACATTAATAGATTATAAATATGTTTTAAATTAAAATTGAATCCAAGTAAAAAGTGAGTCACCTCATTTCACATGTCCAATAAAAA
>JZKD02S2269503.1:556481-583912 GCA_000966675.3 Picea glauca | reverse complement strand
TTAATGCAAGTCATTTATATTTAGTTTTATTTTAATATTTTCCCAAAATATCTAGATAAGGGAGGTTGATGGATAATAATGAGGGTGGTTGAGGACACTTGGGGAAGTGTGTATGAAAACTTGATAAATAGGGAGGATGGAGAGGTTTGAGGGGGATGAGAGGTTGCGAAATTCTTGGAAGGTATAATTCTTGTGATAGTTTTCTTTGAGCATTTGTGCTTTGTTTTTCTTGGAGTCATGGGCACGGAGGGCCAAGAAACCAAAAGGTTTCTTGGAGCTAGGAAGCCAGCTAGGCTCCTAGTTGGCAGGGAGGATTCCGTTGTTTCACTCTGGGAAAGCAGGAGAAGAATGTTTGGAAGCGCCTAGGACTACATTGCAATTGATGAGCTTCGACAAACTAAGGAAGAGGTATTTTTCTGTGGTATTTGTTGTTGATATTTTGTATATACTTTTGTTTTAAGTTGCAAAAATCTTAGAGTTAACCTATTACTTATTTCATCATGCTATTTAGATTTATCTTTGAGCAAATGTAGAAAAATTGTGTAAATGAAATGAAATTATGTTAAAGCAAGGTTGCTATTGTGTATGTATAAAATGAAAGATTAATTGTTTAAACATCCTGGATGGGTGTTACACTTGGCTTCTTTTACCTTTTGAACTTCCTTCCTTAATTCAACTTGGTCTTTGGGAATGAGGTCTTCATTTATAAATATTCCTGACCCTTTTAAGCTCTGAGATTTACTAAGTATGCTATATTTATGGTCATTACAAGTTACCTTGACACAGATCAACCTGTCTTTGTCATCAATTATTTTTCCTAGCCTCTTTACTTCTATGATGTAAGTTGTATCAATTTGTGATTTATTTTTTAATTCTTCTTTTACTATTGCTAGCATATCCGCCTCTTGTTGTTCTTTCATACCAAAACTTATGAGGTTCAAGGCTCTTTTGTTACGCTCATGGTCCAGTTCGATTAGCTTATTTATTTCCTCCTTGATGGGTTTGATATCCAATTTGTTTTCCATATTACTGAGGGTCAAATTGTTGGTTAGTTTTTCTTCTAACTCTTTAATCCTATCTCTCAAGTTGTGATTTTCTTCAACCCCTTCTTCTTGGGTTGATTGTTTATGTTTTTCCATTTCTTGAATTATATTCTTCATTGTCTGTAATTCACTCTTAAACCCTAAGAATCTATCCTGTATTTGAGTTTGAATGGTATCTTTAATTTTTTTATCAATCATTGCCTCTAGCTCTAATTGGAGTTTTACGTCTCTTTCTTCACTCCTTTTTTCTAATGTTTCTAACTCTTTTTGGATTTTGAATTCTCTCTCTTCTCCTCTTTTTTCTACTGATTCCATGTAACCGTAAAGGATCTCTAGGGTGATTTTGGGGGCCTCCCCTTGTTAGGCTGAGTTTTTGGAATAGGTGGTGGAGTGCTCATATTGAAAAGAAGAGAAAACACATGTAACAATTATTATTATGGATTGACTTTATATCTCAAATCAACTTTTACTTATGAAACTTAAAATAAAAAATAAATATATTTAAATATCTTTACTTAAAATTAAAATTTAATCAAAGTAAAAAGTGACTCACCTCATTTTAGAAGTGCAATTGCTCAACCCGTTAAGAAGCCAAAATTAATTTCAGAAAACCGCATAGAAGTCCGGAGAAACTACATAGATTATTCTGGGTAAAAAAGGTAAAATCCAAAGAGAAGTTTTATTCCCGTTCAAAACCCCAGATATAAAAAAATAGAGAAGTATTATTCTCGTTCAAAACTGTAGAGATATAATTTCAAAACCATAGAGAAGTAGTATTCCCGTTCAAAATCACGGAGAAATATTATTCCCATTCAAAACCATGAAGAAATAATTTCAAAACCGCAGAGAAGTAGTATTCTCATTCAAAACCACGGAGAAATATTACTCCCGTTCAAAACCACAGAGAAATAATTTCAAAACTACGGAGAAATATTATTCCCATTCAAAACCGCGGAGAAATATTATTCTCGTTCAAAACCATAGAGAAGTAGTATTCCCGTTCAAAACCACGGATAAATATTATTCCCGTTCGCAGAGAAATAATTTCAAAACTGCAGAAAAATTATTGATTAGATATTTCAATAAAAAGTTTATTTTGAAAAGTTAATTAAAATTGAAAATATGCTTCATTCTTTTATTCAATTTTCCATAAAACATTTGTTTTTATGGAAATTGAGTTTAGACCACTTAAAATTGAGTTTGAACTAGTTAATCATATGTCTTAAGTAAAAAAGTTACAATTATTTCACACATTTCTCTTTCTAACTTTTTGTTTTTATATAATCAATAAAACATATTATAATGTGTGGTGTTTTAATCTTTGAAATGGAAATTCTATTACAATTATTGAAACAATAAAATAAAACTAGATTTTTTTTTTTTAATAAATAAATAATTAAAGAGTATTAGATTATTTTTATGAATACGAATGATGTGAAAAGATTTAAAAATAAAAAATAAAAAATAATTAATCATATTATTAAAATATTAAAAATATATCTTTCAAAAATATTGAAAAATCTTAACATTACATAAATATAAATTTAATGTTTAAATTTTTAATAAAAGTATTAGAAATAAAATCATTAAATCTTATTTTATAAAAGTGAATTTTTAAAAATATATGATTATGAACATAAGTACAAAATACTTTATATACATAAATTTTGATAATTTATACACAACATTAGGCCACTTATATCATCAATTTTGGAATAATTTTGTTTTAATATAGATATTTTATCTTATTATCCAACTACAAATTAATTCACTTCCCTTACTTTCCATTTTTTCTCACCACATACTGGCCACAGTACATCTACTTCCAAAATGCAAATTCTTCATGTCAATTATAAAAATAAGAAAAAAAACAAGGAAATTAAATCCCGTACAATTGCATGGACTAAAAAACAAATGAGCATGTTTTTTCTGTTGTGAAATTATTTCTAGTGCAAATCCATATTAAGTCTATCATAATTTTTAGATTTTTTAAGCATGAAGAAAGACAAAGAAATAAATTAAAGTATATATCTCTTAGTACTTAAAAGATCTAAGAGTTAAAGATTAAACTGGAATTTGATATCAGTGGCATGAATTATATCTTCTATGCCACTATTCCCACCTCAACTAGAGATTGAGTTGATTTCGAGAAGGGAATATCCTACCTAGAGTACTCATGAAGCACCCTACATTTATATATTTTGAGTATAGGGTGATATTTGTTGCATGTCATATATTGCAAGGGAGTCGATTTTGAGTGAATTGTTTTGGTACAGGGTAGGCATCCACTCGATTTGATTGAAATTTCATAGTATATCTAGTCTCTAATTGTACATGTCAACTAAAAAATGGTAGAGGCTTCAAGATAATGATTGAAGAAACTTCCTTCCAAAATCTAGTGGCATCCTTTGTAAAACAATCTAGATCAACATAAATTGTTTCTAAATTTGTTGAGTAAGGGGAGAATATTCTCAAGATAAGCATCCAGTTTGCAGCCTGAAGTGAAAATATCTCAAATTTTCTTAATATCTCTCAATATGTAATTTTATGGGAGCTTGGTCATATGTCAAATTTTTGGAATCATGCATTGAATTTTATCGGGTTCACTGAATGAAAGGTGATGTCTAGGTCTACTTATGTTGTAAGGGTTATTTTTTGTTTTCATTTCTAGTGTATAGAATATTGAGACCTAATATTCCATAGTGACCAATGGTTTATGTGCTCTAGAGAGATATACCTTAATAAATGGTATTTAGAGTTTGATATAGAAGAAGAGACCCCATCCTCCATTCTAGTTTGAGTGAGATTACCCCATCTCCCACTCAACCTCTAGGACCCAAATATTTTGTAAGAAATGAGTACCTAGATTGACTAATATGTGGAAACATTCTATCCAAATGTGAGATTGTTTCATGCACTTGAATTTACATAGAATTAAATATTTAAGTAGGACTCCAAAAAGCAATCGAGATTAACCTAAAGAACTAGTATTTTGTGCAACCATTGGATTACGAACAACTTATATTCAAATGAAATGAGTGCCATGAGTATGGTCATATAAACAAATGATGTCCAAAGTACCCATCTCCTATGGATCCATATTTAGTGGAATGGTTTCAACAAGTCTTCGATCCCTCAAACATGGATGAAAAGCGAGGTCACCTAATCTAGAAACAAAGTAAAACAAGAATCAATCCAAAACAAATTTACAAACCTCAAATATATTTTAGAAGAGAACAATTTTATTCTAGAGAAATAATCCTAGAGTCCCCCTCACCATACATGATTGAAATTCGTGAGGAAGAACCATAAGTTCCATCTTAGAAAATATAATCATTAAGAAGTAGCCCCAAATCCCCTTATGAGAAACCATTGAACAAGCCAAATCCAACTGCTCTAGCAACATACAAGGTGAAATCTCATGCGACCATGGAGGAATAGAATGAGAAAAATTAGGCTACTCTAAAAAAGTACATGAATCAAGGAAACATGTATATTGTAGACCCAATGGTAGTCTTTGCAACACTAAGATCCATGGATTATTTGAAACGAAACATTGAAAAAGTCGAAGAGAAGCTATGAGGAATGTTGAACTCATATGAATTCACAATAGGAATCATCAAAGTTTAAAATCATCAGTTAGGAATTCCACACCCATGGTAGGAGATTGGAGATCCTAAAACCATTTCAAGGAAGAAGAAGATGTAAGATCCAATGCATTAGGAACATAGATCATATTGAATGTACCCTAATATGATAATTGAATGTAATCCATTAATGTTTGTTTGTTTTTTTTAATTCTATTATGTAACCAATTTGTGAAAATCTATTCATGTCAATTAAAAATAGAAAAAGATTCATGCAAAGAAAGAAATGTAATAGTTGGAACCTTTGTCTCCCCACATGGAAAGGCGAATGTCCAAGTACAAAAGAAGCATTTGTGAACTTATTGTATTTAAATGCGGAACAACAATCACCACTAATTTTGACATAATCCAAATGTTGATATCATTTAAAAAAAATCCATAAGTTAAACTAGATCTGACTTGATACACACATCCTTGAATAGACATGATGCATACATATAATTTTTTTCATTATAGTTTATTTTCTAAAATAAAACACCTAACCATGTAACTTGTCTAACGTATTGATTTCTAGGATAAACTGATGTCCTTCCTTAGGCAACACGATCTTAGGTATGTGTTTAAACTTTTATTTGATTTTCTTCACTACATTGGATATGTTCTTAGTTCAAGGGGCTATATATTTCTTGAGATAATTAAATAAGAAAGAAACATCTTTTGTCCATCATTTATAAAAATAAAAAACATAATTAAGGCTTCCTATAAACATTTGTGATTGGGTTTTATCTTTTAGAGCATTAAGAAATCTAACTAATTTTTCCAACACATTTTCTTGCAACTCTATTTTTCCCTTTGACAAAATAAGACCTCGAAACTCAATCCTTACCTTCCCAATTTCTAATTTTGTCAAGGATATGAGTACACCATGTTTATAAACTTTCGGATAAAATTACTTGAAATTATTTTCATGTTCTTTTAGATCTCTAGAGTAGATAAGAATCATCAATATAAACTATTGCAAATGGAAGATCCTTAAATATGTCATCAATTCAATTTTTGGAATTTGAATGGTTCATTGGCCAAGTCAATTGGAATGACTCGCCACTAGTACTAACCATGTGGAACTATAAATCTAGTTTTAAACATATCTTTTGAAGAAATCCCTATTTTACAAAAACCACTCTTAAGATCAAATTTACTAAAAACATTACAATTACAATTTTTTTTGTAAGAGTGCTTCTATATTGTACAAGGGATACTTGATTGGAATGAGTGTCTCATTCAACTTTGTATAGTTAATAAACATTTTTGGTTTTCCTCTCTTATTCTTTAAGTGTTTACTAACATGGAAGGTTGGATAAGCTCAATGAATTCTCATTTTTGTTAGGAATGCATTTCAAGTAGTTTTGTAATGTCCCCTTCCAATTGATCATGACAAAGGATGATTTATTAGCCTATATGACTCTCGTAGGCTATAGTCAATAGGAAAAGGGGAGTGACAAAGATTTATTTAGTGACAATGGGTCAAAAGATGAAAAAATCTAAAGTGATGTTAAATAAATAAAAATAATTTTGTTTAAGTGAAAATTGGAGGGAAAATAAGGAAGGATTTTATTTGGTCAAAAAGGGAAAGATCTAGAAGGCTCAAAGAAAGAATAAATAGAGGGGTAATATTTCACTTTGGAATTATTATTTGATATCTCATTTTGGAGTTCTCTTGGAGCCATTATTTTTTTAGGGTTTAGTAAAACCCTTCCACTATTGTAGTTTAGTTTTAGTGGTGCAATATCCACCCTAACTAGACAAGAGGGGATCCATCTAGGATTTCCATTGGAGCTCAATTTATGGTTTGGTTTTCAGTTGGAGGTATATTAGCTTGCATAGAAGACTTGATCGCATCAAAGTGTTCAGGAGGTTCACAAATTTTCCAAGGGAGGGATCTATTTTTTGCAGGTCTATTGTGGCACCTTCGCGTAACGAGTACAGTGGGTCTCACTAGACCTTGCTTGTTGTCCAGATTCGTATCCCAAGGCATTGTTGGTTTTCCAGGTTCATCCCGTGAGGACCTCTACAAACTAAAGTGGTCGAGACACTTGGGCATGGGCAACTGGATTGTTGTCGTCGGTGTTGGAGAAGCTTGACTTTATCTCCAGTGAGGGTTGAGACTTATAGGGGCCTAGAATCATTCTTAGAGAGGGTTTGGAGAGTTGGAGTTAACCCTTATATAGGTTGGAGAAGGAACCATCTTCTAGAATGGATCAAGGCACTACACTACGTTTTGGGTTTTTAAGTTTATGTTTGCGAGTTTTCACAACTGCCACAACAACCTTAGACATTGTATTGTGTGGACAAGATTCCATTATTAATAAACCACCATATTATCTCTTCTATTTTCTAGTGTATTTAGATTGAATGCAACATGTTTGATAATATTCATATCTGTGGGTTATGTGTAAAATGTTTGTAGAAAGTCCTCAATCAGTCTAATAACATATAAAGAGTATAACCAGAACTATATTAGATAGTACATCTGTCATATTATTATTTTGGGATATTACAATGATATGGAGTTAGGAGAAGAATGAACTGATTAATCGAATGAATACAATAAACACAGATATATGAAGAACAACACATATATTCAACAAACAATATATTCTATTGAATAAATGAAATAGGTTGAAACTATAAAACTACATAACTGAAACACTTGCTCGAATGGTGGTAGCTATCTTTGAGAAGAGATGTGACTGCTACGTGCATCTGTCTGAGAAAAACTATTACAGTGAGGCTCCAGAGGCCTTTTTAACATTAATCATGAATTCCAAAACCCTAGACATCAAAAAACCTAAACCTAGGAGATGAAACAACAAAATTTATGTGGGCCCCTATGGCTAAGTTGGTACCTCAACTTTCTGGGGTCGTAAATTTTGCATACGACCTCTGTTTTAGGCACATGATAACCCGTTGGAATGGTATTTCATATAACTACACATTACACCATCAAACTCTAACTCCATCTATCGTTTGACTCTGGGGAGCCAAAAAAAAATTGTTTATGGCTCCAAAATGGCCCTAGAAGTACAAAAATATTTTTTGACATGAAAACATACAAAATAAGCCAGTTGAATTAGGTGAGAGGCCACCAGTATCCTCCTGGAATAAGTGTATAAGTCACAATTACAAAGAAGTACAGAAGAACGTTTTGAACTAAAAACTAAAAAGACGAGTTAGTTGGAATATGTGGCTGGCCAACAGTATCCACCTAGATCAATCCTACCCCCTTAGGAAGCAATGGTCTCCATTGTGTTGATTTCCCCTATTAGGTGAGGAAACTTCTACTAGATTTTTCCCCGGGTGATCCACTTGCCTTGGTTTAGGAGTGGCCCTTCCTTGACAACCCAATAAAGTTGGATTCTATGTTGGAAAGTGCCATTGACCTATGTGTCCACTATCTAATCAGTGGATACATGTTCCATGAAATCATGATTGAGCTCTGTTGGCGTCAATTGTTCTGTGATCTCTGAGGTGTCCAATAATGGTGGAAAATATGGCCGAAGGAGGTCCACATTGAAAACTGGGTGCAAGCTAAGGAATGTTGGAATGTTGAGCTCAAAATCATTATCACCCACAACCTTGGTGAGGGTGTAAGGCCCTTAACAAAGGGGGAAGAGCTTCTGATGGGCCCTTATAAGATGCTCCTTATGAAAGTGTAACTAAACCTTGTCTTCAACCTGAAACTTGTGTGGTACCTTGTGTTGATCATGGTGTTGATTGTACTTAGCATTGGCTTTCTGCAAAATCTCATGGACCTGTTGGTGGATGTGATGAATCCTCTAAATGAATCTAGTGGCTTTTTTGGTCTCATACTGAACATGGGAAGAGTTTGTCTGTGTGGTTTCCATAGGTAGTGCAACATCAATTGGACCCAAGGGTTGCAATCTTAGTACTACCTGAAATGGGATATGGTCGGTGGAGATATGGAGAGCCCTGCTGTAATTGTGTTAAAAATAGGGGAGGCTCTCATCCCATGTACACAGATGCTTATAGTTGTACATGCACAGGATGCACACAATCATTTAATTCACGACCTCTGTTTGGCCATCTATTTGGGGGTAGAAAGAAGTGGATTTAGTGATCTTGGTGTCCAATAGCGGCCAGAGACTCGACTAAAATGTGTTGAGGAGCCTGATTTCTTGGAAGGAGTTGATGGTCTGTGGTATCCCAAAATGGAACCACACTCATTCGAAGAAGAGATTGGTAGTAGCTGCCACTCTGATGTTCTTCTTGCAGGTTGTGAGGATGGCCATCTTTGAAAACTAATCAATGACCACAAATACATGATCATTTTCTTGCTTGGTAGATGGAAAGAAAGACATGTAATCCATCAAGATGGATTACCAAGGCTTCTTGGGGGTAGGAAGAGGGGTGTATAAGCCTTTCTTCTTGATGGTTGGATTGGAAATGGCACAGGAAGTGCAAGATATGATATACTTGCTGACATCTTGTCAAATATTTGGCCAATAAAAAGGTTTCTAGAGAACGACCAAAGTTTTTTCCATGCCAAAATGTCCTACCACCCAACTGTAGTGGGATTCCCAAATCATCTTTGCATGATCACTTGTAGGCACATATAGATGGCCCAGATGGCATAACAACTCATCCTGAATGTGAAAATCGGTGACAGGTCATAAGTTGGGGCCATTTAGATGCTGCATGTCCACCGGAATGGAGAACAATGGTGAGTGCAGCCACGGGAGGTCGACTGAGGTAGTCAACGACACGATTGGTGCTCCCTATATTATACTTGATGTTGAGATGGAACTATTGCAGGTAGGTAGAACACTTTTGATGGAGGTCGTTCTACAACTTCCCCTGTGTCTGTATGAACTGCAGAGGCTTGTGATCACTATGGATGATTGTCTCCTTTCCCAGAATGTAATGTTTCCATTGACGTCAGTCTTGTATAATGGAATACGTTTCTTTGTCATAGGTGGGGTATTTCTGGAAAGTA
The DNA here is from genome assembly GCA_000966675.3 of Picea glauca. Taxonomy (NCBI): domain Eukaryota; kingdom Viridiplantae; phylum Streptophyta; class Pinopsida; order Pinales; family Pinaceae; genus Picea; species Picea glauca. Next base: position 574,268 of record JZKD02S2269503.1, on the reverse strand, counting down.
TATGAGAGTACTATGGTATGCCATCGGATGACCATTTTGAGTGAGAAATGTGCCTACAAAATAGTCATATGCATCAGCTTCAATCTCAAATGGTTGTTGTAGATCATGCAAGGAGAGTACTGGAGCTGAGCACAAGCGAAGCTTCAGATCATGAAATGCTCATTGTTGTTCCTTCCCCCACATGAAATTTTCCTTTCCACCTCCCTTGTTCATTTGGTTGAGGGCCCATGCAATATGGGAGAATCCCAACACAAACCATCGGTAGAAATTGGCTAGTCCCAAAAAGCTTCGAAGTTCAGTTAGTGTGGTTGAGGCTGGTCAGTCACGGATGACTTGGATCTTAGCGGGATCAACATGTACCCCATGATCATCAACAATGTAGCCCAAGTATTGTACCATGTTCATGCCAAAGGAACATTTTTCCAAGTTAGCATATAGATTGTGTTGTCACAGAGTGCTTAAAACATGTTGAATATGTTGCATGTGCTCCTCCCAAGTTCTACTGAAGATGAGGATGTCATCTAAATATAATACCACAAAAGAGTTGGTGAAGGGTCTCAATACATCATCCATCAACCTCATTAAAGTAGATGGTGCATTTGTTATGCCAAAGGGAATGAACAACCATTCGAAGAGACCTTATTTACATTTGAAAGTTGTCTTCCAGACATCAGTTGGTTCGATGGGAACCTGGTGGTAACTAGACTTCAGGTCCATATTTCTGAGGAACGTTTCCCCTTTAGTTGGTCAAGAAGGTCATCAATCCTGGGAATTCGATACCAGTTTCTGACTGTGATTATGTTTAATGCTATGTAATCAATGCAGAGTCACCAGGTCCCATCCTTCTTATGCACCAGCACAATCGATCTTCTGCAAGGGGAGGAGTTGGGTCTGATGTGACCCTTTTGAAGAAGCTCTTGGATATGATGCTTGATTTCGTCATTTTCCATCAGTGAGAAACAATATACTGGTCCATTAGGCATAGGTGCATGGGGGTTTAGATCAATTGGATACTTGACTTGGCAGTGTGTTGGTACCCCGATGGGTGAGGAGAAGATGTCTCTGTACTCTTCCACGATCCCTTCAACTTGCTTCTGCTGCAAATAGAGGCTCTATGTAGAGGCCACAAATGTGGAAGTGACCTTATTCTTACTGTGAGGAACGATCACAAAGAATACTAACTTCCCGATCTGTGAAATGGCCTTACTGCATTGCTTAATAGAGATTAAAGAAATAGCGGTAGGCGACGCTACCTTTGGTATCCTATACAATTGTCTACCTAAATTAATAATGAAACTACTAGGCATATACTCATACACAACATGAATCTTCCACAAATATGGTTGTCCTAAAAGAAGATCACAAACTTCAAGGGGAGAAATATCACAAAATACCTCATCTTTGAAGGGCTTGATGTCATAGGGAAGATGGCACTCTTGGCTGACAAAAAGATCTCTTCCTTGGAAAATCCATCCGATGGTGTAGGGTTGCGAGTGCAGTGTCGTCGGCAAGTCTAGATACTTGATGACCTCTATTGAGATCAAGTTCTTCTGACTATCTCTATCGAAAATGAAATGAAGAAGAGCCCCCTTTACCCACATTTGTGAGTGAAAGAGGTGTTCCACTTCCTCTAGTTCTTCTGGTTCTCTTGGTTGGAATTTGGTGGTAGCGATAGTGGAACTAGGTTCAACATTGATAATCTGCTTACCTCCTTCTAGATTTGATTTAGAATCATAATCGACCTCTGAATCAAAATCCTTCATCTCATCCGTGAGTGACTACTTAGAGAGGCATTATTCAGTGTTGTGCCAAGGGATTTTGTAAAGAACCAATTTGGTTCTTATGACAGACATCCATCATAAATGGAATAAATAACTGTGATCCATACTTGACAAGAAAATATATTGAATAATAATGTATATAAGGAGATAAAATAGATAATATATGATGAATATATGTACAATGAGAGTGCAAAATATATAGAGAACCTAAAGGCACATGTGGTGACCATCCATGAAAGGATGCATCCCTTAGACAATTAATAACTATTTATTATTATTATTATTATTATTATTATTATTATTTATGATTATTATCACTTAATATTATATATATTTTGTATGTTACATTGTCTTCCCCTTAAAAATGCTTTTTCCTCAAAGCATGATTAGAGAAGCACCTATCTCTTGTTCTAACTCGAACTAAATTCTCATGATCTTTTGTTTTTATAGTTGCGACACTTGACGAAACAAAACAATATAATCTTCTAATTCCTGAAGTAATATGTTGCATCTTTTTGGAAGTGATCCATCCCAAATCTACTTTCATTGGAATTGTTTGATGATTGATTGTTCAGATATGATTTCTTATTTTAGGCTTCCATAGAAGTTGTCGATTTTGTCTTTGTTCTTTTTCAATGTTGTAGTTTAATTTTTGTTAAGAAGAACATTTTTTATATTCCTCTTGAACTTTTTGTTGGTTGTAACGAATCTTGTGATTTGGATGACGATAAGGCGCCCAAATATCTTCTGAATATTGTTTATTGGGTCTTTCTTCAACTTTTGATGTTTTTGGTAATTCAATTGGATCAGTGTTTGTTTCTTTCTCTAAGGTTTGGATTTTTTGAACTAGAATCTTCTCTATTTCAATTGATTTAATCATTTTTTCTTTGTGATGTAGCTCTTCTTGTAAAGACTTCTTATCATGCTTTAGATTTCTAATTTGGGTAAGTAAGACTTGATTATGTCACCTTAAATGTAAAAGTTCTTCCTTATTTCTTGACATGTTGTCTTCATTTTTTGATTCCAAATTTTTTGTTATTTCATTCTTTAAACTTTTAATTTGTGCAAGTAATTGTTGATTGAGTATTCTTAGGTGAGAGGTTTCTTCATATTTTTCAGATAATTTATTCTCATTATTTAACTTCTTGATTTGTTCAACCAAGCTTTGATTATGGTTCTTTAAATGACAATTCTCTTCATCTTTCTCTGCTAATTTCTTAATGAGATCACAATTAGCTTGTTCTAACTTATGATCCCTTTGCTTCTTATCTTTTTCCTCATTTATTTGTACCAATAACTTTTGGTTATGTTTTTTTAAGTAAGAAATGTCTTTGTCTTTTTCTAGTAATTTTCCCTCAAGATTTTGTTTTTGTCTCTCTTCTTGGTTTTTTAGCATTTTCTCCAACCCAAAATGAAATTGTAAATTTATGTTGTGTTGTTGATAATGAGTTAGTTGGTTCTCTAATTCTTTTATTTTCACTTCCCAATGCGTGTCACCTTGATTTTCTACTAAAGTAAAAATATTTTTACAATATGGACAAGGGCGAGTTCCATTCATAACGCTCCTTTCATACTCTTCATCTTTTTCATAATAGGGACATTTTGCCGAAAATGTTTTCTTTGTAGATGTCATAGTTCACTTTGTTTTTATTTTTTATAAATGATAATTGTATGAATTCCAAAAACCCACTTTTTAAAACAATCCACTTTTTTTCTTTTTCTTTTACTTATTACTCCTTTTAATATTCTTTTCACTTTATTTTCTTTAAAAGTTATGACTTAATCCTTTTTAAACTTTATAAAAAGTACCTTATAAATCCCTTTTATACTCTTGACTATTTGTCAGCAGTGGTTAGGGCTCAACAGAAGCGAACCTAAGTTTTGTGAAATACTTATTTAGAGGTAAATACACACACACATATATTATATATGGTATGGAATACCATGGGCTAATGGTTTTCCAAAACCATGGGATGGTAAATCTCCAAATGTAAAATAAAATATTCAATTTTTTTCTTCTTTGAAACTTTTTCTTTTAAATCATTTTTTCTCATTTTTTAAATGACAGTTAACTTAACTAATGCCAAATATGGAATATTTCCTTCAAGCTTATTGGTGTGCACTTATACTTCTTCACCTGCACCTTAAGAAAACCTTTTCTTTTTTTTCTTTTCTTTTGTTTTTTTTCTTCTCCTCTTCTTTTTTTCTGATTTTGTGTAGAATAACTTTTTTACATTCACTGGAATGTATAGAATGTTTGATTTATAAATGACCAATGGACAATATGAGGTCAAAGACCTTATTTTAGAGAAACTCTATTTCTGGCCAAAATTTGGATCAATACGAAGCTCTGATACCAATGTAAAGAACTAATATGGTTCTTATGATGGAAATCTATCATAAATGGAATAAATAATTGTAATCCATACTGGACAAGAAAACATATTGAATAAGAATGTATATAATGAGATAAAATAGATAATGTATTGTGAATATATGCACAATGAGAGTGTAAAATATATAGAGAACCTAAAGGCACATGTGGTGACCATCCATGAAAGGATGCATCCCTTAGACAACTAAAAACTATTTATTATTATTATTATTTATGATTATTATCACTTAATATTATATATATATATATATTGTATGTTACAAATTTCATGGTATTCACACCATTTTCCTGTGTCCTTATTTGTCTTCTCATTTCTCTTCTTTTTTTGCATCTTGGACTAGTTGTCCTTGACCATATTTTCGCTGTCCCTTGCTGTGTGGGTTGGAGCCACCTTTTCCCTGCTTCAGCTATAAGAAGTTTGTAGATCCAAACTCTCGCCTCTTCTTCTTAAATTTCTACTCGATCTTGACAGCATATCTATAAGCCATACCCAATGAGGAGATGTCTAGAAACTCCATTTTTGTTTGAATGTATCTATGTAAACATCCTCGGTATTTGAGTACCATATGTCACTGAGTTTCTTTGATACCCAACTTGGTGCACAGGGTATGGAAAATATTGGTGAAATCTGGTACTTTCTGGTCCCTTTCTTGACGCAGGGTGGTCCATTTGGTGTACTAGTCCTCGTAGCTTCCAATAGGGTAGTACTTGTTGAAATGGACACTTGACACTGAGAGGGGGGGTGAATCAGTGTCACAAAACTTTGGACAATTTTTACTTTTCATAAATTAACTGAACAAAATATATTTATTTCATTTTCTCAACCAATATATAAAAGAACAAATACTTTATTTTTTATTTAACTTTAATGAATACATAATATCAATCTTTGAATTTCATCTTCAGACAATTATGAGAGACCCAACTCTCTGTTACAAGACCCAACTTGTATTTCTTAGATCCAATTGAGAAATGAGGAATCCAACCCTCATAACAAGTCCATCTTGTTGATCTGAGATCCAGTTGAGATGCGAGGAATCCAATCCTCATACAAGACCCATCTTGTAAACAGGCATCAACCTAATAAAATGACATTCAATCCATTATATATAAATATATATACTTCAACAAATTCAACTACACTTTCTTCTCACCATTCTTTCTTGTTTATAGTCTTCCAACAGGTGTGAATTTGAATCATTGCATCTTTTGATATTTGAACTATGGTACCTTTTCATTTAAATGATAATATTAAACTTTAAATAATATCATTTTCCCTTTTTATTCTTTATTCATAATGCTCATGAATTGACTCTCTTTTAATCATGACTATGTGTTAGTTCTTTTGTCTTCATGAGTTGATCATAGACATGGATCAACTCATTATATCGTACTCATGCTTCTGCTGCGTTCTCAATTCACCAACAGATCATATTTACTCTCTTATTGATTCTCTGTATTGTTCTAGTGTTAATTCTTTGTCAAATTAAATCTGTATGAGGCACTTCCTTCAAACCATTTTCATATGACCACAAGAAAAAAACCACGGTCTTATTAATTTAAGCACTTACTCTTATTTTATCCTTATTTATTTATTCCATATGATCATAGGTGGTGACCAGGCGCTAGGATAAATAAGTGCTTAATCACTTGTCAAGATCGACGATCACGTTTTAATCACACGATGAGATGGATGTCTGTCGTTACTTCGAGACTTCGTCCTTCACGACTTCCAGCCTTTGTAATCTTTCAAATATCTCGAATCATATTTTGTCATAGTAGATCAGATGGTCGATATTTTATTTGCATGATGAACAATTCTTGTTCATTTCGGAACTTCGGGACTTCAGGCATTTGTTGGTGGTAAAACTCCCGAAGTGACATACCTTGTTTACATCACTTGTTGACATGGCACTGACTGAGTGGCGGCCACGTGTCACTTAGATTCGTGACTTACACATACTTGAAATGCCAACTGCACTTTGACACTTGTCATCATCTGATTGCACCATGTGTGTGGACTGATGTAGTATTGTTGATGTGGATCTCCTCATGTGGCACATGTTCTTCTCTTGGATATAAAGGTTGTCCTAGCTCCCAAAATGTATCTCAGATCCGATGGTCCTCATTCACTTCGGGACTTCAAAGCTATGACCTTCATCTTTTCTTATCCTATCCTTCCACTTTACTCGATCCAACGGTTGGTATATTAGCCGAAGTGTTCCTTGGATTGGATGACTGATGTCCACTTCGGGACATCGGCCTTCAGGTAAATTTACATGTTCTTAACACATTCTTGCCGAAGTGGTCAGTACTGAAGTTGACCACTATTCTGATCCAACAACCATCATCTATTGTTTAGATCTTATGGTCCTCATTTACTTCAGGACTTCGAGGCTCCATCCTTCCACTTTATATAGATTAGACAGTTCATATGACTTTGAAATATTTCTCAGATCAAACGAATCATGTCCTCTTCGAATCATTTGTGGCTTACATTGTCCTTCCACTTTATATAGATCGAACGGTCAATATGGATCCCAAAATATTTCTCAGATCGGATGACTCATGTTCTCTTCAGAACATTTGTGGATTACACTGTCCTTCCACTTTACTTGATCCAACAGTTGAGAATGCTCCCAGACTAGATCAATGATCAGGGGTGATTGTGGGGTCCCAACTAGAATGACCTCTAAAAATATTGTTGAGCTTCGCAATGGAAACTGCTCATTGGTAGTGAAACTGATGCCAACTGTAGATCTATTGGTGCGTGACGATCGACGGTCTACAATTGTTGTGGGATTGGAATTAATGCATTGTTTAATTCTCCCTTCACGCTCTACAATCAATCCCTGCCCTTGATCTAGAGCTTGCATATCCAACGGTCATGACTTGATCTGATCGTTGACCAGTCCTCCAACAATCCTTCTCTTGTAATCTAACAATTGATACTAATTGTCGGATTAGAATTAACACATTGTTTAATCCTCCCTTCACGCTTCGCAATATATCCCTGCCTTTGATCTAGCGCTTGCGTATCCAATAGTCATGATTTGATTTGATCGTTGACCAGTCCTCCAATGGTCCTTCTCTTTGTAACTCTCATATATGATGGTCCTGGTTTGTCTCGTGGGAATTTTGATCCCGATGGCATTTCTACAATGTGCTCTTCCTTCTGAGCTTTGATCTCTGCATATTGTCTGACATTTTCATTCTCTGCATATTGTTTGACATTTTCATTCTCTGTTAGCTGTTATACTGGTGACATCAATGAAAATTTCATCAATGATAACTCATCAATGACAATTAAGCATAACAACTCATCATCACATCACAATGACATTGACTGTTGACATCAATGACAATATTTCCAATAGTATTGTTCTTTAATGGCATCCCGGAAGGAATCCCATGTATGGGAAACCACAAATATTGCATATCCTCTATGGACCTTTTCTTAAACTAAGTGTCCCACCAATCCTTAACATGGGGGATGACCTTGAGGAGTGTAAAGGTAATATTTTTTCTATCGGAAAAATTATGGACCGAAAAATACCCTTTGAGTAGATTCAATTATTTATCTACAACATCTGCATCTATTAGATTCAATCAGTTATCCGCATCTAGTAGATTCAAATAATGAAATATAAAAATTTACCTATACCTTGAAGGGGGTTGCATGGCCACTTGATGAAGATGCTTCTCCTGTGGGCAGTCGCTGAAGGATCTACGTAAAGTTTTCCATCATTCTGTTCCTTTTTTCGTGCAAGGGATTCTTCGAGAAACATTTTAAAAGGATCTCCTACTCCATCATATTTCTTTTTGTCTCCCATGGGTTTTTTTAGGCTTGGTGTGACCAATCTTGCAATGAATCGATTGGTTCGAGTCCCAACTTCTTGTACTCAGATCTTGTCGGGGACATGCATGAATAAAAATAAATGAAGAGCAGACCGCTCTGATACCACTGATCCATATTTAGGAGTGGAAATAACTGATTAACATACTAAATATAATAAACACAGATATATGAATAACAACACAAATATTCAGTTAACAATATCTTCTATTGAAGAAATGAAATAGGCTAAAACTGTAAAACTAGAAAACTAAAACACTTGCTCGAATGGTGGTAGCTATCTATGAGAAGAGATGTGGCTGCTATGCGCATTTGTTTGTGCATAATCATTATAATGAGGCACCAGAGTCATTTTTAACATTACGCATGAATTCCAAAACCCCATACATCCAAAAACCTAACCCTAGGAGATGAAACGCCAAAAGTTATGTGGGCCCCTATGGGTAAGTTGGTACCTCAACTTCCTCAGGTCATAACTTTTTCATACGACCTTCGTTTTAGGCATGTGATAGCCTGTTGGAAAGGTATTTCAGAGAGCTACACATTACGCCTTCAAAATTTGTCTCCGTCTACAGTTTGACTATAGAAAGCCAAAACAAACATTGTTTAGGGCTCCAAAACGGCCCTGGAAGTACAACAAGATGTGCAGACATGAAAACATATAAAATAAGCCAGTTGGATTAGGTGAGAGGCCACCGGTATCCACCTAGAAGGTGTGTAGGGAGTCAAACATACCTAGAAGTGTATAACCCACAATTACAAAGAAGTACAAAAAAACGTGTTGAACTCAAAACTGAAAAGAGGAGCCAGTTGTAATAGGTGGGTGGCCACCAATATCTACCTGGATCATACAAGTTCCTTAATTTATCTTCTACAGTAGGCTTGACCTTCAGGTGACATTTGATATGCAATTTCTATGGGACACCTATGAATCCTTCCATGTAGGTCAATTATACAAAATAGTATTCTCTATACTAGAAGGAATTAAGAATAATAGTTGAGCAATGTTTCTTCAAGTTTTCCACAATGGATGCCAAAACAAGACTTGTGTGTAATTCAACATTCTTGACTGGTATTGTAAAAGAAACTATGATTACCACAAAACACAAAAGTATATGAATCTCAAGTGGAAACCTAGATTTGTAGATTTCAATTTATTACTTCATTTACTGGACAAAGAATTGAAATATTTAGACCCAACTATACATCATGGTTAATGTACGAATGAAAAACAAGTATTTACAGAAAAAAAATATCATGAAATAAAAACGATGAGAGTTAGTGGAAGTTCAGAGAATTATAGAGTAAGTGTTGTAGACTAACACTCAATATTTAAGATAACAAGATTCATATGTGTTGCATCAGTTCCTCCTTTCTGTATAGTACTTCCCCTTATGCTATAAAATATCTATAGGAAACCACAAAAATAAAAGGATTCCATGGAAGAGAAATGCATGCTATAAATAATTATGTAAGTATTAATCAATTATTAGATTTTACTTTAATGACAAATTAAACATACCTTTTACATACATTTTTCATTGCGATTTTCCATTTCTTGAAGTGGATTAATCTTTGAATAGCATGGATGCACTTGTAGGTTGACCATTGTATCTCCAAACAATTCTATGCCTTTTATTAAGGACCATTGGTGCACTTATAGTCATTGTGAATTTGGTGGTTTCATGTGAAGACTTTGGAATCAATAAGAGTTAGGAATAGATTCATTTGATCTCAACCTAAGGTCGATCATAGGTGTGATATCTATGGTGATACTTTGCATGAAGCAAAGTCAGTGCAATGAGTATGTGTCAATTATAGTGGAGGAGTGATCACCATATATAATCATATGCTTTTATAATGTTACATGACATCTGTCTAAGTAATAATAATAATAATATCACCATATTGTGGAATGTTACCAATAGAAAATGCTTAAGAACTAATTCCAAGTGAGAAATAACATTAGTTCATTTAATATTGACACTCTCTCAATTTATTGAAACTTATCTGAAACCTGTCTCGATATGAATTTGAATAAGGCCAAACATTCACTAAAATTGGGTCTTGCCTTGCCACACTAAATAATCTATGCATGAGACTGTTGAACACATAGCAACCGGATGACAAAGGTTGAAATGGTCTTGATATGAGGCCAAATAAGACCTCAAGGTCTAAACATGTTCAAACTTAGAACAAAAATGAAATGATCTTGGAGAAATTGTCAATGTTTGCAAAAGCTTTGGGTTAAAACATGTTGAACTGTGTGTAGGAGTATTCAAAAAATTCCGAACCAATTAGTATAAACCCTACCTTTAGGGAAAGGGATAATAAGAAGAGACATATATATTATGTAAAAAATAAAAAATCATCATCAAATCTTTTCTACATTCTAGATTTTAGGTTTCACTTCATTCTTGTGCATTAATGATTTTTTCTCAACTTAAATGTTAAGTGAAAACACTCTCCCTTTCTTTCCTCATAAAGTTGTTTCGCAATTACATGCATTGAATGTCAATATAATTCCTAAATGGGAAAATGCTTGTCAAAATGTACTAAAAAAAAATGAATGGTGAGGATCATTGATTGGACTTCTCATAGAAAGAATTGATTTTCAAAAATTGGGTATGAACCAATAGAGGATGCTTGATTGGATTTCTTATGGAAAAGATCGATTTCAAAAAGTTGAGTGAGATCGAAAGGATGCGCCATTCATCTTTTCATAGAAATATTTTGTTCAGAGAGTGCTTCCGGATCCATCGCATAGGTTTTATGTTCTTCGACGTTTCGGACCAAACTAGTCTGGTCCAAAAGTCTTAGAACAGAAATAGAAATATTTGATTTCTAAAAATTAAGTGTAAATAATTTTTTTAAATGTTCTAAATAAACATTTATTCATTATTTCACTTAACTTTTTAATATTAACATTAAAAAAGGTATTGAATAATTAATTAAAAATATATATACTGTGAAAATTAAATCATATTCGTAAATTTTCAAATAATGTAAAAAAAAATTTAAAAAAAAAATTGAAAATTAGTTAATTATATTAAGATCCATCTTAACCCCATATCTATCCAGTGTCGAGAGGGATCAAATATCTTGAGGTGCAAACCTTTGACCTTTTCTCAAGTTTTGCACTCTAAAAAAGGTTTTCACCTCAAGAGATTTGATCCCTCTGGGAACTTGATAGATATGGGGTTAAGATGGATCTATGTTGGTTTAATACATTAATATTGAAGTATTAAAAAATATTAATATTAAAAAACATTAATATATTTTATAATATGTTATGCTACATTGTTTTCATGATCTATTAATTGAATCTACAACAAATCGAAACATAACAAATTCAACCAATATATAATTTTTAATATATAAAAACATTTTATAATATATTAATATTATAAAATATATTAAAATATTTCATTATATATATAATTAATTTATATATAATTCTTACCTTAAAATTCTTTATGAGTTCCCCAATCCCATGAATACCATTCCTATTGTCGCTACAAAGGATTATTCTTTGGATGACATAGAGTTCAGGGTTAAGTGGCTTGAAAATGGGAAAGCTAAGGAAATTGAAGGCTACCAAGATGAAATTTTTAAAATCGGAGGGCCTATCCTCATTCCTCACATACACAAGATCTTCAATTTAGCAGTCAAGCAAGGCTTCCCTAAACCCTGGACACAAAGTCTCATTGTTCCTATCTTTAAAAATGAGGTTATAAGCATTCCTTCTAATTATAGGACCATTATTATTATCCCAATTTTTGCCAAGCTTTATGGAATTATTTTGGAAAAGAACATTATCCTTTGGCTAGAAAGTCACGGTAAGAGAGATAAAGGTCGGGTTGAGTTTAAGAGATATCATTCAACCGTGGACCATCTTATTACCTTTAGGATCATTGTAGAGGAGTTCCACAATACTAAAACCAATATTTTTTGTTGCTTTGCTGACTTTAGAAAAGCTTTTGATAGTGTTCCCGGGAAAAGCCTTTCGGATAGGTTGGAATAGATAAAAGTGTCTTTCAAGTTTAGTATTGTTGCAATAAGGATTTATGAGAATGTTATTGCCAAGTTTAAGAACATTGAGGGATGGTCAAAAGAGATTAACTGCAATATTGGAGTCAAGCAAGGTTGTCCCTTGTCCCCGACCCTTTTTGGCATATACATTGACAAGTTAAGAGATTTCTTGGAAGAAGCAGGTTGTGTCATCCCTACTCTCACTAGTATAGTCATCAATCTTCTTCTTTATGTTGATGATATCGTTCTTATGGTGAGTATTCCCCATGATCTTGGAAAGAAACTAAGAATCCTCAAGGATTTTTGCTCCAATATGGGTATGACTGTTAAAACTTACAATACTAAGGTCATGATCATTAAATCCAATAATATCACTTATGATACCTTTGTATACGAAAACAACAACTTGGAGGAAGTGACTTCGTACACATATCTTGGAATCAATATTCACCACAAGCTCAACTGGATTTATAGCATTGAGAAAATGATTATTGGGGAATGGAAATCTTATTATGTTCTTGAAAACAATTGTCAATCAGTTGATATTTGGATATGGGACAAGAAGGAACTCCTCTTTGAAACTCTTATTACACATGTTATTCTATATGGATGCAAAGTTTGGGGATGTAGTATCTCTCATGAATCCTAGATAAATATAGAGAAAATCCAAAAGAATTTTATAGCCTATGATCTCAAAACTAAAGGAAATACGCCCTGTCCCATCCTGCTCTTAGAGTGAATCCTTTCCCCCATTGAGAGCACGACTATGACTAGATATGTAATGTATAAGAACAAGCTAAACAACATGGAATGCAAGAGGCTTCCTAAAATTGCTTCAAAATCTAGTTGTAACCACCTTCGACCCAAGCGAGGATGGCATAAAGATGCCCAATATTGGCTAAGCCATTGGGGAATCATGGAAGAGACCATTTTGTAGAATAAGGATACTATTAAAAATATCATTAAATAAAAAATTAAGGATAAAATGTGGTGTGACAAAGAGTTTGGGGAAAAAATAAAATTAAGGTATTATAAGGATGTAATCAACCCTAATCTATAAGATGAAAATTATCTCTCTATTTTGACAAGTGTAAAGAAAAAATAAACATTTCTAAGATAAGAACAAATTATCACAAGCTCCATAGTGAAACTGGGCGTTGGTCAATTCTTAAAATGCCATGGGATGAAAGAGTGTGTCACCGTTGTGACACTAAGAAGGTTGAAGATGAAACACACCTTCTCTCAAATTGTGCAGCCTATACCTAGATTAGATCTCAATTTCAAAATATTTGTCACACTATCGACCTTCCTAATCTTTTAACTCAACAAAGCTATGGTGATGTTGGAAAGCTTCTCTTAATTCTTTTCGAGCATAGAAACACAATTATAAATAATTGCAAGTAATATCTTACCCTCTTAAGGTCCAATAGACAAATTCAGTCTCAATGGAATTTAATCATCATCATCATAATCATCACACACACACACACACACACACACACACACACACACACACACAAATATCATTTTTGTATTATTATTTTATTTATTTATTATTATTATTTTAATGTGTTATGTTACATGAACATTTCCCCCATACTGGACTATAGAGTTCCTCTCAACACAATAAAATAGTGAAACATACATAATGATTAAATATAATTCTTCATTTGAATAAATGATTATTTATAATTATAAATTTTCAAATCCATTTAAAAATTATTATAATTATTTTTAAATTAATTATAATTTTTCAAGCAATCCAAAAATCATTACAAATTTTGAATTGATAATGTAAATGTGGTAACACCACCACTAAATTTTATGAATGCATTGAATATAAGATAATTCCTAAAATGGAAAGATGCTTGTCCAACTATACTCAAATACCATGAACAATGAGAATGGTTAATTGGACTTCTCATGAAAAATTGCATTTGCATATAGGTTACCAGAAAACAAGGCAATTTATCGTCTAATTGTTAAAGGGATACCTTCTCTTGGGACATTGTTCTTCAGTTTCTTCTCCTACATTGATTGTCTTTCTCTCCTGCAATTTATGTATTTCATTTTCATGTGAAAGCAACAAACCAAACTTAATGAACATGTAAATAAACCCTTCTTTCAAAATCACATGAAACTCAAAATGTTAAGGAACAACAAATGAATAGTGCACCAATAAAATTAGAAAAGTGCACCTCTACAACTCTTTTTCCATGTCTGTTTCTATTCCCTATTTCCATTTTTAACAACGATGACTGTTTCTATGTAATGCACATCTAAAAAGTCAAACAACAATGAAGATCGATGGCAGTGAGATGCAAACAAAATGCAAATTGTCAATATTTTATTTTCTCTATGAACATAATATCTGCTATATCAACTACTTGCAATGCCCCACACAATTTCTTGATCCAACACATAAATAATTTTTTATTTAGCCTAATGTTACACCATGAGGTTTTCATAGTTAAGTTCAATTTGGTTTTTAGTGCACCTTTATAAAATCTCCAAATGACAAACAACAAGTTTCATCAGTTGCACCGAAAAAACATGAAATTAGCTAAACAAGAACCTCCTAAATATGTAACAAGAATATGAAAACATAATTTTGTTCAGATTAGTTTATGTCATTCAGATGATGCTCAAGATATGGCTATAGCATCCAATAACTAGGAATATATATAAATATTAAAAAATAAAAATAAAAAATCTTAAAATAACATACCTTTTTTTTTTGTCTTTGTTTATCTTTGATTCATTTTCCATATATATAGCTTCTAATATAGCTCTTGACAAATTTAACCCACCCTTGAAATGAAAAAAAAAATGAAGAAATCAACATTTTTCGCATATATGATGCACATCAATAATATTTCATTCAACCATTTGATCCTGTAACATAACTGATAAAAGAGGATTGGTTTTTCTTAAATACCACACCAATGCCAATGCATGTTTGAATAAAACCAAGTAATTGTACTATGAATATAACACACACTATCATAAAATTCCATGCTCTAGAAGGAAAGGTGATGCATCTATAAGTAGCACGAAGAAAATGTACTGATTATCTGCAAACTGCTTGATGATCTAACTGATATATGTGTAAAGCATAGTTTAGCATACTTGCATCTTGTTGTTACTTTTTAGGTAATGTCATATTTTCCATCAATTTTTCTTGGATACTTTGCTAGTCAAAATCCTTCTTACTTCTCTACTTTTGAGGTTGGATGAAGTTTTTGCAACAATTGGTGTGAAACTGCACAATAATAAGAAGCATGAATTCTATGCAAATGCATTGAAAATACATAGTACTCGTTGTGCTAGCGATATTCCTATACTATTGCCAAAGTTCCCAAGACATGCTTGCACTAAGTGTCACCACATGTTCATACATATACTTATTCTACATAAGACAGTCTATTTTTAAGCCTTTTGTTGTGAACATGCATGAGTCATATTTCCACATTTCTACACTTCCATGCCTCCACACTTCCAACAATTATGCATCCCTGATTGTGAAAAGTGATGTAATTTGCAATATAGCTGACTGATTTATGGTAAATTGTTTTTATTTGATTTAAAAGAAAAATGCCACATATCTAGAACCACTGGAAATAAAATGCCAATGCTAAATTGAATAAACCAAGTAACTATATTATGCATAGAGAAAACACTATCAAACATGATATGAGATGCAAAACTATGGAAGAATGGGAAGAACATATGCAATCATTCTTTATACAAGATTTGAATATATACCAAGTGCTAAATATACAAAGAATCCCCTCTATGCAGTATACACCTATGCATAAGTATTGATGACATTGCTCTGCCAATCGTGCAAGCGTATATGCAACCAACTTTGCAAATGCAAAACCATAAGTGACATGAATTCTCAGTGCAAGGCTCCAAACTCAAGAATCATGCACACAATAACTAAAAATAGAACAAACATTTTCTCATTTTGTTTTGAATCTCCATCCATTTCGCACAATTATACTTGGTGTACTTAATACCCTTTATTTTCAAGCCTTGTGTGGAGAACCTGCGCCAGACATCCTCGCACCTTGCTATATTTTCACAATTCTGCATTTCCAATACTCCTTCATCCATCATTGTGATAGGGGATGAAATTCACAAATCACGTCACTGATTTATCATAAATTCATTGTCCCCCCTTTAGGAAGAAAGGCCATATATATAGAAACAATGTCAAGAAAATTAAATGCCTATTTTTAGATTGATCGATGGTTTTCAATTATGCTTATTCCTATTTGAAAGTTAGTCAATTTATGTCTAAAAGACATTTTAGCCGATTGGCATCTTGCTCATTGATTTAGGGTAATTCTAGTTCTACGATCTATTTGTATTTCGATAATTTTCTAGTCAAAAGAAATTTTACTTAGCTGGATTCGATGTTGGACATATCTTTTTCAATAGTAGGTGCCAAACTACACAATAATAACCGGCATGAATTCTCTACACAAGCAGTGAAAATACACAATGTTGGTTGTTCAAGCTATATTCCTCTGCCACTGCCAACTTGTGCTATAAATCACTGCAGGAAGTGCTGCCATATGTTCATAGCTATACGTGGTGCACTTAAGACAATCTATTTTTTAAGGCTTATGCAGAGAATCTGCATCGACCACCCTCCCACATTGCTACACTTCCACGCTTCCACATTTCCAATAGTTCTACATCGCTCATTGTGACAAGAGACATAGTTTGCAATATAGGTGCTTGATTTATCACAAATTGATTTTCTCCAACTCAAGAGGAACCACACCCATCTAGAAGCATTGCAAGGAAAATGTTTTTCTTATTTGTACACTACTCGATGGTTTTTTATTATTTATATTTCTATTCGAACGGTAGTTGATATACATGTAAAATAATTTTTTTCCGATGCCAATCCTTCTATTGGCCTTGACACAATGAAAAATATGTGACCCATGTATCTTTGGACAATGTGAAAGTAAAAAAAAAAAAAAAAACATTTTTTATATGATGCACATCAAGAATATTTGATTCAACCATTTGATCCAGCAATACAGTTGATAAGAGATAACTAGTTTGATTAAACACTACACCAATGACAATGAAAATATGAATGAAACCAAGTAACTACACTATGGATAGAGAACATACTATCAAACAAGATGCCAGGTGTAGAACTGCGACAATCTGGAAAGGGAATATGTATCAGTTCTCCACAAAATATTTGAATATAGACCAAGTGATAAGTAGATAAAATATCGACTCTGTGTAGCATACACTTATGCAAAAGAGTTGATGTCATGGATCTATCAATTGCACAATTCTCTATGCAACCAAATTTTCCAATGCCAAACCACAAGTTGCATGAATTCTCAGTGCAAGGGTCGAAAGTATACAATCCATCTACACTTGTTACACATCAAAATTCCACACTTAAGTATCTCACACTAAGTGTCGTATGCACCTTGGTAAGTATCACAAGTGTCATCAAGTGTCGTATGCACCTTAATAAGTGTTGAATGCACTTTTATATGTATTTATATGTGTTTTAACGCCTTTAAACAATCAAATAACATTTTCCATGATCCCTAAGTCATATTGGAGGAAGAAACCCATCATTTCAAGGCCAGAAACACACTTTTTACTTGAAAAATCGACCATTTTTTGGGCATTTTGAAGGGTAGCACCCCCCTGGACATGATGGGGGAGAGATACTG